>WOVY01000124.1:45000-462104 GCA_013436015.1 Rhipicephalus annulatus | reverse complement strand
AAGGAACGCGAAGCGATACAACAGCAGGCAGACAGAATGCTTGAAGATCACGTCATTCAGCCTTCACAGAGCCCCTGCGCGTTGCCTGTGGTCCTCTATAAGAAAAAAGATGGAAGCCTGCGCTTTTGTGTGGATTACCGGACGCTAAATCAGGTGACAAAGAAAGACGTATATCAACTACCCCGTATAGTCTATAGACGACTCTCTCGACAGACTTCGACATGCTCGATACTTCTCTTCAATGAACTTGCAGCGTGGATATTGGAGAATCGAGGTGAACCCGAGAGACCGCGTGAAGACTGCTTTTGTAACACCAAAGGGGTTATATAAAATTTGGGTCTTGTTATTCGATTTATGCTCGACACCTGCTACCTTTAAAGGACTCATGGTTACGGTGCTTTCCGGGTGGAAGTGGAAAACGTGCTTAGTATATCTCGACGATGTCATAGTGTTCTCCGCAAAGTTTGACGAGCATTTTGAAAGACTTTAAGGGGTCTACGAGACATACTGCCCGCGGGCCCAACGTTGAAGCCTGGGAAGTGCCACGTATGCTACGAAGAGCTGCGATTTCTCGGCCACGTCGTCGGTAATGCAGGTGTTCGTCCCGATCCTGTAAAAGTCGCAGCCGTTGCACACTTACCTGTGCCGACCGATGAGAAGGCTGTCAGACGCTTTCTCGGCCTCTGTGCATTTTATCGGCGATTTGTTTCTTTATTTATTGACAATTTACACATAGCATCGCAATTAACTCGCCTCATGAGTGAAGACGTCACCTTTGAGTTGGAAAATGAAGAGAAAGCTGCTTTTAACGATCTTCGCCAGCAATTACAAACACCTCCAGTCCTTGCCCACTTCGAGGAAAGAACCCTATGCTTCTTCACATCGATGCTAGCAATCTAGGTCTGGTAGCTGTGCTTATGCAGCAGCAAGAAGGCACAGAAAGGGTAATCGCCTATGCCAGCAGAACACTAACACGCGCTGAGGCTAATTACTCCACGACTGAGATGGAATGTCTCGCCGTGGTATGGGCGGTTACAAATTTTTGCCCGAATTCACATGGTCGCCCTTTCAAAGTAATTAGTGTCCGCCACTCACTGTGTCGGTTAAGAAATCCTAAATACCCTACCGGCCGATCAGCAGGTTGGAGTCTCAGGCTACAAAAGTTTGATATGGCAGCCGTACATAGGTCGAGGACGCTGACTGTGTGTCCCATTCACCTATTGAGTCGGGGACCCTACCCCAGGAGGAGGAAAACGGCATTTCTCGGTGTCCTCGCACGACCGCCATTGCGCAGAAACAACGTGATGACGCTGAGTTGCTTGACTCAATTACCTGTTGGATCGCAGGTCTCAGAAGGCGCCAAGAACTATCGCAAGAGTGTTGTCATTTTTGTTTACGGGGCGCAGTACTCTACAAAAGGAATTTTTGTTGAAGGGATCTGCCTATCTGCTCGTCATCCCAGCAGCCCTTCGCACCGAAGTACTCAAAGCATGCCACAACGAGGTGACCTCTGACATTTGGGGTTACACGAGAATGTTGGCTACAGAACAGCAATAGTATTACTGGCCAAGGACTAACCACAGCCGTGAAGCAACACGTTCGTACCTGCCTCGACTGCCAGCGACGCAAGTCACCACCGACTAAATCAGCTGACCTCTTGCAACCCGTGCAGGTCGCAATGACTCCATTCGAGCAGATCGGCATGGACATCTGGGCCCACTACCCACTTCAATTTTTTTCAAATTCAAAGCCTTCTTTGAATTTATGCACGAAACTGTCTGCACCAATTGGTAAGAGATCCTTCCCGTAAGATGATACTGATAACGTGCTTGATTTGTTTACTGTGTGATGCGCCGAACATTATTTCAGATATATGTGCTTTGCCTGGCAAAAGGGGTCATAAGGTTAATGTAGCGGACGCTACATTTCGAATTGTGTGTGTATCGAAAAAAGCCCCTAGATCAATGTACGCATATAACAGGGCTAATTACGCTGCACTTAATCTAGCTCTTGAGTCTTACTTTCCTACTCTTGACACATTGGCAGATGAGTTAAACGGGGAAGAGTTATGAATGTACTTAAAGAGAAGCTTTTTGAACTGCGTACTAAATTTGTTCCCGTTAAAACGCTCTCATCCAAAAGTTCAAAAGTTAAACCATGATTTAAATGGCAACTCAGCTGTTTATTAGGAAAAATGGGAAGAGTCTATCGGCTTAGCAAGACACAAATCTGATAGTCGCTACATACAGTGAGCAGAGTTAAAACGTGGTTTTAAAAAGCTTGCTGGATCAGCAAAACAAACACGCTTCGCTCACTTAGGCCAGAGGCTTTTAGACGATCCGAAGGAAAATATGCTAAAAGAAAAGGCAAGGAGCACACTTCTGTTCCACCATTGCACTGGTCCGACTGAATTATCAATGATGATCCGAGTAAGGTCGAATTTTCGGTTATTTACTTTTCATCGGTATTTCAGTCTGATTTTTCAGATGCTAGTGCAGTTACAATTATTGATTTTTCTTTCGAAGTCGACAAAATGTCTGAGGTTGTGTTTAGTGCAACGGGAGTCGACAGATTATTTCAAGGCTTGAAACACACAAAAGCGAGTGTTGTGGATGATATTCCGGCATCATTTCCTATTACCTGCTCGGGCACTCTCTGTTTATAATTTTGTCGTTTATTTCAAAATTCCTTAAAGGACGGCATTGTTTCTTGGGACTGGAAGTTAGCCGGAGTGGTACCAATCCATAAAAGATGACAGAGGGACAGAGTTGAGATATATAGGCCATAGTCGTTAACTAGTATTGTATGCAAAGTTATTGAACATGTGATTTATAGCAGCATCAAGTCTAACCTTGATGCAAATAACCTTCTTCATCCTAGTCAGCATGGGTTCCGGCAGGGCTTTCTTGTACGACGCAATTGGTAGAATTCATTCATGACCGTGCCTCAGCTGTTGACAAGCAGCAAAGTGTCGACTGTATATTTTTGAATTTCAGAAAAGCTTTTTGACGTCGTTACGCATAGTCTCTTCATCGCTAAACATTGATATTTAAATTTCAATGATAGAGTTATTGCTTGGATAGCTAAGTATATTCGCTCAAGGCAGATGTCTTTGGCTCTACGCGGTTGTTCCTCTACATATGTTGCTGTGACCTCTGGTGTACCACAGGGATCAGTCTTAGGTCCGCTTTTATTTTTGTTGTTCATAAGTGACAACACTTTCCATATCACATCATCATTTAGAATGTTTTCAAATGACTGTATAATACTTAGAACTATCAATTACGACCTTGACAAAGAATCACTGCAAAACGATTTACATTTATTTGCCGCATGGTGTGAAAAATGGAAAATGTCATTGAATGAGGAAAAAGTGTCCACATCACCTTCACCAGAAAACTCTAGCACTGCCGAAATCATTAAACGAATAATAATGTTATTCTTCAACATGTCACGGAATATAAATATCTAGACGTACTTTTCACTTTTGATTTGAAATAGAATAAACATGTCACTTTCGTTATGAACAAAGCGGTACAAACATTAAGTTTTCTGAAACGTAAGTTCAGTAGTTTACCACAAAACTTAAAGAGCAGTACTATTTTACACACGTCCGTTGTATGCTAGAGTATGCGTGCATCTGCTGGGACACATATACTAAAAAACTAAAAGATAAACTTGAAAAAGTGCAGAATAGAGCAATTCAATTTGTCCTTCGAAATTACGACAGGATGCTTTGTGTGACAGAGAGCAAAATAACATCAAATTGAGATCTTCTTGAAAACCGTCGCTAAAACCTCAGATTAAATAGATTTCATAGGATATATCATTCGAGAACAGGGATCACCAGGCAATGGTACCTTCAACCATCCAACTATAATTCTCAAAGACGCGATCATCACTTAAAAATATGCGAGATTCTTTTTGGGCGTGACGCTTTTCGCTACTCTTTCTTTGTCCACACTATAAGACAATGAAACACTCTGCCACCGGAAATAGGCTCTATTGATTCAAGTGATAATTTTTTTCATGCTTTATAAATGTTCTTATATGTGTTTGATCATATGTACTGTACCCTCTTTGCTGTAATTCCTTATGTCGAAGCAGATACTTAATAAATAATAAAGAAATAACTACTGCAGAGAGCCACTGGGTTCTTATCGCGATGGATTATTTCAAAATGAAGATGAGAATGAACTGATTTTATTTCTGGAGAGATATAGAAAAACGAAGCAAAGCTAAAGGCCATTCGGCCTGGCGTGGCTTCGCTACATAGGCCGAATATGACCCGCTACACCAAGCAAAGACTACCCAGAGAGGTAAAGCAGCGGAGGTGGCAAGACTTTTCATCGAGAATATTGTACTGAGGCATGGTGCACCAACCGTCGTGATCCCAGACAGAGGAACCTGATTTACGGCGGCTCTTTAAGATCACATCCTGGTGCTGAGTGGACCAACGCAATGTAAGACCACCGCGTACCCCCTACAAACGAACGGGCTGACAGAGCGTGTAAACAAAATGATTGAAGACGTGCTTTCGACGTACGTAGACGTTAAACACAAAATTGGCATGAAATCTTGCCTTGCAAAACGTTTGCGTACAACACGGCCAAACAAAAAACAACTGGCATGACCCCGTTCGGCCTCGTTCGTGGACGAGAAGTACGAACCATGTTAGATACGATGTTACCGCACGCCGGTGACGACGTCGATCCAGACGCTAACACGTTTACGGGACGCGCGGATGAAGCTAGGAAACTTGCGCGCTTACGGATCCGCCAGCAGCAAGAGTACGATGCAGGCCGCTCTAATGCTCACCGCAGAACAGTCGTCTACCAAACTGGCGACAAAGTATGGGTTTGGACGCCCGTACAGAAACGAGAATTTTTGAAAAGCTCTTGAGAAGATACTTTAGACCACACCAAGCGTTGTGAAAAATGAGTGATGTTACTTACGAACTCGTTTCCGACAGTTCGTACAGTACGAGGCGCCACCAACACCATTCTGAACTCGTTCACGTAGTGCGCTTGAAGCCTTACGTAAGCGAGTGATTGCGTGAGACGTTTCTTTAAAAAAAACTGCATGACTGACTTGGCATTGGGTCGATGCTCTTTAAAAAAGAGGCAAATGACGCATGTGTACATTTGGACGAAAAAGATGATGGGGTATATAGCGGACGCCAGGCTTTACTCGAGAACGAAGAAGACAATGTCGTTGCGGCTCAGCTGTTAACAACATGCTGCTTTCGCTGTCTCAAGGCGTACCTGTGTTTTGTTGCTTGAGGCTTGTTGCTTGAGCCGTTGCTTGAGGCTTAAATTTGCTGACAGCAAATTTAAGCATCTCGTTTAATGAATCTGCCACTCTAGAGGCATTCGCATCTAAAAAGCATCGTGAAATTTACGCATTGAAAGTCAAGAAAATGTCGCGTGATGGTGTTTGGAGCTCTAGCCAGAACAATGCATGCAGTTACATCCATTTGCAAACGATTCCGGTACAAGCTTACCCCGATACATCTTTGTCACCTTCCATTGACAAACATATTGTCAAGGAGCAGAACAATATAGTAAATATTTCGGACATTGTACTAACTGCTGAGGGGCGCAGTGTTCTGTGCCGTGGTCTTAATTTCTGTCCTGCCACAGGCGGACACAGTGAATTTCAATTACTCAAAGACTTGGATAATTTTGCCCGCAACTTACTCTTGCGCGAGTTTTTTCATGACCGGCAAATAGAAATGGTTCCACAAGCGCATTACCTTGTGGAAAACGTTGGGTACCTCCCTCACAACGAGACAGGTGCTTAGATATGTATATGAAAGCTGTACAACGAGACGTACTACAGTCGTATTGAAAGCAAACGCCGTTTCGCCGAAACCTAACTACCAGTGAAATGAAAGCATTAAATGCCTTGTCCTGACGCAACGACATCGTCATCAAGCCTGCGGACAAAGGTGGGGCTGTTGTCGTAATGAACAAGTCTGATTACGAAGCAGAGGCCCAAACACAGCTTGCAGACACGAGTTCATACAAGCGTCTAGATCATGACCCCTCTGAACAATTTATATCTCTTGTCCAGAGCACTTTTCTAGAGCTTCTGGAAAACAAAAAGGTGCCTTACAATGCGATTCATTCTCTTATTCCTCTAAGTCCTGTTCCTAGTCGTTTTTACCTTTTGCCTAAAATACACAAGATAAACAACCCCGGCCGTCCCATTATTTCAGGTATAGGTACTGTCACAGAAAAAGTTGTCCAGCTATGTCGATTCTCTGATCAGTAGTATCCCGGCATCACTTCTGTCTTACGTAAGGGACACTACCAACTTTGTTTCTGGTATAATTGATCTGATTGTTCCTCAAGGTTCCTTTTTGGTCACGCTAGACGTAGCGACTTTATACACCAACATTCCGCATGTAGACGGAATAGCGGCAGTCGCCAGGTCCTACGAAGCAGCATCACCGGGTGAATTTATCGAGAGCAACACATTAGCAGTATTGCTCAGGCTCATTTTAGAGCTAAATAACTTTCAATGTGAAAGGCAACACTATGTCCAAGTTAGTGGCACGTCAATGAGTACCCGTATTGGACCCAACTACGCCAATATATTCATGGGCCAGCTTGAAAGTGAATTTTTGCAAACCCGCACGCTAGAACCTTTTTATTATAAACGTTACATTGATGACAATTTCCTTATTTGACCGCATGGTGAACAGGAGTTGCTTTCCTTCATATCTGACGTAATGAGGCCCATCCATCAATATCATTTTCTCATACCTATTCCACATCAACGCTTAGTTTTCTTGATGTAAGCATTTCGATTGTAAATGACAAGCTATCCACTGCTCTATACAGGAAGCCTACAAACCGGCAACAGTATTTGTACTTTGACAGTAGCCACGTGAAACATTGCAAAACTAGCATCCCTTACAGTCAGGCCTTACGCTTTAAAAGAATCTGCTCAGAGCAATCAGAGTTTCAAAAATATTGCAGAACACTAAAGAATGCTCTTGTCAAACAAAAATATCCGCCGCAATAATTAATGACGCAATTAAACGTGCCGACATGCATATTCGTAGAACACTGTTGTGCGCTGCTAAAAACCCAACTCCCTCACCGCAGACAAACTTAGTCCTTACCCATTCTGCGTCAGTTCCGCGTATTTCAAATGTGCTGAGAAAGCACCACAATATTCTAATGCAAAGTGAACGCTTAAGAACCATTTTCACCGAACCACCTAAAGCAGTGTATCGCAAAGCTAAAACTATTCGAGACATACTCTCATCGTTTTCATCGTCGAAAGCGGACAGTCCTGACACGATCGGGTGCTATCCTTTCCAAAAACCGCGATGCAAAGTATGCCCGTACTTGTGCACATGCCAGCAGGTCACCAGTACTGGTTCCAACTTTTCCTTAAAAATCAAAGGCAATTTTGACTGCGATTCTAAGAACGTGATATACATGATAGAATGTGCGCTATGTGAAATACAGTACATTGGTCAAACAGAAGGGCCTTTTAGACTGCGTTTCAACAACCATAAATCTCATGCTCACACCTTGCCCCACTTGCCCATTTCAAGACACCTGCACCTCCCTGGCCACTCTTTTTAAAATCTACAGGTCACATTACTAGAATCTGGTTTCCGCACAACTTATGATAGAGAAGCCCGTGAATCATTCCTCATCTATAAGTTCGACGGCGTCGCATCTGGTCTGAATAAAAACGTAGGAAAACTTAGTTGCCTATCTGTGTAACCTGTATCACTCTGTCCATCTTTTTTTAACCTTGCTCAGCAAGTCGCACTACATTGTCTGTATCCGTTGATTACATTGTCTGTATCCGTTGATTAGCTTTGTAACATCTTTGCCATTTTTATTAGTATTTTATAGTTTTCCTTACTTTTTTTCCTTGATTTTACCGGTCGGACTACTCTTCATGTTATGTGCTTTATCTTTTATGCGTTTTATCTTTTATTTGCAAAGAACGTGCTCGCCACAAGCTCGCGCATTAAAGCAATATCTTTTTACTCGTAGATTAGGTGCCCTTCATATTGTGTGGCTTGCATCATATATATATATATATATATATATATATATACCGATATATCGCCTTTCAAGCCGGTTTTCATATTTGTATCTTATCGATATGCACATGAATGTAAACAGCACTCGTGCCATAAACTTTATTCTGATGAAGGCCGGACCCACGGCGGAAACGTCAACAAAATCACTTTGTACGTGCGTCTTTTTCCATATATATATATATATATATATATATATATATATATATATATATATATATGCCCAAACGTACGGGCACAGCTAATGTCACAACAGTAAAACATCACTAGTTTGTCGCTCTCTCCCATTTCTTTCTTCCTCCACCATGTCGATGCGGCATGATCGCATAGCGTCGTAATCGTTCGTGAACCCTGACGAAGACCGCTTCACCGGTGAAATAAAAAAATAAAATCAAGACAATCGCTGTGTTGTGGCTCTGCCTTTCCAAGTACGTTTGGCCCATGTATATATATATATATATATATATATATATATATATATATATATATATATATATATATATATATTGTAAGCACATTCCAAGCATTTGATCGTTCTCACTTGCACATACCCATCATCATCGTCCTCTCTCTTGGGGGTGTTGTTCTGAGCCGAGCCAGACATCGCAGAATAAACGCTTCTGCTCGCCCTGCCTGCTCGCCGTACCTAGTCTGCCTGCGTCTTTCAATATATATATATATATATATAGAGAGAGAGAGAGAGAGAGAGAGAGCGAGAGAGAGAGGCATAATTCGCACACAATGAACGTTTCAGCCCAGAAACGATTTTAAGTCATAAAAACTGTATTTATAGAGCACTGTGTGATATCGCCCTGTGTCAGTTGTTGGTAAGTGATACGGCTTTACGGGATACACGGGTAAATCGTGGCATTCCAAACGGTATAGTTTTCTTACACAGATAATTGATATGTAAAAAATACGCGTTGCAGATTACAAGTAATAACAATATTTATATAAACAGATCGCTTTTCTCAGCAGAGCGCGCTCTTAAATAAAAAGTTCCACTTTCAAAATAGTCGGCTGTGATAAAGAAGCAGGCTATCGTATGCTTGTTCTACTGCTGACGAATATAACTTACGTGGAAGGAAGGCACGCCAATGTTCCTGCATCCTCATTGATACTATCTGCTAAAGTAATGAACTTGAATATCAGGTGTGATTCCCTCCTTCCCGAGCTACTCTTTAAAAGACCCAAGAACGGTTCTGGTGGCCGTGGATGGAGAGAAATGTTTCATCGTAGGTCGCAAGCTGCGAGGTATGCCAAAAGCATAGGCCTCCCTCGGGATGCCAAGCTGGACTATTTGCACCTATTCCGCCCCCAGACACTATTTTTGAGAAAATCGAGATTGACCACGTCGGTCCAATACCGACTACAGCAAGAGAGAACCGATACATCATAGTCGCAGTGGACCACTTTTTCAAGTTCGGGGAGGTGGCTGCAGTGCCCTCTCTCGGGGCAAGCTGTGTGATCAAATTCCTGCAGGACCACTTCGAATGGAAATACGGCCTACCTAGAAAGATCATCTCTGACAGAGCGACTACTTACCCTAGTCGTGAACTCCGGACTTACCTCCGAAACGCTGGTGTCACACAACATTTCACTTCAGCGTATCATCCAAGCGAATGGCTTGACAGAGAGATACAACCAGACTCTACAGGCTCGACTTATTCCTTATTGTAGGAACAAGAAACGAATTGAAGCTACAAGCAGCCGCATATGTGAATAACACGGCATTCCAGGTTGGCATCCAGAGAGACGCTAATGCTTTTGGCATACCTCACAGCTTGCGATATACGATCGAACGGTATTCTTTATTCTAGGCCACCAGAACCATTCTTGGGCCTTCCGAAAAGTAGATCGGCCACCTACGTGTCCATCTTCCGGGGCATAATGGATGGCGTGTAGGGTTTCAGAACGCATAGTCGATGGAATGACTAAGAGGTTACGTTCTTCTTGGTTAGTGGTCCAATGGTCTCTATGCAATGGTATTCCACGAAGGACAAACTGAATTACTGTGCGTGCCTTCCAGAAGCGTTATTATTGCCGCCAAATCCGCATTGTACTGTTGAAAGTTTGAGATACGCTGTTGCGAACACCAAATTCAGCCTTCTTTATCTTGTAAAGAGGTTTTCTCGCACGGGTTTCGCAACAGTCTATTGGCAATCTGGTTTAGTGTTCAAGCGCGGTGCCTCATGCCGTAGGTGTAGTCTTGTAGCCAGATGATTCAGCGAGCAAACTTGTGTTTCAGGTGTTGCTTGGCAAACATCCACGCAATCGCAGCATTGTACGTCACTACCGCGAATTTGTGACCAAACAAGTAGTGCTGGAACTTCTAGTCCATGCTGCAGACCAAAACTAGACATTCTAACTCGTTTGAGTGGTATTGGCAGTCCGCATCAGATAGCTTGAGGCTAGCGTAATCTACGACATGCTCAGCTCCATCTGGGTCACGCTGAGCAAGGACCTCTCCTAGACCAACCTGGCTTGCGTCCATGTGCACTTCATTGTCTCATTTATTGTGAAAATTACTCAAAACAGGACACTGGGTGAGCCGTTGCTTGAGTATATGAGAGGCAGCATTCTGTGAAGGACCCCACGCAAAATTCGACGCTTTCTTAGGCATATTTGTGAATAAGACTGCCGTTGACGCAAAAATAGGAACAAATTAGCGCAGGTATGACGCGAGGCCTAGAAATGCATGCAGCTGTTTGAGACACATTGGAGCAGGAAAATTAGCTACTGCTGCTACTCGTTCAGGCAAAGGTTGAACACCATCTGCAGAAATGATGTGTTCCAGGTAGGAGATCATGGGCGATAAAACTTGCCATTTTTCTCGCTTAAGCCAGAACGTGCCGTCAATCAGTCGTTGGAGAACGACTACCTAATCTCGCAGACGTTCCTTTCTGCTGCTCCCCTGAGCAATATGTCAAGATACACGACACAAGCGTGATAATTCAGTGGACCAAGTACCACATTCATGGCACGCTGAAATGTACTCGGTGCTGTTCGCAGCCCGAAGAGCGTGCGGTTAAACGCATAGAGACCCGAAGGCGTCCGAAACACATTTTTGCACTTTTATCCTTCGTCGACACTAATTTTCCAATATCCCACACGGAGATCAAGTGACGAAAAAAAGTTGAAGTGCCATACGGTGTCTATGGGGTCATCGATGCGAGGAAACGGGTATGAATTAGTAATTGTGTGCTTATTCAATTCTCTATAATCGACACAAAACCTGAGGCCCCCATTCTTCTTCCTGACAAATATGAAAGGTGCTGCTCAATGGCTAGACGATGGTTTATTACGTCAGCGGCCAGCGATTCCTGCACTTGATTGGCGAGTACGGCCCGTTCGCGTTCGGCGAAACGTCGCAGTGGTGTAGAGATGGGTGCGTGACCATCTATGGGTATGTGAAGTTCAAGTAAGCTAGTACCTGGTAGCTGTGACGTGCTTTCTGCGAAAATCGCTCTCTGCCATTCGAGCACTGAGGAAAGTGTTGTAGGCTCGTCAGCCTCACCTCTACTAACTTTAGTCGAACCCGAGATCAATGGACGTAGAAAGACTTCGCCATGCTTGGCGACCAGCTGTACGTCAACAAATAGGAGATAGTCGGCTCCCAGGACCAAGTATGTAGGCAACTGCTCGAAAACTAGAACAGCAGTCAGGAATTTACTCCCGGCGTCTGTTTGGAGTTGCATGTCAAGTGCACCGTCCACCACATGTACTTGCGTGTCTGAAAACGCTGCCAGGCTTGGGCAGCTCCTCGGAGACGATCTTCTGCGACAAATTATTCGGTGAGTTCTGGCCAACAATACCTTCGCGCGACAGAGTCGACGGTGCCAATCCAGGTAGTTGTGTCGTCGCCAAACCCATAAAACTCCGGAATATCAGTCTCAGGAAGTAACCTGAGTGCAGCACACTCAATGTGGACGTAGAGCATCATGCCGTTTTGTTGAGCTGTTGTGACAGCCTGGCAAGGTCGGCGTCGCCGTACTGCCGTGCAGCCACCGTAGAGGTTTGAACGCCGTCATCGGAC
Organism: Rhipicephalus annulatus; assembly: GCA_013436015.1. Lineage (NCBI taxonomy): Eukaryota > Metazoa > Arthropoda > Arachnida > Ixodida > Ixodidae > Rhipicephalus > Rhipicephalus annulatus. The sequence continues at coordinate 449,994 of WOVY01000124.1, read as the reverse complement.
TCCGGGAGTACTTGTTGACTGGGAAGTGCCACGGATGTAGGCAGGTTAACGGATTCCGATGAATGTACGGTTTGCGACTGCGCCATCGTAAGGAGCGAGAAAGACGCAGCACCTGTTCCTCGGGAAAGCTGTTCTATTCTGTTTTGTGCCAGTCCCAAGTCCATACCCCACATTCCAGTTCTCCTCTTCGCCTTCGGTCATCACACTATATATAGATAAATATATATATTGTTATTTCTCGAAAGTTTTTCTTGATTCGGTTGGGTAAACGAAAAAACGAAGCTTTATTGCCAGCATTACGGCCGGGGACCGGTCTTCGTCAGGACATACATGCGCACAGAGCATACATACAAATTTACGCCCTGACATAGGCCGGTTCCCGGCCGTAAGGTTGGCAATAAAGCATCTTTTTTTTTCGTTTTCCCGTCGGCTTCATCTGGTGGTATATATATATATATATATATATATATATATATATATATATATATATATATATATATATATATATATATATATATATATATATATATAATTGTCTAAGCGTTTGTTTATTTTTATTACCAACGGTTTAGATCGGTGGACCGGTCTTTGTCATGGTTTTCGAATAAGTGCGACGCTATGCGAACATGCCGCATCGACATGGTGGTGAAAGAAGAAAACGGGAGAGAGCGACGAATTCGTGGTGTTTTACAGTGGTGACATATGCTGTGCTGAACAGTCTCTTCTTCGTCTCATTCGCTGGAGCAAACCAAACAGAACCAAAAAGAAGAAAGAAAAAAGGAAAAAAGAAAAAAAGAAACAGGGGGTAGTAGGAGAAAGAAAGAGGAGGATAGGGCGGCTTCCGCAACGCGCCTTTGAAAGTCATGGAGGGACATCGTGGGTGAGCTTGGATAGTAGGCAATTACCTGTAGCAAGACGAGGAACTCCGGCGGGGAGAGTGCTTGATTCGGCCCCTTTTGTGGTCAGTTAGAAAAAGGAAAAGAGAAACACGTGTGTTTTGTTTCCACTGAAACTATACTGACACACTCAATATATATATATATATATATATATATATATATATATATATATATATATATAATAATATATATATTGTAGGCATTCATTAAGCACATCTACTCTCTTTACGAATATTTATCTTCATGAGTGGTAGTCATCTTCATCTGCTGTGGGGACTTGGCTTGTCTGAGTTCTGTGCCTTGGGCGTGGTCGCTTCATCGTGTCTTCTTGGCCTAATAAAGGTTCCCTTCACCGTTACATCACAAGTGGTGGAGCGTGCTCTACGATCTTCCGTCCTCTGCCAGCCCGATCTGCCTCCTGGAGCTCTGCTCAGGTTGTCGTTTGTGCCAGGTGTCCGGTAACATGCCTCAGGACGAGCCAACCGGCGCTTCTGCGTCTACCTCCACGGCCCCGGCTACCGCGGCCTATCCATCGTGGATTATCACCGCGCACCAGCGTGAGCCGCCCACGTTCGCTGGACTTCGAGGTGAAGATGTGGAGGATTGGTTGGACCAGTTCAATCGACCAAGTTCCACTAACAATTAGGATGATCCCACCAAGCTTCGCCGTGTCTCTTTCTATCTGACAGGCGTAGCCAAAACATGGTTTTTCAATCATGAAACGGGCATTACGGACTGGAAACGCTTCAAGCAACAGCTTCGCCAAATTTTTGGCACCCCGGGGGTTCGTTCAGCTCTCGCGAAGAAGACACTGCATGCTCGCAAGCAACAATGCGTTGAGTCTTACACATCCTACATAGAGGATGTGCTTGCTCTCTGTCATCGTTTCAACACGTCCATGTCTGAGTCAGAGAGAGTTCGTCATCTATTGAAAGGGATTGGCACGGTCGCGTTCAATGCCTTGGTCATTCAAAACCCGGCTACAGTCGCTGACGTTGTTGCCACGTGCCAACGCCTAGATGAACTTGAATCCCAACGGTTACCGCCGGACAGCACTGAAAACACCACCACGACTGATGCCTCATTGCGTGCCATCATCCGGGTGATTATACGGGAAGAGCTGCAATCTTTCGGCCTCTCAATGACACCGAGTCCACCTCCGCCCTCCTACACTGTTTTGCGCGACGTTATCAAAGAGGAGTTGGCGTCCATGACTGGGCCACCGTATGTAGACTCTCCAGTACCTCGACCCCAGCCGACGTACGCACAAGTCCTCGCTGGATCACCACCCGTCGTACAACCGATGCCCGCACACTCGACGCCTGTCCCGCTGGCTTCGTTGACTCCGAGTGCGCCTAGCCAACCCTTTAGCTTCGTCCAATCTATTATACTTGCGGCTATTGGGGCCACATTGCACGCGTCTGTCGGAAGCGTCAGCAGGACGAACGTCGTGGATTCGACACCTATGGACGGGATGATGGGACAAGCTGGTACGCTTTCCAACGTCGTCTTTATGATCCACCGCTACGTCGCTCACCGTCTCCAACTGCGACATCTGAGCCAACCAGTTCTTACCGCTCTACTAGACAACGCTCACCCTCAACCCTCCGCCGCCTCACGTCTCCATTGGGACCTGTCTCGAAATTCACCAACCAACTCCCGGAAAACTAACCTCTGCAGCTTATAGAGGAAAAGCTGCATCGAACGAAAAGACAGAAATTCCTCCAGTGCGTCTATATAATACGATATCTGTTTTAATAGACGGTGTGTACGTGGACGCTTTAATAGACACTGGTGCTTGTTTATCTGTGACTGATCGTTCCTTGTGCTCACATCTGCGAAAAGTCACCATCCCTTATGATGGACCTACACTGCACGCTGCTCAAGGGGACGCCATTAGCCCTACCGCTATGTGCACTGCTCGTGTTTTCATAGCTGGTCTTCTTCATTTTGTGCAATTTGCTGTGCTGAGTTCGTGTGCCCACCAGCTTATATTAGGCTGGGATTTTCTGTCTACGGCGAACGCTTCCGTATGCTGTTGAGAAATTGTTGTTCATATGATGGAAACTGACTATGCCCTGTATGCGGATGACAAGCCCGTTCGCTTGCTCGCTGCTGAAGATACCGAGCTACCACCTGGTCATCAGCGGATTGTTGCTATCACTTCTAATGTGATCGACTCTGGTGACGTGTTTCTCCAACCATCTGCACGCTGTCTTGCAAGAGGTATAGCCCTTGCTTCAGGTCTAGCGTGGTTCCACAATGGCTCCGGACCTCTCTACGCTACAAACCAGACTTCTGAGAAAATTCTCATTCCTAAAGGCACCACAATGGCTTGCGTTTCTGAATCTCAACCTGTCTGTGTTGTCCCGCATATGCCAGCGTGTTCTGACTTTCCTTCTATTGGACGTTCATCAAGCGTTTCTGTTCTTGCTGCGACTATTAGTTCAGAACTGACCTCTTCACAGACAGATGAGTTGCTTGCCTTGCTACAAAAGCATAGGAGATTGTTTGATGCCCATTCCTCATGTCTGGGACAGACGTCCATTATTAGGCATCGTATCCAGACCGATGGCACTTCCATCGTACGCCGTCGACCATATCGCGTCTCTACGTCCGAGCGTGAGATCATTGAACAAAATGTAGCCGATATGCTGCCACAGAACATTATACGTCCCTCCGCGCGTTCTTGGTCATCCCCTGTTGTTTTAGTAAGGAAAAAAAGATGGATCTGTGCAATTTTGCGTGGACTACAGAGCACTTAACAAGATTACCCACAAGGATGTTTACCCCATGCCGCGCATAGACGGCGCTTTGGATTCACTGCAAAGTGCTGAGTACTTCTCAAGCCTAGACCTGCGTTCAGGTTACTGGCAAATACCCATGCACGAGGATGACAAAGAAAAGACAGCGTTTTCAACACCAGATGGGCTGTATGATTTCAACATCATGCGATTCGGCCATTGCAATGCTCCAGCAACATTCGAGCGGATGATCGACACTGTTTTACGAGGATTTAAGTGGAGGACTTGCTTGTGCTATTTAGATGATATCGGTAATTTCTCGTCAACCTTCCCTCAGCACTTGCAACGACTGGACGAAGTTCTTACGTGCCTTGCAAACGCAGGCCTTCAGCTGGACACCAAGAAGTGCCGTTTTGCGAGCAAGGCGATTAAAGTGTTAGGCAAAATCGTAAGCAAGGACGGTATTCGTCCCGATCATGACAAGATTTTCGCGGTCCAACACTTCCCGCGTCCTGAAAAAGCCAAAGATTTGCGCAGTTTTCTCGGCCTCGCTTCTTATTTTCGCCGATTCATTCGAGAATTTGCCTCAATAGCTTCACCATTGCACAAGTTGCTCGGATCAGGCGTCACCTTTGTGTGGCCTCCTGAATGTGAAGCGGCGTTTGCCCAACTGAAGTGTGCACTCACATCCGAACCAGTCCTCTGCCATTTCAACGAAACCGGGCCTACGCTCCTGCATACAGATGCTAATGGTCGAGGCATTGGGGGAATTCTCCTCCAGCGAGACAAATCTTCACGTGAGAAAGTCGTCGCATACGCGAGCCGTGCACTGACCCCTGCCGAAAAGAATTATACCATCACTGAACAGGAGTGCCTAGCGGTCGTATGGTCGATACAAAAGATTCGACCTTATCTCCACGGCCGCCACATTACTGTGGCTACGGATCATCACGCCTTGTGCTGGCTCTCGACAATCAAGAACTTGTCCGGCCGCCTTGGTCACTGGATTCTTCGCTTACAAGAATACGACTTCACGATCACATTCAAGTCGGGAAACAAGCATCAAGACGCTGACGCACTTTCGCGTTGCCCGCTCTCTTCGGAGCCAGTTAACAAACCCACCACTGCCGCACCCGAGAAGCTTTCGGCCGTCTCTTCCCTACATGTTTCGTCATTAGCTACTGTGGACCCAACTTTTCCAAGCGAGTGTGGTTTGTTCTTATCTCACCAACGTGCTGACCCTTACTGTCGCTGCATCATGAATCGTCTTGATGGGACTTGCCAGCCCCCTAACGCCCGTCAGAAAGCTACTGTTGAACGAAGAAAGCTCTAAATGGTCTTTGCAAGCTCGGAATCCTAGTAAATGCGGCGAAATGTGTTTCCTTTTGTAAAATCGCACAGTATGTGGGGCATGGGATAGACCTGTATGGTCTGCATCCAACAGTGAACAAAGTGAAAGCAATGTTCAAAGCACCAAATTATAACAGTGTGACCCAGTCGACGGCATTTTCGGCCCACTTAACATCCATGCAAATTGTTTGTTCAATTAGGCTGGACGACCAGACACGCTTCACCAACTTCAGCATGAAGGCACAAATGGCAGTGGTCGCGTAAGTGCAATCAGTGTTCATGCAGTGTAAGCCACTGCTAACTAAAAAACTGTCTTGTAGCTGTATAACGCGAAAAAAATTTGATCACGTGTGATTCTTTTCCTTACAGGCTGGAAGCCATTCTATCACACGTGGTGATTGACGTTGAACTTCCAGGCGCATTCACCTCGATATCAATGCCACACGCGGAAACTATGCTCACATTGAGAAACATGCACTCGTTATCACTTCCGGCTTAAGTAAATATTATTTGTGTCTGAGTCGCGTCGTTGTTTTCACTGATGACCAGCCGCTCACAGAAATGTTTGAAGCTAGACATTACAGCAGTGCTGCAGCAGCTGTGCGAATACTCCGCTTCGTCATTTTTCAGTCAAACGACCGCTTCCGCATTTTAAACAAATCAGGGGCAAATATTAGCTATGCTGAAGGCTTATCGAGTATACGGTTGTCTGAAAACACTGATGATGTAGATAAGATTTATTATTTCTGACCGGTCAGAAAGTTGCCCTTATAAAAGTACTGGCATGCTTTAAGACACTGTGAAAAGAACATTTGTAATTTTCTTCGTATGTAGTGTCAACACTCGTCACACACCAGAGTCAGGAAACACGTATAAATTTATTTTTTTAATTTTAAATGTTTCTTCGCTGAGTGAGCGCACCATAAGCTAGCCCCATTCCAATGGAGTTTATACTGACGAGTGAATACAGTTCGTGAATTCGTGAGCGCTGCATACAGGTGGCAGCCAAAATTGCAGAAATAATTATCAGGGTGACTGGACAAGAACTCTTTTTTGTTGTATACGTGCAACAAAAAACATGGTAAATTTGTCACTAGTACATCGCCAGTTGCTGTCTATCCGTGACGTTACAATACTTTGACCCGTCACGGAGAAGCCACATTCAATATCTAAACCAAAAAAGTGCCTTGAAGGCAGTGGCTCTAGAAAAATAATCGATGCATTTCCAATCACGACAAGACTCGCTTTAAATTTCTAGAGATCTGTACCGTTATTTCGAACAGCAATCCAATTTTTTTTCGAAGTTCGTGTCAGCATTTCTTTAACGACAAAGGACCCCGCACGTGAAACATTTCCAGACACTGTCTTTAATGCTGCCCGTGAAATGCCATCACATGGCTGGCTGCAATCTGTGGATGGGCAGTATGAACATTATTTGTGAAATGCTTTGAAGCTTCTGCAGATGAGGGCTGCTTAATTTGGGAGAATCACGTGATTATACCCCGAGGTTGTTAGAAGAAAGCACTATAGCTGCTATATCAACGACACTTAAGCATCAGTAAAAAGAAAGCCCTGGCAAGATCAATGGTATGATGGCCGGGAATATTTGATAGCTGCCTCCAGAAATTGTGAAACAGTGTCACATCTGTGAGAGTGTGAGGCAAGCAGGCTCGCCACCACTACTGGCCCCGTCGAACTGGTGAACTAACTGACAGGAGCGAGTGCACCTGGAGAATGCGGAAAACGAAAACAAGACGTTTATGGTAACCGTTGTCTCACCCTTCAATTGGGTGGATGTACAAATATTATATTCAAATACTGCTCAAAATAGCTTTGAGACAGTATGGTAACTGTTTTGGCAAAAGCCTCATGAGTTGCCTCATGAGTTAGCTACGCACAACAGGTCACAGTTCTAGGCAAAATAGTTTGAATATTTCCTGCAGGCGAACGAACGGCGTCAAGCATACTTGACTCCGCCTTATCATCAACAATCTAACGGTGCAGCAGAACGAGTATTGCAGACTTCAAGCAGTCATTTCTGAAGCAGCTGCTAGAGCATGAATGAAGCTATTGTTCAAGGTCCTTGCAACAATAAGTGGAACACTTCGTTTTTCCTACAGGACGACGTCACACGCAGTCACCAGTAAAACAGCAAAACAATTGGTTTTAATGATAAAGTTGCGAACACGACTGTCTGTGCTCAAATCAAACATGCAAGGTACGATAAATGTACAAAGCAACATGCACAGATTGAGGCAATCGCGCATTATCTGTTCGTGATCCTTTGTAGTGTTTTCTTCTATTTTAGCGCATTTTTCCCTGCATGAATTGAACCGAATAGCCCCTTAAGACGTCAAGGCTGTGATTCCCCTTTTAAAACGACTAGTACACCTTATGTGGCACTAAATTGCGCTGATTTCTAGGTAATTCTTGTTACTGTTAGTTGTGCTCCTCTTACGAATGTGGGAAAAACGTGACCTACCCCTGTCATATTTTCTCAAAGAGAACAAGTATAATTGTACTAAAATTCTAGTACTTTTTTTTCGTTACTTGAACTTTCAATTTAGCATACCAATAAATAACGTTACCAACCGTTACTTTACTAATTGATTTGGTTAATATGTAGGTTTAACGTCCCAAAACCACCATATGAATATGAGAGACGCCGTAGTGGAGGGCTCCGGAAATTTCGACCACCTGGGGTTCTTTAACGTGCTACCAAATCTCAGCACAGGGGCCTACAACAATTCCGCCTCCATCTGAAATGCAGCCGCCGCAGCCGGGATTTGAACCCGTGACTTGCGGGTCAGCAGCCGAGTACCTTAGTCACTAGACCACCGCGGCAGGGATAATTCCTTTCATTCAAAAGCAGAAACCAGGCGGAAGTTTTTCGGTGAGAACGTAGCTAAATAAGCGAAAAACATTTGTTTTCGACATCCTGGCTTGGAGGTGATTACAGATTCATGCGTCTACCATGCAATTAAAGAATTTTTCCACTTAGATATGAGCGATACGTGTATGCTATGCAAGTCAGCTAAAGCGTGCCTTCAAGACGTGTTTTGGGAAATGTGCGGTGGTCGACCACGCTGCTCAATTCAGAACTGACGCATCAGCTTTGGTCGTTGAGTGAGCCATGGTGGCAGCGCGGGAGCAACAGCTCCAGGTGGCCATTTAGGTGTCCCGAGATCCGGACCCTCCGTTCACTGGATATTATATAGGCTTATTTATTCACCACTTCACAACCAGGTCTATAATCGGCGGCAACTTTTCTTGGCACTCAAATGAAAGCTTCGGAGGCGGAGCGTTTGCACATGTATCACTTCGCGAAGTAGTCCGTTTTCGTGCGCGTCTTGTAACGCTTTGGAAAGTTACTGGGGTGTATCATCAGCGTTTCATGTATACGCAGACGCCGCTTAGCTTTTGAGGTTTACGTAAAAAGGCGAGGCTTTCTCGTGCGTTCTAAAACGAAAAGTCACAACGAATAAGTTAAAGTAAATACGACTATCCTAAAGGTGGGAGTTGTGTCTAGTCTCAAATAGCTCCCCGTAGAGAATGAAGGGGTAACTTCTATATTTCATAGTGAAAATACAAGCGCTGTTGTGGAAATACTATCATTGGCGGCCCGCGATTTGGCTGGGTAGGCTTCACTTCAATGCCAAGAAAAGTTGTCGCCGAGTATAGCTCTATGAGCACAATCAACAACTCAGTGTCTCATCAGACGCTGGAAGCTACAATCTGGAAGCAGTTCTGTCCCGAGGAGGCTCTGACGGCAATCAGCGGTCAGTCGCGTATACTTGAAAAGCGTTGGCGTCAGCTGAAAGAGCCTACTGTCAACTACGGGGAGAAAGCTCTCGGGATAACCTGGGCACGTGATGAATTAGGACAGTACGCCATCTGGCTTCACTTCGATTTAGAAACTGGTCAAAAGCTTTCAATGCCCATTCTTTTTCATAACCAGGTCTACAGCCTAACACCCAGACTTCTGGGACTTCGGCTACGTTTTATGCGTTACGACTACGAGACCACGGTAATAGCCTATCGAGCAAGCAGCTTGTCACAGCCGTTTAACGTTTGTGGGATTTCGGGGCTCTGGCTAAGCTGAGAACCCCTCAGGGAAGAGGCGGAGACCGACAGAGCACCATGTTTGCTGATAGAAACCCCGACAGCAACTGTCCGCTGCCAGCGGCTGCTGCTTGCCACGAGCCCGCTCACGATCATCGTTCCCCTCTTCTACATACGATCAGCACGCTGGCGGTCACCGCTCCCATACAGTCTAATTTGCTAGCCATTTTCAACGCAGGACTCTGAATAACTCGGGAGGCGCAGTATAAGCGCACTCAAGCGTCTTAATTGGCCTTTTTTCGTCGTAGGTAGCACGCCTTGAGAAATTTGTCATGACACCGAAGCACGATCGGGCAAGTAAAACCATAGAAGCTCTTACGAGCAAGGGCTTTCAATATACAGAACAAAACAGCGCTGTTAGTGGTCTCTGCTCATACCAGCAGCACGCACCGGAGTGGCGCGAGAACTCTACCGCAGAGCCACCCAATGGGTGCTCTGAGCACCAGCGTAGCTACGAGAACGTACAAGTGAAAAGCCCTGATCATAAACTGCTTCACGTCTGAAACTAAGAAATGTGATCGTATTCACTCAGATTTAGCTCAATCGGCAGCTGCTAGCTAAGCAAATCGGTTGCTCGCACTGTGACTAAGAGTAAGAGTAACTATGAGCATATAGTAACTGCAGTGATAGTTATGTAGTAACTAGTCAAGTACTCAACAGAAAAGAAAACATATCAAGTACGTGCCACAATACCAGCAGGCATACCGCGCAGCAATTGGGCAAACTCCCCTATCACTACTGGTCCACGAGAGGTGTTGTCTTAGTTGATAATTTCACATAACGACAATCGTTCTGGGGCCCTGAACAGCTCAAGGCCTCGGAATACAAGGTAAGCCAATGGCTCTTCTCATGTGAGGACTGTGCCGGCTCAGGTATATGCCTCAAAAATTGATTATTACCTGAACAAAGCGCACGTACACTAAATGTGCAAAAATGGTCATAGGGCTGAAAACGTGATTGCCATATATGTTGCGGAAACCCCCCTATTTACCGCTGATCCTCTTGAAATATAGGGTCTACGCGGACACTAAGAACATATGCATGTCGTATTGAAATCGGGCACACCCGCTACCCAGCACTGCACGACTAAAATGTCCGAGTATGAATTACTATGTAAGAACACGTGTGCTTCTTGAATGGCTGCTCAATGGCTCAAATGTTCAATACCTCAATGCTCAAACGTCTGCCGCTTAACAAAAACGCATGACGACCCAATAGGAACTTTAGATGAGCATGCGCAAAACAAAAAAACTACATTCTGTTCTTGAGCACGTTTGATACAAATTCTGTGTCATTTCTGTTCCTTGTGCTACACATATTTCTAGGTAATCCACCTTGAAAAAATGAAACAAATTATCATTTTTTTATTTATTAAACACTCACCAGTGTTTGAACAACCTTCTTGAGCGGGATAAAGTGCCTGGAGGTGTCGATGAGGAGACCACGATGCTTAAATCTTGGGGCATCGTGGATCGTAGTCTCGTTTACGGCGAACTGCGTAGCAGATGTACAACACAAGATTCACACTCAGATTCTTTATTTTTTTTAATTACAACAAGGAAGATACGGAGGTTGAAGATATAGCAATACCTGACAAAAGGCCTCTGTACCAGCTTTACAAAAATAATAAATATCAAATATGCAGAACATGTTCATTGCATACAATTTTATTTTGTTACAGCGTGGATTGGAAAAAGAACAAAAACTCAGTTCACAATACCAAATGACCGAACAAAAAGAGTGTTTTCTACAGAAGTAAAAAAAATAATTTTAACGATAGCATATTTACTTGCTAGTACATTTCTAAAGCTACCATAATTGTGTGCAAAGTAAATAAACAAATTCTCAGGAAAAAATTGAAAACAAGTTCGTCTAAACATTGTACGACAGGTCATTACACAGAAGCCCAAATTGCGGATTTATACACAAAATAGTAGCATGTATTTTAATTCGGCACCCTCAAAGTGAGTGCATTAATTATTCAAATTCATCTCAGTTGTTTTCTGAAAAGGTTAGAAATAACATTGAAGTCCAAATCTCCTTCCATCCGTTTAAGAAAAACATGGTTTGATATTTCATAGTTCGCTTATCATAATATTTTCGTTTCGTGGGCATGTGTCGCTTTTGTGCTCTAAAGCAGTACGCTGTTTATTTTTGTTGTTCATTATATACAATTTTTCACGATGTACTAATTAAAGTAACTAGAGATAGAATATTTGATCAGCTCTAAACACATTTCCTATAAATAAAACAAATGGTGGGCATGGTGGGAACTACCGCCCACAATAATAGTGGAATAATGTAGTGGATGAATGCTGGAAAACGTTCTGCATGGTGTAGGTGAGATATAGCAGATGCTGCAGTGCCGGCATCGCTTTGGCGCGAAATTGCGTCAGGATCACCGTGACAAGCTGCCACAAAAATGAATGAAAAATTATGTTAAAAAACAGGCTACAACGGAGATTCAAACCTGCAACCTGCGGATTCTTAATCGAAGACACTAACCACTGCGCCATACAAACATGACAAAACTGGAGTGTTAAATAGCTAGTTCAGCCGTTGCTAGTTCACATATGAACTGATGGTTCAACTTCAGTTTTGTTTCTCGCCTACTCGACATAGACGAGAGCTGGGCCTGCTACTATAATTTTTACATTTATTAAACACAATGAACAGTTTTCTGTATTGATTGCCACAGGAATAATGGCATGGGCGCTATGTATTTGTTACAACTCACATTCGCAAGAAAAGAAACCAAGTGGTCTGGGGAGCAGGTGCAGTTTACCAGCGGTGTCTGACAAGTTGATTATTCGTTTCTCGCTCGTTCCAATGAACGACATCTGCTCAGGCTTTATCACGCTTCTAGGCTTAATCCTTCGATACGCCCACATAATTGATGAAGTATTGGCATGCAGTCATGCCAGTGTACTGCTGTAGCTCTATCGTTAGCAACAGCGACATAACGGCTTGGCCAACACGAATGCAGTGCACCGGAAACGTCATGCTTTCATATTGATTCACCAAGCGTACGAAGTGTCAAGTCTGTGTTCTCGCATAAGAGCCAGAGAAGTGCCGGCTGTCGGTAAGAGGAAACGTACGCTCTCTGGAAATGCTGGAATCGCGTCGCATCGATGTTTGTTTGTTCTTGCGCGGACACCTGACACAATAAAAATTTTTATTTAGGGTTATTGATGCCACTGATGTGAAATATTGTCATTTTTACTCGTCGCAATTGTGAAGCGCAGATAACACAATTGTACGGGTTCGGTCGGTAGGCCTAAACTTTGGTGGAAATCATATTGGTAGAACATGTAGTGTGCTGATCGCCGCTTGGCGCACTATGTATAAATTGCCCGTGGTTATAAGCCCACCATTTATCTGCTTACTGCTTCCCAGCATCATCGCAATGGTGGGCCGAGCTTCTCTGATTTGTGCACCAAGTGGCCCGCCATAATAACCATCACCCATCATCTGCTTTGTGCTTTTCAGCATTATTGCAATGGTGGGAAGAGCTTTTCAGCTTGGTAAACCATGTGGCCGACCATAATAAGCACCATCTACCATCAGCTGAGTACTTTTCCCAGCATTATCGCAATGATAGGCAGAGCCCCCCATGATTTCCGACTATCTAGCCGCTACTTCCCACCATCGTTTCCGCTTTATGCACTATTATTTCCACAACGCCTGCCATGTTTTCCACTGCCCACCATGGTATATTTTCCGATAGGGTTATGCTTTATAAATAATGGTTCTGTTCCTAAATTCTGTGGGTAGCCGCTCTATTGCTCAAAGCAGCGTAGTAAACGTTTTTTGCAGTATTTCAAATTTTTTATTGTTGCTTTGTGTTGTCGTCCTCCATACTGAACTTCTCTAGCAGAAATTCAACGAAAACAGAGCATAATACATTGATTTTATCTGCCTCACAGGGGTGAAAACAGCAGCTCTGTACAAACATCTCACATATTTTGCCAATTCCACTTTTACGCTATTGATATGTGCATAGGAGGTGCTCTTCAAAAAAAAACAACGGAAATTTTCGCGTGTTGACTCAATAATACACTCCCCCTCATACAGTCTAAATCAAATCCTGGCTAGACTACACGCCCGCAGGCAGGAAATCAAGTCAAATTATTGCCACTTCTAGGCGACAAAATAGCCATGTTGCAGAGAAACCGGCCCGATTTGAAGTGGCCTTCGGAATAGCCAGGACAAAGAATAGCCGAGATTTTAGGTCAAATTTTTCCTGGCAAGGCACGGCCTGCGATTAGGCGTGACATTATGTAGGTGGCCCGCACTTGATGCGGTGGCGGGAAAAAAGTACTATTTTACGCTTTTCAGAGCGCTTTCTCGCCGAGAGTGCGGCAGAATATATTACTACAGGTAGTTAGAATTCTACTACAATCACAATTACCTAAATTGGCGAGAATAACATGCAAAGCACAGCCCTGGAATTGAACTCAGGATCCCATGCACGTGAAGTAGATGGCTTACCCATTGCGCCAACGCCACCGCGTGGCGGCGAGTCTTTTTGCGGGAGTATATATCTACCAAGTGGGTTTTTGCAAACCGTGTTCGAAACCTTGAACTGTTTTTGTGCCATGTGCATGCATTTGATCAGCCAACAGTTTGTAGGGATTCATGAATTCGAGACAACAACAGTGAGCGCTTTCGGCTCCGACTTCGAAATATGGAGCGCCGTTCTGCAAGAACGATTACCGTGTGTTTGTGCGTCGTTTTAGTGCTTCCCCGTGAACTGCGGCTGTTACGCTCACCGAAATTCGTGGACGAGGCTGTGTTCGGCTGTCGAAACCTGCGTATGTTCTCCGCATGTGCGTGTGCTGTGAGAAATCGGACTGATTTGTGTCGGGAGGTACACGAGTGTCCGTGACAGCAGCCTATTCTCAGCTGTTTGAAGACAATTCGCTTTCGCACGTAAACGTTGCATGGATATTTTAGCGTACCTACTCTAACATTTGCATTTCGTACGCGCGAACTGCCACGACTTGCATGCTGGGAAAACAGCACGTTTTAGCATTTGAACGATTAGTTATTTCTGCAATGAGAACTTATGCGCATTATTTTGCTATATTGAGTGCTTTTGACTCATTTTCAGTCTTTAACTGACTTTATTTATGGGTAGTGGGTACTCTTACCTTTATTCAGCATCACATCGTTGTTCAAGTGAATGCCAAAACTTGCGCCAAGGTCAAGTATGACGTACACAAACTAGTGACGGACAGGTCGGTCTCCATCAAAATAAATAATGCCTCTGCACATCTCTTTCGAGAACGTCGGCACGCAGTTGGGGTCAAGAATTGATGCAGAACGGACCTCAAAATATCTACTCTTACTACTAGCAGTTCAGCTTTAGAAAATGAGGATTTTTAGAGCTGGTACAATTTCTCCAGAGCAGTACACTGGTTGTCTTGGTCATGGTTCACTGTTACAAATTCATGCTGGAATATGAGAACTGTACTTAATATTCAAAAGAGTGAGCAAATGTCGGTGGCATACGCTCTCCTGCTGACTTCGCTTGATTGATTGATTGATTGATTAATTGATATGCGGGCCTTACCATCCAAAAACCACAATATCATTATTATAGACGTTGTAGTGGAGAGCTCCGGAAATTTGAACCACCTGGGGTTTTTTAACGTGCACCCAAATCTGATCACGCGGACCTACAACATTTCCGCCTTCATAGGAAATGCGACCGTCGCAGCTCGAATTTGAACCAGCGACTAGAGCAGCAGCCGAGCACCTTAGTTACTAGACCACCGCAGCGGGGCTCTCCAGCGGACTTCTGCACCTGACTTCTGATTTCTGTACTTGATGCTCATTATCAAATTACGCCACCACTAATCAAAGATTGACAAATGGATTTTTAATTTTTATCTTTTTCTGTCTCGCGGCCCTCGGTTTGTTTTTTTTGCCATACTTTCCTAAAATCACCAGTTCAACTTGTTTTGTAGAGCATGAGCATGAACACACATAAGCCAGTGTTTCAAAAAGTTGTCATGCGTGCACTAGTACTCTTTAATTTAGTGTATGGCACAGTGTCATACCTCGACAACTGATGAACGGATAGTTGTTTGTACTTTTTATTGAAGTCAATAGAGTAACAATGACACTGATTATCCCAGTGTATGCCCAAATACAGAGAGATGTATGATATCTTAAATAAAGTATGCCATATCGCACTGGAAAATGTTTCCATCTCAGACCATCATAAGACTTTTGACTCTAGAGCTTTAGCTCATTAAATTCAAAAACCACGTTTGTGACGTCCGCAAACTTGACTATTTCTGGGGAGTCACCAATATTTACTAGATCGTTTACATAAAGTAGAAACAAAAGGGGGCCTTGAGTTGTCCCCTGCGGGACACCTTCAGTTATCATTAGTTTGGAAGAAGTGAAGTTATTTACCGTGACTACCTGAAAGCAACATTTTATGTAACTGTCAACGAAGTTTAACGGCATACCACATATGCTATACTGGACTGTTGTTTTAGGCAGTATGTCATCATGGATGCTGTCGAACGCCTTTTTAAAAGATGTTTAATAATGATTTTTGTCGAATGAGGCCATGGTACGACATTATATAATCAACACTACGTTTATTAAGCAATGCATCTTAATTCCGTAACCACATGGACTCTGTCTGTGGCGATCACATTTTGATTACACAAAATGTGAGAGACCCATGTACTGATCAATATCAGAACAAGGTAAGGGAGTCTTGGCCCCAAACGTCGAAAGCAAAATATTGAGCGAGACAAATTTATGTGGGAACATAAACCACATTTACAAAATATCAAGGGCAAAGAGCCTAGAACATATTAAAGATCAATTTTAAAGTGCATGTGCTGCGACAGAGCAAGATTCGGAGCAGATATTGACGCGGTGTCAGAGTAAGCAAACTGATGCCACGAGATTGTGTTAGCTGGTCAGTGCGGTTCTGGTTTTTGCCCAATCTTGTGCGCAACACCACTGACCATTTTGCGTGATTACGAGCCTGCTGTGTTTACGTAGCCACCGAAGTGCTCCTGCTCAGCTCGGGCATGTTTGAACCGAAACTCCAACTGCGCGCTTCAAAAGCATCTCTTAATAGCTACTGATTGTACACTCGCGCAAATGAGGTTTCAAGCAGTGATAAGCAGGTCACAATCTACCGATTGCAACAACAAAAAACCAAGGTGCAATTTGGTTGTGCCAGTGCTCCTTTAAGCCGTTACAATACGCGTTGAAACGTGCCAGCACGTGGCGTGTGTGCTTGGCATCGTGCACTTGGTATCGGACTGTTGAGAGAGAGGCTGTGAGGCTCAGGTAGCTAGGCACGCTCTTTAAGGCTACCGAAGCTCGGGTCGCGCTATTAAGGTTGATCCTTAAGTTGCATATTACGCAATATAATAAAGCGTTAGCGATAAAGAGCTCATTTCCCAGGAACCGTTGTTGATTGATATGTGAGGTTTAACGTCCGAAAACCACCACATGATAATGAGAGACGCCGTAGTGGAGGGCTCCGGAAATTTCGACCACCTGAGGTTCTTTAACGTTTGCCCAAATCTGAGCACATGGGCCTACAACATTTCCGCCTTCATCGGAATTGCAGCCGCCGCAGTCACCGATCCGATCCCGCGACCTGCGGGTCAGCAGCCGAGTACCTTAGCCAGTAATGGTGAATTGTTTGTTGCCGCGTGTAATAAAACCGACGCGCCATGCCACTGATCCGCGTATCGACGGCTGACGCTGGGCTCACCAATATCAATGATGCAGTGTTAGGTCTACTTTTGAGTTTACATTTCCCAGCCGGAGTTCGGGTTCAATTTTCAGAGACACCATGCGTGCCTTGATCAACGTCACAACCATGGGGCAACAAAGATGAAACGGAAAAATGAAATAAATTGTGTTTGTACGCACCTTGCTTTGGTTCCATCGTTCTTCCTATCAGCAGCCGCGGCGGGGCAGGAATCGTTGTCCGTATCGTTTTCTCAAATGAGAAATCAGAGTATTCCGTGACCGAAAGGTTGAGAAAGATTCATATGATGTAAATAATACAATTATTGTTTTCCAGTGCGAATAAAATCAGGCTACCTGCGTCACAAGCAGGCGGTCTACGTCAACTCCACATCACAACTTAAGAATGTTTTAGGAGAAAGATAATAAGAATACCGCGTAGTTTAACGAGCTTTTTTCATGCTGTTATTAATGCCTGCGTAAGAGCAGACTCATTCCAGGCGTCGAAATTGGAAGTAGAAAACAACGTTAGAAGGATAGGAATTACGACGGAACCAAAGCCAGGCGCGTACAAACAACACAATTTATTTCATTTTTCCGGTTCATCTATATTGCCCCATGGTTGTGACGTTGATCAAGGCACGCATGGTGTCTGAAAATTGAACCCGAACTCCGGCTGGGAAATGTAAACTCGAAAGTAGACCTAACACTGCATCATTGATTTTGGTGAGGACAGCTTCAGCCGTCGATACGCTGATCAGTGGCATGGCGCGTCGGTTTTATTACACGCGGCAACAAACAATTCACCGTTACAACTGGAAGCGGCTTTTTTCAAGAATAAACTCGGTTCTTTGCGTTTGTGTGCTCAAGCCTACCCGAAGCTCCCAATATAACCTAGAATGTTCCTATACATTGCAGCACCGTGCAAGGCTGCACGCGCGATGAGCCGATAAATAGATACGTGAGAACAGAGTGTGGCATTGCCTTTCTCCTAAAAAAAAGCATAGTACACATTCTTGAAAAAAATGACGTAAAATATTAAAGCAAGAAACTACAATAAGCACTATCTTCAAGCAAGAAAATGTTATAATAAAGCTAAAATATGGAAGATTTAGCAGTGCGAATCGATTATATGCCAAGCACGAACGATGAGGGTAGATATATCATTTTAAGATCAGCAGAACATTACGACATAAATGTAAATAATACCGCTCATGACTTCCATGACATGATTATCACGTTTGGACGTGTCATCTACCTTCGTTGTCAATTCACGTCACGCAATACCAGATTTGGTATATTAGGAGCTAGCGAAACGGCCGCGAGCGTGCTATGAGCGTAACGTGTAGTCGTATTTCACAGGACATGCATGTCATCATTGTCAAGTATGGACATGTCATTTTCCTTCGTCGTCCATTCACATCACGTAATACCAAATATGGTATATGTCGAGCCAGAGAAACCACCGCGAGCAAGCTAAGAACCTAGCTAGTAGTCACGTTTTATATGACGGGCATATCAAGATTATCATGTTTGAACGTGTCCTTTACCTTTGTCGTCCTTTAGCGTTACGTAATACCTAACTTAGTATATGTGAAGGTAGCCTAATGGCCACAAGCTCATACTGAGCGTGCTATGTTGTCATGTTCTTACATGACAAGCATGTCATGGTTATCATAATTATGTAATGTTACATAATGTTACATGTTACAATTATGTAATGTTACATTACATAGGGGGTTATCACCCCCTATGTAATGCCCATTTGGGCCCTTAGGTTACCTAAATAAATAAATAAATAAATAAATAAATAAATTGCACCAGTCATATCCGTTTTGTCAATTATTGCCGTCAGGTGCCACCAAATTGATATATGTGAAGCTAGCCAAATGAACGCGAGCGCACTGTGAGCGTAGCATGTATTCATACTTTACATAGCACGCATGTCACAATTATCATGTTTCGGCATGTCATTTATCTTCGTCGTACGTTGGCATCTTGTAATACCTAATTTAGTTAGCGAAACGGCTGCGAGAGCACCATGAGCGTGGCATGTAGTCATGTTGTTACACGACACGCATCTCATGATTATCATGTTGGCGCAAGCCACCTATGTTTGTTATCCGTTTTTGTGAAATATTACCGAATTCCGTATATGTGAAACTAACGAGCGCATCATGAACGTGGCAAGTAGTCGTGTTGTTACATGGGTAACATCTCATCATTATTGTGTTTGGACGTGTCATTTACCTTTGTCGTCCGTTTGCGTCTCGTAATACAAAATTTGGTATATGTGAAGCTATTGAAATGACTGCGAGCGCATCATGAGCGTGGCATGTCATATTGTTGGTACATGACACGCATGTCATGATTTTTACGTTAGAGTCTATCGCTTGTGTTCGCACGCAGTCATCTCTTACCATAGCAATATTGCAACCTGCCATGTGAACGAAACAACCGCAAAAGCTGCAGTTCCATGAAATGTAAATCACGACATTCGTGACATACATGTCACAATTTTCATGTTATGAGTAGGCAAATATGTTCTTCATACTGTCATGTGCCATACCAAGTCAAGTATTGGTACTATCATCAAAATGGCCAAGAGAGCTAACAGTCGTAGACGGCCAGATGGATAGATAGATAGGTAGATAGATAGATAGATAGATAGATAGATATTTATGCTTAGTCACCGACGTTCGCTAGGAAATTCATTTATTATCAAAACATATCCACGTAGAGAATGGCGATGAGTGAGTTGAAGAATCCGTGTTTCCGTCCTCTGTGTATGCGTCATGCGTCCGATCATTTTCAAAATGCAGACAGTGCGCAAGTAAAACGGACGAGACGCGAACCAACAAAGCTGAGCGCAAGCGTCTTGAATGCGACTGCCACTCTTCTTCGTCAATGCCCTTCCAACGATTCCCCACATACGGCGACTATCCAGGATACTGAAAGAGGCACTAGTTCTCCGCCTACGCAGCATCATAGAGTTTCCTAATATACACTACAGGGAACTCTGGCGCTAGTGTCTACGAGAGCTGCAACGCACAGCGCTTCAGCGAGCATAGGAATGTAGGGTAGTACACATATTTGTCTAATTTTCGTACTTCTGGCCTGCTTCTAGCGACGTTTTGTATTCGTGTGGCTTGGAACTCTTTTCTCACAAAATAAAAATTCAGCTAATGTTCAGTGGTTGTGCTTCACCACCTTTTCTTTTAAAGCTTAACTTTTCAAACCAGGTCGCGAAGTTTAAAAGGTTTCATACTTTTCTTTAAAACGAAACCGTAACCAGCAATAAACGAAGCCGCGAGTACGATACGCCGCCCGCAAGTACAAAGACTAGGCAAATGAGTGTACTCCTCATCATTCCCATGGTCGCTGACCGGTCACAGCTCCAGAGTACCCTATATTGAATTTTAGGAAACTCTATGCCCAGCGCAGCCCACGCAGCAGCCAATCAGAGAGTAGTGGTACAGCGCATCCTACAATATCCTCACCCAGCGGCAGTTTGTAAGTACCTCTATGATACTGCGCCGTCTATTAAACTATTCCGGAGATACTGCCTTCTTTTCTTTCTCGTCTCTTCTTTCTGTTACGCATGACGCATGACAAGTTTAGACTATGAGGATCTTCGCCCCTAAAAGTGCACACCTCAAGTTCTCTAACGAGCGTAAAAGTGCTCGAGGCGCAAGATATAAACTCCTTGCAGCGCATAGCGTCGTTGAAATTTCATAGTGCCTTCCGGGATAACTAGGCAGTCTAGAGCAACCAGCAGTCGAAACTCCTTTTATGACTCGAAGTGTCGCCGAAGCAGTTCTCCTGTAAGTCCACGCCGTATTATCTGCGTCAACACCCTATCATGGTGGGCAGGCTCGTATTCCATGAAGCGTCGTCAAATATTTTAGCGGCAGTGGGCAGACGTTGTCGGGCTTTCTCGGCGTGCAGAAGGTATAGAGTCACATAGAGGTTTCTTTCGCCAGTGAAGTTTTGCGGCATGGCGTCAAGCGTCGTCGCCGTGTACTTTCCGTACACGAACTTGTAAAGCGTCATTTCCGTCGTTTCTTGAACAGTGGTGTTGCATGCGAGGGGCACGCGCGCAAGAAAATCTTCTCACGTCTTGTTTTCAACGTCGACGTAAATAGCCCTCTTGTCGGCGAAAGTAAAATTTAGGCTCTCGGTGAGACCATCAGTGTGCAAGTAGTCTGTAGTCATTCGATGGTGACTTGATTGCTGGCTGTACGCCAAGATCATCGGGGTTAGCTCTGCAGTAAATTTCGTATATCTGTTCGTTATGAAGACCTTCGAGGCGCCATGACACACGACGATGTTTTCAACGAAGGATTTCGCAACCTCAGATGCACTGCCCTTGCACAGGTCTTCTGTCTCGGCGTCTCGTCCGAAAATGCAGCTACGAGGCTGCATTTTGTTATCAAACTCGAGGTGGAGAATGGTTTCAGTAAGTCTTTTTCAATTTGCTAGAACGCTGGCAAAGTGACTCGATTGACTGTAGAAGTCCAGATGTCGGTGGTTTCTTCCGTCACTGACAATCATGGTCAGATTTCATGAAACGACCAGCACCGCCAGCAAGGGGCTGCCAGTAGTACTTTCCCTTCAGTTTGGCGGGCGTGCGGAAAACACCTAGGTGTGCTGCCATAGAGTCATCGTGGAGAGCCCTAAGCAGTTCAAAATCCGCAAGGTAGCTGTAGAAAATCCTTGGCTCAACGAGTCGAAAAGTTTTCTTTAGAAGGACGTCGTTTCGCTAGATAAACGATGCCAGTGTTTGCTTAAAAGCCTTCAGCATACCTACGGGATTACGCTAGAACCCCTTTAAGAGCTGAAAGTGCCGGGTAAGCTCATTACCGCTAATGGTAAGAAGGCTTAGTCATCAACCTGGTCATTTTGCGGTGGTACGTTGACGGGGACACGGAAGAGGCCCTTAGCATTTTGTAAAATACGCTAATATGAAACTCTTGAAGTCTCAGGCTCCACCTTGTTGGGTAACGCGAATGATTTTTCAGACTTCCTAGCCAACACGAGGCTTACTCGTCACTCACAACTTTGAAGGGTCTGCCGAAAAGTTAGGGGTGCAACTGAATTCTAGCCGAGAATATGGCAGGGCGTTCTTATTCTGTTCTAGAATAATTGGCCTAGTCTTTTGATAGAGACCAGCCAGGAAAACTGATGATCAAACAGCCCGTCGTCTGCGTCTCCTAAAAAACGATGAAGTTCCGCCTTATCTGTTCCGTGCGTTCTAGCCGGGCGCAAGAGAGGATGCTGACCAGAACGACAGTGTTTATGGTTGTTCATTGCAGAGCAAACATCATTAAAAGATTTGGTAAAGCCAATACCTCATTTCTTTCCACAAGACCCAGACTTGGAACAGCAACGCGCCACTGGCTCGTCCTTCCGACGACACACCAAGCCTTGCGGCCATCCGTAATTCTTCGGTGGCCACGGTAAGGACCTCTAGCCCCTTTCACTTCGACTGACGATTGACACCACATGACACAGTAAGTCGACGCCAAATTCCACGGTACCCAGCTCTGTCATCGCTACTCTCAAGCTACCGAACAGTTTTGGAAGTAAAACTCGGGACTCTGGTTTCTGCGAATCGAGCCCCTCTTGCGGTGACAGCGGGTAACAATCCAATCAGAAAAGTTTGACTACGTCATCGCCACGTTATCATTTGCTGTCATTACCATTTGAAGAGACATTCCAGGCACTACACGTCCTCACACCTTCTACAACACATTAATATCGTAGCTCATACGTCCGACAACTGAGTCGGAACCGCGTAGGCAGCAGCAGCTTCTCTTCGCGTAGGAATTCGACGACCGAAAGCCTATGGTCTCTTGCCTCGCAGCGTCGGCTGGTACTAGTACTGACATGAAACATGCATTATTCAGTGTGGTCAGTCATTACAGATAGCAGGAAACCTACGGGTCACTGCATGGGCCTGACACACAGTCGCCTGTTCCCCATCAAGGACCACGTCACCAAGGTTCGGACCGACACAGGTGCCTAAGTGTGTGTCGAGAACGGCGCCGGTGAGTATTTTTCAACTTGATAGAATGGCCAGCAAGGGGACTCACCAGCTGTTCCTACGCCATCGGTCCTACTATGCTAGGAGACCGACGATGAAGCCAAACCACGCCGCCTGTCACCACTGGTAATGGCTGATCCATACGGCCCTATAGAAAGAGATTTTCTATTCTTAACATCAGCATGAGACGCACAATCCGATAGGCTTCATTCATCGCTGACGTGCGTGTATCAATTACAGCTGTGGATTTTTTGGTCTTTCAAGCTTCCGGTAGACCTATGACACAGCCGTCTCGTGGAGTCTGAGACTCATCTAGCAGTTCAAGGCATGAATTCAAGTTGTAGGGTTCTCGGGGCTGTGGGTAGCCCGAAAATCCTCTGGGAAAAGGCGGAGACTTACAGAAATCATGTTTTCTGATCGAAACCCTGGCCACAACTGCCCGCTGTCAGCGGCTGCCGCAGGCCACGAGCCCACCCGAAATTGTTAGCATTGTTTTCTTCCTACGATTGGTGCTCTCGCAGCTGCCGCTGCCATACTGTCCCCCCTCATTCGGCGAACATTAAGAGAGGAGCGTGATGCGGTAGCTACTAGGCCTCGCCACGATGGAACGCGCGCGGCACAGAAGACCACATCCTGACACAGTCAATCCGCGCCCAGCGGCAAACTCCGCTGCCACCCGAGAACGGAGGCGCACCGGACTCGCTCACGTTGACAACCACCGTCTTCGGCGAGCACAAGTATGAGCGCACCGTCGTCGACGAGCGCATGCCGATGCTCCTGGCGCAGCACAAGTATTGACAAATTGTAAGCCATTGTCGTGCGTTGGTTCTGTTGGGGCTATCCAGACCAGTCGCGCGTCGTTGGCGAACATTCCTCCATGTGGTAGTCGTCGAACACGGCAACCTCGGCAGCTTTGAGGTACGGACATCCCCACCGTAGCTCTGTGTGCGTACGCCTGCGGTGCTGACTTCTTCATCCTCGCTGATGTTGGCACGTGATCGCCTTTTAGGTTCACTCTCGGCGCAGCTTTGGTCCTTGAAAACAGCGACATCTAACGCAAAGCCAGACAAGCTGAGGCAGTTGCTCACATTGTCTGCAGCTTCCTTCAACTGCTCCGTCTTTTCTCTCGAGCTTTCCGTGGATTCCTGCAGCGGCCTCACTCCTCCCAGTCTGGATTGTTGTTTGCCGCTTACTCCTTGCTTGCCTCAATCTCCTCCATCAGTCGCTTGTTCGCCATATCTGCCGTGGCCATCTCTTGCTTCAGCTTTGCAAACTCATCATGCATTGTCTCTAGGTCAGCCTCGCATTTTTTCAGACTGTGCTTCATGGTTGTCTTAAAGTGTGACACAACACTAAGGAGTCCCTGCGAAACAACAAAGTACGCAGGCCAGCTTCGAGACCTAGAATTAGCTCTTTGTTCTGCTTGCAATCTGCTCATTTCTTGCTAAGTTCTAAAGTTAGTGCCTGCGCTTGGCTGACCTCTCGATCGCGTTCCTACTCAGCCTGGGTGAGCTGCGCACTGCACGCGGAGGTCAGCTGCCTGCATTCGCAGCTCTTCTACCTTGAGACTCCTGGAGTGCACGCTACCGCTGAAGCGCCTCTTCGCGACTGCGCTGCATGTTCGTCAGCTCAGTATCACTCTCCCGCAACTGTGTTTTGAACTGGGCAGAGTGCTGTTGCTTCTGCTGATTCTGCAGGCGCTGCTGCGCATCTGCGAGCAGCTACTCCCAAGTGCGAACCTTTTTTTATGTGAGAACTGTGGTGGTGTTTCTCCTCAATGATGGGGGTTGCCCTGGATTTTGTGTGCGCTTGAGCCCGTCGCGTTCATGACGGGTCGTGATCGTGCGGGTGCTTCAGCTCATCATGTTCACGAGTCAAGTGTCCCAACTCTCACTCCAGCTGGCTGATGTGAATAGCGCGCTGCAATGTAACCTGGTTGAGACAACCAACTTTAGCCGCAAGGGCAGCCTTGTTCCTCACAAGGTCTCGAGCGCGAGCCGGCTATGCTTCCTGCTTGTAATACTCGACTGCCATTGCGTATTCATTCTCGCCGTTCACGCTGCAGCCTGCTTCTTCGCATTCGTCAGCGCCGTCTCTCTCTACACAATGATCGCCTTTCACAAGCTGCTCGTCTTTGCCTACAAATCAATGCACCGCACGTCGTTGTGTCTTTCCTTTTTCTCGCTCTCCTTGTTTTCGTATTGTACACATCACCATTAGAGCCATCGGTAGCTCCTTTTCGAACCACAGCGCCGTCTCATCACGCGGCGTCTTTAAACATGGCGCCCACCTCCCCGCCAGCGACATGCCATGCATTCTCGCGACACTAATCGGCCTCTGCCGCGCCTCCATGTAACTCACCTCCCCCAACGCGATGATGGATACAGCTGGTGTAGATGGCTCTAAAATGTTCTGAGCAAATTGATGAAGCTGCTCGAGGAACGGAAAGGAGGGGCCCACCAGGTGTAGCTGGAAATGGGGTGGCATAACCAAATAACGTGCAAAACCTTAATGGCCTCAGGAGCAGTGCGGTCCACCCAACAGCAGAGCTCCTGCATGGCCGAGACAAAATCGCGCAGACCCTCCTCTGGATGTGGCATTATGACATCGAGCTCACGCTGAATATGGTTGCCGTAGGTGACAAGCAGGAACTCCGTCCGGAATGCAACGACGAACTGATTCTACGAATGGAAGGGAGGTTGAAGGTGCTGCCATTGTTCTGGGCACCACGTAGGGCAGCTGGAAGGACCCGCTGAAGCACGCGTTGGTCTCCGAGAAGTTGTTGACGGTCGAGTTCACAAAAAAGTCACTAATATCGAGGACGAATTTTCTAGAGTCTTGGCAGAAAAAGAAGGGCATGGTCAGTTGCGTCCTCAGGGTCATGGTTGCACACTCTGCCAGGTACCTCGATTATGTCGGGATTTTGAGGCTGTGCCTAGCCAAAGAACCCCTCAGAGAAGAGATGGAAACAGACGGAAACCATGTTTACTGATTCCAACCCGGGCCGTAAGTGCCCACTGCAGCGTGCCACGAGCACACCCGCGATTGGCGTCTTCCTCTTCTACCTCCTATCGGCACGCTCACGGCAGCTGCTTTCATTCTGCCCCCTCCCATCAGAAAAAGTGGAGAACAGATGCCGCATAGATTGAGGGGCTATCCCTAGCCACGGCGGACTGCAGGTGGCGCACGAGACCACAAGCCGGTGCACTCGAATTGCGCAGGGGGCCAGCGCCACCGTCGAGGCCTGAAGACAGATGTGCACCCGACTCTCAACTGCTTCGCAGTACAGAACTCTTATGCTCATCACGCAGCCCCCTATGAAAATAACGTATACTGCGCTTATATAAATTATTTGGTCGCATATAACCCTATGTGTCAGCATATGCGGCTTCTGTTTAACATATATCAACGTATATCTGGCGGGGTAGGTTCACATGCGAGCTTATATATAAATGGCGTGGTTGGTCTATATAAGGAGTTAAATTTGGTTTTATAAGGCGCGTTTACGCTATGTATGACATATGAAGTAGATCCCAAAAAGTAGAACCCGGCCTTTCCGAGATAAGCAACGCAATTATATAGCACCACGATCACAACCTTTTATGAGGATTTTCATATATAACAATCCGTACACAATGTTGACCTAATTGTTTTCCGCATCAACAAGGGTATTTAGTTTATATATATATAAATATATATATATATATACACAGTGAGCAGGAATCGAACCTACGACCTTCGAATTACGCGTAATTCGAAGGTCGTAGGTTCGATTCCTGCTCACAGTTGGTAATTTTTTCATCCACTTTTCTTTCTTCTTATTTACATTCCATTGGTTTTAATAACTTCCCCTGTACATTCCTTGGCATTACTGTCTGTTATATCTCAATAATATTGTGTTAAAACACGGAAAAACGAGCCCTTAGGTATACACTTCTTTCCCTTATATATATACACATATATACTGTTATTAGCACTGCAATAGAACATTAGTGAGGCTTTGTGTATCTTGTGGGGGCAGCTATGCATACATTATTGTAACTTATATTGTACAAGTTTTTCATAAGATTTAGTTTTCCAACAACAAATTACAATGAATACGTCGTAAATAATGTATATGAAAGCAGACATGTTTTACAAGAAAGGAATCTTGGCAGGTCGCAAAAAGCCTTGAAGCTCCCGAACCTCGCTGTTCTGATCAAGCATTCTTATACAGCATTATGTAAAAACGACATGCATGCAACTTATATTGCTCACATTATTGCATAGTAAGTAGTGGTAGCGAAAAATGGCAGCAATTCTTAGCTTACACATTGGTGGACGGAATCGCTCATTAATCGAATGTTGTGATGGTTATATGCTCCCTTATTTTAACAAGATTTCATTTATTCTTCTTTTCCTCGATCTGTGATTGGTTTGAGCTGCCATTTACCATTGTAGCGCCACCATCGCAATCATTTTGCTGACCACCGCGCCGCGTCGCTCGCGCAGCTGATTCGAGCTCGAGGTGTGCGAGAACAGTGCGACCACACGCATGTTGTGTGTCGGACGCTGTCAGCTGCTGCAGCTGCGCTTCAGGCCTGAAATGAAGTAGCAAGGTTGGCACGGCCACATCGGCTGCCTCCTACATCTCACGTCTCTACCCTCGCTCGCTATAGTGGTGAGCCGGAGAACACTCCCTTCACCGAGCAACCGGCTGTCAGGCTTCCGCTACTCTGCCCGCCAGTACCGCCTTTATAGCCGACTTTATCCAAGGCATGGCTCAAGCGGCTAGACGGCATTCTCGCTGTGAATGACGTCACGTACCTGCTGCTTATGCAAACCGTCTTGCTCGATGCACTGCCGCTCGAGTTTTGCCATCTTGCTGTCAAATCAACCCTAGGCCTGCAGCCACGTGACGCCCTCTGCCCTGCTCTGCTTGCCTGCTACGGCCTTACGTACGATCCACTTCCGTGCTCTCATGACTTTGGCGTTGCCCCTGCATCGCAGCACCCACTGCCAACCAGCTCGCAACCCTTCATTGATCGCGACCTCGCTATCCCTGCTACGACACTTTGTACTTCAGATCCAGTCGCAGGAACACCCAATCCTGCACCTTACCACTTCGACGATGGAGACGATCATCCTGCTTCGAGTGATCTCAGCACCGAGAGGTGCGTTCCCTTGGAGCCCGAGAACAATTGCTCATCGCTCGTGCCTGCCACCTGCACGTTTTGCTTGAACTCTTCCGCCTGAGACAACTCAGGCAGATCAGGCTCTACGACCGCAACCTCACCGCACGCCTTGGAGCCTGCCGCGACTACGGACATTGTCGCGCACGCTTTTCACCCCCTATCGCGGAGGCATTGCCATCAACGATGTCCGAAGGTGACTCTCGACCGACCTTAACGCACTGTACATCATGCAAGCAGCCACTACCATCTACCTCGACGTCTCCCGCAGCTGAAGTTCGTGCCTGCGACATGCTACGGCCGAATTGCTGGATGCTGCTACATTAACCAAGGACTACGTGGCAGCTTCGTCAACAGCCAAACAGACCGCACCTTTTGTACTACCCACGCAGGCGGATAATCCCCTGGCTGCCCCGACGAGCACGGTACACCAGCCGACCTTTCGATAGAGCCCACACACTTTGGGTCTCATGACTGTCCTCCGGTGTTTTCTAAGAGCGACACGACCTCGCAACAACGCACCTTGGATTCAGACATGCCCCTCGCCAGGCCCCAGCCATCCACTATCTCTCCGCGGTACACTCGCAGAACAGTCGCTTTTTATCTGCTTACCTGCCATGACCTTTGTGCACTTCTTCGAGCACGACGTGTTCACGTCCGTCGAATCGGCCACCCACGCTAGCGTGGCAGCCGCACTGTATTGCTGAGGTCGGTGTTTCATAGACTGCCGCGTCCGCATCAGCACAACCAGCCGACTGCTTCCTCGACCAGTCGACAGCCTTGTCGGTGCCATGTGCGCTGTCGGAGGCTCCGCCGCTACCGTTACATTCAGTCCTCGGTCGTCATGGCTGCACTTTGATCCATCAGGCCGTTTCGCCCACATCGCCAACGCGGATTCTTCAGCGCGTTCCCAAGGCTCTAAATGGGGGCACTTTTGTCAGCCGTGCAGCTTCAACCATCGGATTCACTCCCAAATTTTCCCACCAAGCCATCTTTGGACGCACTTTCCTATGACTGCAGCGGCCCGGCAATTTCTTCTCCGTTCACTGCGTTTCTCCCTGGTTCGCCCACCAGAGACCCACTGGTTCCCGATTGTCCATTCACGTTGACAAACAGGACTTCTGAAACGGACACCTTATGAATTGTCTTTCACGTAGATAGTATTTGTTGTTCTCTTTCTCTTTCAAATTATTTAAAAGCGCGCAAAGCGCTAGGAGGAGAGCCCTGTTGGGCTATCATTTTCATCATTTTCGTGGCCACCTCGCCGCGCCTTTCACGCAGCTGATTCCAGCTCAAGCTGCGTGAGAGCAGAACGAGCACACGCACCTGGCGAGTTGGATGCTGGCAGCCGCTGCGGCTGTGCTTGAGGCCTGAAATAAAGTACCGAGAGTGGCATGGCCACACCAGCCACCTTCGAAATCTTCTCACGTCTCTACCTCGCTCGCTACAACCATAATAGCATGCACAGTCCGACATTAGAAGCAGCATCTTCGAAAAAAAAGAACTTACGTCAGTGCAACTGGAAGGCTTTATTATGCGTAAACTCAAGTCGGAAGTTGTGTTAATTTATTTCAAAAATTTATTTGGCGTTTTCTTTGGCTAAGTATAATATTACTCGCTGTGCAATTGTACTTTTAGTGAAAATTCCATGAGTGTACTAGTAAAGAAAATTATTTATTGTGGTATTTGAGAGCGTCAAAGAAATCTCACGTCATACACACCTAACATTCACACGTTATAAAAGATGCAACTAATTCACACATGATAGAAATTTACAAAAGCATGTGTAAAGATGCTGAAGCTATATATCAACCTTACCGTAGGCTGCTGAATTCACTAAACTTCCATTTTGTGTGGGCGTATTATTAATTTGTCGAGGTTGCTAGTGCGCACGTGCCTCATCAAAATTAGCCTAAACATTACCGTGCGAATATAATTAGTATGACACGATTTTGCGATTAAGGGCTAGCATTGGAACCTGAACTTGGCAACGTTTAACGCTAGAACCTCATCTAGTGAGGGAAGCCTAGCTGTACTATTCGAGGAGCTAGAGGGTGTTAAATGGGATATAATAGGGCCCAGAAAGGTTGGGAGGACAGATGAGGCCTATACGGTGCTACAGAATGGGCACGTCCTTTGCTACAGGGGCTTGGCAGACAGAAGAGAACTGAGAGTGGGGTTCCTAATTCACAGAAACATAGCTGGCAACATAAAGAAATACTATAGCAATAATGAAAGGGTGGTAGGTATCGTAATTAAACTGAATAAAAGATACAAGATGAAGGTAGTACAGGCTTACGCGCCTACATCCAGCCATGATGAAGCTTCAGTTGAAAGCTTCTATGAAGACGTGGAATCGGCAATGAGTAAGGTAAAAACACAGTATACTATAGTGATGGGCGACTTTAATGCAAAGGTAAGGAAGAAGCAGGCTGGAGACCAGGCAGTAACAGATTATGGCATCGGTACTAGAAACGCCAGAGGAGAGCTACTAGTAGAATTCGCAGAACGCAATAATTTACAGATTTTGAATACCTTCTACCGAAAACGAGAAAACCGCAAGTGGACATGGAGGAACCCTAATGGCAAAAATAAGAACGAAATAGACTTTATAATGAGTGCACACCCTGGAATCGTGCAGGATGTGGAAGTGATTGGCAAGGTACGATGCAGTGACCATAGAGTGGTACGGTCTCGAATTCGCATAGACTTGAAGAAGGAACGACAGAAACTGATACGCAAGAAGCCAATCAATCAGCTAGCACTGAGAGGGAAAGTAC
The DNA here is from genome assembly GCA_013436015.1 of Rhipicephalus annulatus. NCBI lineage: Eukaryota > Metazoa > Arthropoda > Arachnida > Ixodida > Ixodidae > Rhipicephalus > Rhipicephalus annulatus. The sequence continues at coordinate 419,145 of WOVY01000124.1, read as the reverse complement.
AGGAATTCAGAGTGTCGCTGCAGAACAGGTACTCGGCTCTTAGTGAGGAAACCAACCTTAGCGTAGATACAATGAATGATAATCTGACGAGTATCATTACGGAGTGTGCAGTGGAAGTTGGAGGCAGGGTAGTCAGACAGGACACTGGCAAGCTTTCCCAGGAAACGAAGAACCTAATTAAGAAGCGTCAAATCATGAAAGTGTCAAGTACAACAGAAAAAATAGAACTGGCAGAGCTTTCGAAGTTCATTAATACACGTAAAGTATGCGATGTAAGAAGGTATAACATGGAGAGAATGGAACACGCTCTGAAAAACGGAGGAAGTGTCAAAGCATTGAAGAGGAAACTTGGGATAGGCAAAAGTCGGATGCATGCACTAAGAGACAAGGAAGGCAAAATAACTACCAATATGAATAGGATAGCTAAAATAGCGGAGGAGTTTTACAGAGATCTGTACAGTAGCCGAGACAACCAAGACCTTAATACTATAAGAACTAGCAGTAACCCCGATTACACCCCACCAGTAATGATAGAAGTCAGGAAAGCTTTGAAGAGCATGCAAAGGGGCAAAGCTGCTGGTGAGGATCAGGTAACATCAGATCTGCTGAAAGATGGAGGACAGATTGTGTTAGAAAAACTAGCCACACTGTTTACGAGGTGTCTCCTGACGGGAAGAGTACCAGAGCCTTGGAAGAACGCTAACGTCATCCTAATACATAAGAAAGGAGATGACAAGGACTTGAAGAATTACAGGCCGATCAGCTTGTTCTCTGTAGTATACAAGCTATTTACAAAGGTAATTGCTAACATAGTAAAGAAAACATTAGAATTCAATCAACCAAAGGAACAAGCGGGATTTCGAACAGGCTACTCAACAATCGACGATATTCATACTATCAATAAGGTAATAGAGAAATGCTCAGAATATAACCAACCACTATACATAGCCTTCATAGATTACGAGAAGGCGTTTGATTCAGTAGAAGTATCAGCCGTCATGCAAACACTGCGGAATCAGGGCGTAGATGAAGTAGATATAAACATTCTGGAAGAAATCTACAGGGAATCAACTGCTGCCATGGTGCTTCATAGAGAAAGCAACAGAATACCAATCAAGAAGGGTGTAAGGCAGGGGGACACAATTTCCCCAATGCTATTTATCGCGTGCTTACAGAAGGTTTTCAGAAGCCTGGAATGGGAACAGTTAGGGATAAATTCAATGGAGAATACCTTAGTAACCTGCGCTTCGCCGATGACATTGCATTGCTGAGTAACCCGGGGGACGAATTGCAACTCATGATTACGGAGTTAGGCAAGGAGAGCAGAAAGGTGGGTCTTAAAATTAATCTGCAGAAAACGAAAGTAATGTACAACAACCTCGGCAAGGAGCAGCGCTTCGAGATAGGTAATAGTGCACTTGAAGTTGTGAAAGACTATGTCTACTTAGGGCAGGTAATAACCGCAGAGCCGAACCACGACATTGAAGTAACTAGAAAAATAAGAATGGGGTGGAGCACATTCCCTCAAGAGGAAGGTATATAACAGCTGTATGTTGCCGATACTTAGCTACGGAGCAAAAACCTGGAGACTTACAAGGAGGGTTCAGCTTAAATTGAGGACGACGCAGCGAGCAATGTAAAGAAAAATGGTAGGTGTAACCTTAAGAGACAAGAAGAGAGCAGAGCGGATTAAGGAACAAACGGGGGTTAAGGATATCATAGCTGAAATCAAGAAGAAGAAATGGACATGGGCAGGGCATGTAGCGCGTAGACAGGATAACCGCTGGTCATTAAGGGTAACTGACTGAATTCCCAGAGAAGGGAAGCGGCTTAGGGGGAGACAGAAGGTTAGGTGGGCACAAGAGATTAAGAAGTTTGCGGGCATATATTGGCAGCAGCAAGCACAGGACCGGGTTAACTGGCGGAACATGGGAGAGGCCTTTGTCCTGCAGTGGACGTAGTCAGGCTGATGATGATGATGATGATGGCGCCTAAGCCTAACGCTACATCATGTATACAGCCCTCAGCGGTGCAGCCGCGTAAAAACGAAAACGCTTGCGAACACATTCTTTGAACGATAACACTGCAGTGCATTTGCTTATAAAATGTGCATTCCGGTTCATACGGACGAAGATACGCAAATACACAGTCACGTATAGTGGTTGATGGACATTCGGACACTAGCAATCGGTTCCATGAGCCCAAATATTTTCGGCCATATGAGAATATTAGGAGTGTATATTTATTATTATTATTAATATTATTACTATTATTATTATTATTAATATTTCTCGCAAAACGTCCCACGTGTCAAATCCATACTCTGTGAATTCTATGTCGGTATTTAAGGTATATGAGATCAGCGATCTTGGTGTTTTTTTTGATAGCATGCCAACTTTTGTTCTACTCGCAATAAAAGCGCTGCCAAGCGAGGTCTTCGTTCTTTCTCTGTTGCAGAATCTCTTGCGAATTCAGTTCTCCTACAGCCTTCTACAAATTGTACCCCGCGACATGTCTTGCTAAACATTAGTATATATGCATATCTGCTCTGGAGTGGCCTTGCAAAGTTCAGCAGTAACGCCACTGAGTCCTGAAAAAATTTATAAGCATATACACCCATCGTTTTGCAAGGATTTGCTTTGGGTGTCGTTTTAACACTGCTAGAATATTATGCTTGCCATCACATTGCTGCCTACAGAATTGTGCTGAACTAATGTTTCTTTACAAGTTAGTTTAGGGTAGCATGTGCTGGCATTCTCAGTTGTAATAATTTTTGAATTCCGCATAAGTTATCCAGTGGCAATCGACCATTGCATGCATCTGACAGCTTCTTCCAACACTCTATCAGTTATTTTCCTCCTCCTCGACTAGCTTCAACACTAGCTAAGGAGGGGAGATATTTAAGGTTCGGAATGGGTCCCCTAGATGACTCGAGTGCACGGTGGCAGCGCGAAGAAAAAGCCGTGGTTCGGTGAAAAGACGCTTCATTGCAGCCTCAGGCGACTGCCCGAGTGCAAGCCCGAACCTCCGCTCCCATTTCAAATTCAAACATCTTCTTTTCAACCCTCGGTTGAACAAAGAGTCTTTACAAACACCAATCACATGTTGGGCTCGCATCATCTCAACCAATTGCAGAAACATCTTGATAATAGGTACTACACTGGTTAAAACCATGTTACCAAATAAAACACGCAGAGAGATAGGTTCTGCGCGTGTGACACTCTCTCCCATGCCAGGCCGTGCTGCCTCCGTCGGCCGACTTCGGTCGGCAGCCGTTCTCACGTTCGAGCCCTGTAAGTTCTCTTATTAATTGTTGCTTCCTAGAAGCCTCCTTAAGAGCGGTAGGTACATTGTTGGGTTCCGTGCGCTTGTCAGGTGTGCATGCAACAGCGAGGCGCCCCGGCATCCTAACAACAGTGGGGGAGATTATGGTCGTTTCCCTGCCGCCACTATGTCTCGGTCAGCCAAGTGGTCGCGTCCCCGCGTCATTCTCACTGACACGCGTGCCTGCCAACAATGGCTTAAACTCAGATGGTGGCGCCTGACCTGCCTCTTGCTAGACGCTTTTCCGAGTAAGCCTTCTCCTTCTAGTCCCGAACGGCGATTACGTTGACGGCTCCGCTTGTGAACCGTGAGAACGAAGGAAGCTCCTTTCTTTCCTATGCTCGGGGTCTTCCTCGTTCGTCTTCGCGGAACCAATCGGCTTCGCTAGTGGACGGGCCGGGAACTGGCTACGCGCTCCACATCAGCCGCATTGATTGCGCTAGACCCAACATGCTCGTATTCGGTGCCTCATACTAACTCTATCCTTCACAGAATACCGAGTCTTGTCCTGTCTTAACGTAGTTCTGCACATATACACGTTCTTCCCTTTTCTTTCTTTCACAAAGCCTTCTGCACAGTTGTGTATATTCCCCGTTATGTTCAACTCCTACTTCACAAATATATTTTATTTTATTTATTGTTCTGAATTGCGCTGATTTCATTTTGTATATGCGTCCTTTTTTAGATTCTCTGTAATGTATTGTTTCTTATAATGTTTTATTTTTGCGTGCGCCAGCACAAACGTCTCTATAAATGTTCCTGGACACGTTAAGTAAATGATGGATTATATTATTGTAAATGCTTGAGAAATTATTATGAAAATCTGGCTGTAACGCGTTTTGATAGCCAGCGTACACGAAGCAGTGATTGCAGCTTCACCGCACGCCCTTCTCAATGCTCGTGCACCTGCAGCTTTCTGGGCCTGTGGTGAGAAGTAGAGCTCTATTGTCCCAAAAACCCACCTGACTGCACTGAAGCCGCTTGAAAGTATTCGAGGAGTGCGCATGGTAGAGAATGCAAAATGGCGTCAGTCAGAGGGTGGAAAATTTAGGGAACGCTTTCTGCATACAGCAGGCGTTCGACACAACAGACGAGAAACCATCGCGGCCCATTTTTAGTTAAAGATGGACAAAATAGTTTGCAAAAACTATAAGTCGTATGGTAATAAAATTGCGTCATCAACTGTGAACAAATGAAACTGCGCTCGTCAGTAAGCTTGTCAAACATTAGTTGCAGTGAGAAGCGCGTAAATCATCAATTTTAAGGGTAATGTAGGTTGCCCTGTAAAGTCTGCAGTGAATCCATCAACGGGATTGTTGCTGCTTCTCTCACCGGAATATTGAGTGTGCATCGTGTTCTTAATTTTTCATTCCTCTTGCTCGTATTTCAGGTTCAACTACCGCTGCGATTTACACAAGATAATAACACAGCTATAAGGAATCTACATCGCTGTACGTAGTGCAATTGTGGACGGACGTCAAATTGTTTTGCTTGTTTGTTTGTTTGTTTTTTGTGTGTGTGTGTGTGTGTAAAACGCTAGATTGGCCGTTGCCAACTTTTCGTGTGAAAAAATTTAACGACCATGCTTGCGGGCAAGCTTTCCTTCACAACTTCTCTCAAAAGCAGTACGAATGGACGTGGTGGCCTTCAGGTTTTATTAAGCTATGTGGACTAATGGGCTCCGTGAAAGACAAGTCTTGGGAAAATGTCAAGGTAATTTTATCATTTTCATTAACTTCGCACGTTGTTCGCGAGTAACATGATAACCCATAAAACATGGCGCATTGAATGTTTCGTGAGTAAACACCTTCATAGTAATCGTGGTTACGTGATTAGCTCGTTTTCTTTAAACAATATGGCAATACTATCGTTTTTCCACTTATTATACGCAGAGCTCTATTTAATCGAAAACTATACACCAGCAGATTATGTTTTGACCTATTGTATTTTTGGTTTATATGAAGATCAATGTATGTATATTTGTTTTATATTTTGCTCATTGCGACGCTTGAATAATTACTGAGAATAATTTACAACTGGTGCAATCAAAAATGAATAACTGTTAGATATCTCCATCTCCAAGGGTGTCAAGAAGTTCATGAGCCCACTTTTTATTTTAGTCTTTCCCCTCGATTTTATAATTATGCGTGGCGTGATAAGGACACGCGGTGAGAAGTTTTAGCTAGTTCAGTTGCTAAAAAAGGGTGCAGAGCTCACGAATTGAAACTGGACGACTTAGGATAGCGCCTTATTTTGTTTCCTGCTTGTTGTACAGTTGGGGAGGTATATAAGCGTATTTTGAACTGATTCGTTAATCCGAGCCAATGTAATCGTTACAGATATCGCAACATTGCATAGTTATCTTGAGGAACTGCACATACCTTAGTTACAGAAAAATAATGGAACATCACGTTTTAATCCGTCCGAACTGTACATAATTTTACGCAAGCCCACAAATTTAACTCGTCTAATGCATTAGGGCTTTCTACTGTGCGAATAAGCTGAGCGACAATCAAGCTCTGCTTTTCAGAGTTCAACACGATGGAAATATCCTGAAGTTTGTGCGTAATTCAACCACTCAGTGGGTACTATTTTGCTTATTGCTGTATAAACAATTTTATGGTCGAATATTACTGCGTAATTGAGAAAGTTGAAGTGTCTTGTCTCAGTGAAGGATTCGCAAATAGATAGCTAAATTCTGTGTAAACAGGCTAGCATAGTCTAATCCATGCGCAATATTATGAGAAAAAAAAATGTTTTCAAACTTGCGATGCACCAACTACGCAGTCTTGAAGGAATAGGCGGAGTAACGTGTGTGCCTTTTGTAGTGATTGCTTTTTTTTAAAACCACGAATTCACACGTAAGTAATAACATGTTATGATGCCTGATGGCAATGTACGCTGGTACAATACAATATTGCTGTTATATAACATGATGGGCTATAAAACCTGTTTGCAGGACACCTGTGTATGTTAGGCATGAAAGATAATTTTCCAGCATTTCCAACCAGAGAAAGCCATTCATACTTTTTTCCAGGCAGAGCCTAGCTGTGCGGATGGCTATTATTATTTTGTGCTATAAGTAGCTATGTTCTGCGCTATGTTTCTTTGTAAAATTCCATAATGTGTTTTTTTCTTTCTTTTTATAACAATATATTCAGTTTGATGTCCTTTTTCTCTGTGTAACCGCTTGCGTAAGTATGTAGGTATGTCACACAATTGGTCCGTCTACTAGCCAGTTAGGCTATGGGACCAAACAAGTGTTTGCGGAGTTTTATTACATGGATGTGAGAGTTACAATTAAAAAAAACACTTGCTTGCCACGCAAAGGGCCTGGTTTTATTCATCACTCAGACCCGAAAACATTTACTCTTTGCTTTATTTGCACGTTTCTCAATTTTCTTGCCGGAACAAGATAGTTATTCACTCAGAACTACCAACACCTACGCCGGAATTTCTGCGGAACAAGCTCTTTAACGCTGTCCCGTTAATAATGCATTATGAGTGGAACGAAAAGTGGGTTTTGTTTTCAAAAGAGATTTTTTCAGTGTCCGGTTGGCAATAAATATTTATAATAGCCTCAGTTGTCACGTAAACAGAGGCCTATAAACACAAGTTTTAGCAGTCACACTATAGGTCATTCCTAGTCACAAACTTGTACATCACAAGCCTGCATACCAGTCGCTTTCGACAGAACTCCGTAAAAGTTGATTACCAAGTCCTTTATAATATTCAATGCACACGCAGTTCATAGTCAACAGCAAGGGAACAATGCTTTTTGACTCACTGTGGGTGCTCAATTGATACGCCAAAACAGCTTCAAATAAAAACACTGTACACTCTCTTTCCGAGCCCCGCCGCGGTGGTCCAGTGGCTAAGGTACTCGGCTGTTGACCCGCAGGTCGCGGGATTGAATCCCGGCTGCGGCGGCTGCAATTCCGGTAGGGGAAAAAATGTAGGCCCGTGTGCTCAGATTTGGGTGCACGTTAAAGAATCCCAGGTGGTCCAAACCTCCAGAGCCCTCCATTACGGCGTCTCTCATAATCATATAGTACTTTTGGGACGGTAAACCTCAAGTATCAATCATCAACGCTCTTTCCAAAACTACATAAAACGTCGATAGATAAGCAATCAATTCAAGCACATCTCGACAGGGAAAGTGAACTAGCAGTGGTATTCTCGCACAGCAGTGGCAGCGTACAATACGCAGCTTTTGTACGCAGTGCTGCGTACAGTACGCAGCAAACACAGCACTGCTTTTGAAGATAACCCGTGCTGGGCTCCTGTTCGTACTGGATTCTTCGTCACAATACAACTGGTTTGCCACAGGTCCCACTTCGGCTCTTCGAGCATCAATGGACCCACATGAAAAGACTGTGCTAGCCAGAATCACCGAACATTCTCGCACAGCAGCGGCAGTGGACAATACACAGCAGCTTGTTTACACTGCAAGGCTTTTGCAGGTAACCCGTGCTGGGCTCCCGTTCATGCTGAGCTCCGTTCATGCTAGATTCTTCGTGGGATACAACTGGTTTGCCACTGGTTCAACATCGGCATTTCGAGCATCGTTCAAGCACATAAAAAAACTGCCGGCCAGAATCACCGAACATTCTCGCACAGCAGCGGCAGCGGCAATTCGAAGCAGCTTGGTTCACGCTGTACTGGTTTTGAAGGTTGGCCACTTTACCTCGATCCCGAATCATTCCTCAGTGCCACCTTCGACGACAAGAGATCAATCAACTTTTTCACGTTCTTTCAGTTAAACGCTCAAATATTAGGAAGAACTAGAAATTTTTTCTCCTCGATAAACCGTGAATTCGACGTGTTCGCGTTTTGTGAAGCCTCGTATGCTAGCACTTCTGACGTCACCCTCCTCACTGGCTACGAATGTGAGGCGTTGTACCGTAAATATAACACGGGTGGCGGCATTGCGCTCTATATGAAGAAATCATTTTTATATAACGTTATCACGCACTTCTCGGCTATGCTTTCAAGCTATAAAACTCTATTTATAAAAACAAGACATTTTGTCGTGAGAGTTGTTTATCGCCCACCATTCGGATCTGTCGCAGATTTTTTCTGCTTTCTGGAATTTGTACTACACGATCTTGCTCTCGTAAGAATTCCGGATTTAATCTTCGGAGATTTCAATAGTTATCTTCTTCAACCCTCTCCATCTATAGTCCGATTCACAAACAAACTGCATTCAAGTGGTTTTTGTAACCACTTCAACGTTCTAACTTGCATCACAACTTTTTGCGAGTCTTTAATAAATTTGTGTCTGACAATAACACAGGAAAATTTACTACTTCATGGGTCATATTATGTGACGTGGGTGATCACTTGTCTCTATCACATAGTCCCAAAGACTTCGAATTACGCAGGGTGTACTACTAAGCTTTATATACCTTTACGTGCTGTAGAAACAGGTTCAGATTCTGTATTGATTGATATGTGGGGTTTAACGTCCCAAAACCACCATATCATTATGAGAGACGCTGTAGTGGAGGGCTCCGGAAATTTCAACCACCTGGGGTTCTTTAACGTGCACCCAAATCTGAGCACACGGGCCTTCAATATTTCCGCCTCCATCGGAAATGCAGCCGCCGCAGCCGGGATTCGATTCCGCGACCTGCGGGTCAGAAGCCGAGTACCTTAGCCACTAGACCACCGCGGCGGGGTGGTTCAGATTCTGTACTTTCGCGAGCTGGGGCCTTGCGTATATTAGAGCCAGCTATTGCGAGGTACAAGTGCCGTGTTTAGTTTGCTATATAACGTCATTTTAAGCAAAATAATTGAATTTATTGATCGTTCGTTTTCAGTAAAAGTACGACGGAAGTGCAAAAAAGCCAAGTGTGTTCTCTCTCAAGACGTGTTTCTCAGCGTAATAATTCTTTAATAAGTTTTTACATAGCAGAGATCCCGAAGTTCGGAAAGAGTACAAAACAATCTGAAGCTGTTTAACTGTGGACCTGAAAAATGCCAGAAAGCAGTTATACCTAAATAAATTTTACCAAATTTATTTTGACCCACGAAAAACATGATGTACCGCCAACCATTTGCTGCACAGAAAACGTTATAACACGCTTACTCAAATTACTTTAGGTGACAAGAATGTAACAGGAGAAGGCCTGGCCGATGAATTCGACCGACATATTGTGACTGCGGAACAGTTTGATTGCCCTGTTGATCCAGTATTACCAATTATTTGAAGGATTTTTATACGACCAACACTCTGTTCCTCAATTCAACCTCTTCTTCAGAGATCCTCAGCATCAATCTTGAGCTTAGATATAATGGCTCTGCAGGTTATATTTAAGAGCTTAGATATCGAAAAGTCGCCCGTTTGATTTCTGAAGTATTTTGTGATATATCTAATTCGATATTGTAACAGTAATATTGCCTTACCAAATAAAAATTGTTACAGTTACTGTTTTTATAAGGGGGCTCCAGTAATAATATCAAAAACTAAATCGAATATCGATCCTTCCATGTTTTTCAAAGATTGTAGAAGAGTGATTACAATAGACTAGCGAAGTACTTGAATAGATATGACTTGTTATCCGAAAAAAATTTTGGTTTCCAGAAAGCCAAGTCTACTGGGAATGCCTCTTTCAATATTGGAGAAAAATTATTAGCTAATATAGAAAGTCAATTGTACACTGTCGGTATATTTTTGCACTTTAAGAAAGCATTTCATTCGGTTAAGCATGAAATTCCCTTCGCTAAAATACCAGGCTATGAAATCAGAGGCGGGACATTAGGTATTATACAAAGCTATTATTTTACTGTAGCCGACTTGCAAACCATTATGCATGGCGTGTTGCAAGGATTAATATTCGGACCTGTCCTGTTCGATATATACATTATTGGCATTATTTTTATTCCTCACACCCCTAAATAGTTATCTATGCAGGTGATACGAGTGTTTTCTTTTCTTCTTCTAGTTTACCTAGCCTTGTGGACTCGAAGAACATATGGCTCCGACTTCTAACAGACTGGTTAAGTACTAATCAGCTAACGTAAATATCAGCAACGACCTTCATTGTATTCCATGCCACTAATAAAGCAGTTTCTTTACCGTGACCGCTAATATTTAACACGCAGGTATTGCAACGAGTTTTTCATTACAAATTTTCTGGTTTACAATTCCACGAAAACTTACGATGGACACCACATGTGAAGTTTCGTGTAAGCAACCTAGTCATATCAGATACTGGACCTGGTTACCAAAATCCTTAAAACGTCAGGTATACTTACTTTAATTCATACTCGCTTGCAGTATTGTGTTCTTATTTGGGGAGTCACGTCTAATCTGAACAGCCTGTATTTTATTAAAAAGAGAGCTCTACGATTTATTCGTAACCTATCATTCCACGAACACGTAAGTATTTACCAGTGTCTCTCCGAGCTCATGTTTTTAGAGCGCAGAAATGAGTCTGAATGCTTGCTCAATACCTACACTAACAACGCTCAAAACTATACCTGTGGACATTCAACCTTTTCAAACCAAGAACTGAAACGACCTATGGTCAGCAACTTTTGAAATGGCAAATCTCTAACCTACTAAGCAGCCATTCTCAAATATATAATTCCTATAGAGCGCTCTTCTCCCGTCTTTTTTTTTCGGAAACAAGATGGAGATGTACCTCTCAGTTCACATATAATATGTGTGCACTTGCTAATGCCATTTTTTGCATTTGTATACATGAAGTCTTATTATGTACCCACTTTTCTTATTACTCATGTACATATGCTCTCTTATGAAACACTGTTGTCCGCACTACTATTTTTCTCTTCATCACTTCTGTTTATTGGCTTTGCAAAGATACGTGTATGTATTCTAAACAATTTTTAAAGCTGCGTCGTAATCTTTATTTGTAAAAGCTCTCTCCTAGTTCTTCGCAATGTGATTGTGTTCTGATGCTTCTTTTTTGTCAATGCAATCGCTCTGTGCGAAGAATGTGCGGTGTGGTGCTGTAGGCTTAAACAGGCGAGTCATAATTTAGCCCTTTGTCTCATGCACCATGGCAATCATGTATTGTCAAACAAAAAATAAATCAAATAAATGAAAATTGTGCCCACTAGAAACTTTAAATAGGTTGCAAATTTACATTTTCAGCAATAGTTTCTTGAGAATAACTCGAGATATAAAGAGCATTACATTAACAAGAACGTTGAGAGGATACATACAACCTTTGTTTTGGAGACGATGGCAACTGCATATAGACCTGTTAACATACAGCAAAATGTGTAGCTGTAGAATGATTTATGGGGCTATAATTTATGCTGGCGATGCAAGCAAAATTCATAGAGACGAATCATCTGAATAGCTCTATATAAAGGTAGCCATGTGGGGCCAAGTTTAACCTTATACGCATGCCTCTATATATAGTCATATATCAATGACTGCCTTATATTACGAAATAAAGGAACATCCATATATGTGTATATTAGATATTAAGCATATCAAGGTATATAAGGCCCGTATATGGCTACATCGAGAATTGGGCATATCAGGTTATACGAGGGCTATATATGGAGATTTCATATAAAGCCTGATACACCCGATTTCTTATGTAACTACATATGACGTTTTTTTATATAGGTCCATATATGGGATTTTCATAAAGCGCATCGGTCGCGGTGAATCGTTAGCCGTTTTGCGTCAATGCCGTTGTAGCTGCCTGGTCCTGTAACATGCCGTAACATAACATGCTGGTGGCGGTTACTTCTCCTGGTAGGACTCATTGAACAACGGTGACCTCGGCAGCCATGGATGCATTCCATGGATCCGTGACAATTTTTTCGTTTCAGAAAAAAGGCTTGGCTGCCTGTGCTTTTGGTGGCCACTCTTCAGCTCTTCCTGATGTTGGTACTACATCGACTTTGAGAGATGTGTGCCTCGACATCTTTGTGGTTTCTCTCTGCGTCGTCGCTAAACCACCTGGTGTACCCAAAGCTTAGCTAAGCTTTAGTTAGGTGCATCATTTCCAGGTGAGACGATTTCTTGCAAGATCCGAGCAATGGGTTTTCAGGCTTTTTCGCTTCACTTCTCTCGGCCTTTTCGAACTCCTCAAGGTCGTTGATTGGAACTTCTGCGGCTGTCATCTCCTCAGCACTCGCGGCACCGTTCACGTCATCCACGGCCTTGGCAACGTCGGCGTTCACGCCCAGCATATCGTCCCATTCGCCATCTCAAGTACAGCTTTCACCCTCACAGTATTTGAATTCGTTCACGCCCTTTGCGGCTTCACTGGCTGCGCTGTAAGCTCCTCCTTCCCAGGCTTCTGTGCGTCGTCCCCCCTTGCGCTCTCCTCAGCTCCCTCTTCGTCAACGGCCACTGCTTCAACACCCAGAACTCCACTACCGCTTCTTGATTGTCGTGGTGGTCAGTGTCTGCGTAATCAATGCTCACCTCATCTATTTCAGATTGTTTAATCACCGACATGCTCCGTGGTCTCCACAGCAGTGCTCGGCCCTTTGTGATCACTCTTTTCTTCATTTTCCTCCTTTTTTATTTGCCTTCTAAACATCCCTGTTTTCGCCATTTGCTTTTCCTTCTGAATATGCGACGTCATGTCATCGCGCGGCGTCTCAGCACATGCGTCGCAGCTACACCGACGAAGGTAGCTTCCTGCTTGCTGGTCCAGCCCTCGCCAATGGCCTTCTTGCCACCTCGGGGGTCGTCAGGTTCGTTCCCGCAGAGATGTTCTACCATCACCGTGGACTGCACGGCAATCAAACCTCCAGGTTTGCACCAATGCATGTGTCTTCACCGCTTTTGTTGTCGTCCTGTGGTGCCACCAAGGCGGACGAGCCCACTGCAACATGTACCGCGACCGGCCCTCCCCGAGGCCTCTCTCTCAGTCTCCGCAAACATGCAGTTCTGTCTCTCGGCACGCTCATTGTCGAGGTGCCTGTCGTCTTCCCTGTGATCCTTGTTGGGTGTCGGTGAGCCGCCTTGGTCATCACAGAACTTTTAAACATCGTTCCGGATAGCGGCAGCCTTGCTGGCGGAAGACGCGTTGCCACCACATCATTTGTCATTTAGAGGGGCCGCCTGGCTGGACGAGCTCACTGTGCCCTCTAAGGCATGCACGCGTATCTGGATGCCAATGATAGGAGCGATGTAGCGCCACGCGACAGAGACGCACCGCATCTCGTTGGGAGTCACCGTCACGGAGTAAGATAAGGCCGCAGAGAATCTGAACCAGCCAGTGCATCCGAAATCGGTCACGGCTCCAAAGCAGGATATGTTTAGGCTGTGCCCAGAGCTTGTAGCCGGTATCACCATCTAATGGGCCGAAGTCGGGAGCCGGTGGGAACCATCAGATGGATGCCGTGGAGCACATGTTAGGCGAGCGTCCTTATGACTGGGCTCTATGTCCGTGACCTAATGTAAGAGTTTCGAGGCTTGACTAGCACGAGAACCCCTCAGGGAAGACGTGCAAAACGCCAAAAGTTATGTTTACTGATAGGAATGTTAGCGGCAACTGCCGCTGGCAGCGGCTGCTACGTGCCACAAGCGCACCCACGATCGCCATCTTCCTCTGTTACCTCCAATAAGCACACTCGCAACCGCCGCTTCCATAAAAGTTACCCCCACGGCATCTTGTTCAACCTTATACCCAAGTGTGTCTCATGAGGTGTATGCCTCTGGAAGAGTTTTCCTGTCTTTTCTGTTGTAGACATTGTACGCCACAATGTCACTCGTCCCATGGCGACAGCAGTAGCGCTGATGTTGGCACGTCCTCTTCATCTCGCTCCTAAAGGTGATTTTGCGTAAAAAAATTTGAGCACATGCTCGTGCTCACATACAATGTTCGCTTTTCTGGCGCTTTTTTATCACCACGATGCATTGTTCTCAAGCCTTCAGGTAGCAGCAGAGGGTGTGGTGATTAACGTGTGCTCAACAAAGCCACCAAATCAAACCACTATCTGATACCGCACATCCACGACATCACGGCATTGCTGCATACCTGTACCATATTCAGCAACGTCGACCTAGTGACAGAATATCCTATAATGTCTATGGAGTGAATTATGAGGAGTGGGTGAAGCTCTGGAGGTACATCCGTAAACCGCGAATCCCACCCGTAGCTGTTGCAGAGTTTTGAGAAGCCTGTCTCTGTATACTTCCGCGGCAGAAAGCGTGAGGATCATGTACGGTTAGCTCCACTTGCGAATTATGGCACCCACCCCTTTTAGTTCCTACCGCGTGAACGAGCTGGTGATGGGAGGGAGGGCCGCAGCTCCATCTAGTGAGCTTTCCGAAAGTAGGGATGACCGACAAGCCAACACCCAAAGGAGCTTAGCCCCTAAATATAGCTGTCGAGCATCCCGACGTACCGAAGACTGGCATCATAACACCAATCGGAATACAACAGATGCCCTTCGGTTTACGAAACAGTGCAGGAACCTTTCAACTGTTAGGGCGCGTTTACACTAGAGAGACACGACACTTACGTGACCCCGACGAAAACGCGTGACATATGCAAGCCATCAGCTGACGAGTCGCCCGCTGACAAAGTTGTCAAACCCCATAGTCACACTAAGCCAACGACAATGAAGACGACTCAAAAGACAATATATTCATAGTATAACATGATGAGAGACCGAAAACACCAGCAAAACGCATCCGAACACCTGTCGTCAGCGTCTCTTTGGGAGATTGGCGGTTGAGCGAAAGTTTGCCCCACGTCTCTGCTTCAAACGACCACAAAGCGGGCAATCCTGAGGTAGTTAACAATGTCCTTTCCAAGGCTTCCGCGGCATCTGAATATGTGTATTGAGCACGCAAAGGAAGTCTTTTTTTGTTTCCCGAATGTGTCCAACACCCCCGTTCCTCGTTACCTGGGATTATGGTAGGAGCTGCGGCGCCTAGCCGGAGAGAGACAATGACAGAGCAAGGAGCATGGCTGAAAATGAGGTGCATGTTTGCAAGTTCAGGCGGTGTGGCTGCATTTGTGCCTCCAGTGTGACTAAATAATTGGCCAACGCAAGAATGTGAGCACGACAAGACGCTGGAAGGGTCTTCTAGAGACAACTAGCAGACTATCATATGTTTGTTCAATGCATATAGGCCAACAACGAAAGAAAATACACTTTAAAGACAGCTGGCACACCAAAATTAAGCTCGTATCTCTAGTGTAAACGGGCCTTGATAGGACCAGGTGCTTCGTGGGTTGACCTCCTGCTTCAAGTATAATAATAACACCGTCATTTTCAGCACCTCTGGAGTTTAGAAATATCACCTGCATCAAGTTTTCACGGGACTCCACAAATATCGAATATTCATCAAAGTACCATAGAGCAAGTTCGGAGTCTTGTCACTGGATTTGTTGGCCATCACATGGATTCCCGTGCCATCCCTACAACGGCTGCCCACGTAGAAATTATCGTACAGTTTCCGTGATCAACAACTCCTAAATAACTGCGTGAATTTCTCGAGCTTGCCAACTATTACCGGCGGTTTATCTCACATTGAGCTGCATCTTTCATCTGTTCCATTCACTAACGGCCAGTCAAATGAACTGTTACTCTCTTATTACCTGCCCAGGCAAAGCCGAGACAGCTTTCATTTATACCAAAAAAGCTCTGGCCAACGCAATGCTTCTCGCACATCCAAAGAGGGACGCCTCGGATGTCGCCATTGGAGCAGTCCTTAAGCAGTTTGTTGGCGGAAAGATGCAGCTGATATCTTTCTTTTCACAGAAGCTTTCACAGACTGAGAGGAGTGGAAGCACGTTCGGCGGTGAACTATTTGGCTGTCGAGGAGGCTCTGCGAGAGCACGACGAAGCAATACGTGTGGCACTTCAGCTCCATCGATTTTAGGCTGAACCCACGGCTCAATTATCTGCACTCCGCGAAGCCCGACGTCCATCGACGCAGCAAATCATCTGGACCCCGTTAGAATCAAGTTTAACCCAGCGGGTCAAGGTTTCAAGTTTTTACGACCGATGTTCACCCGGCCGAGAGGCGACGCCAATACGCCTAACGGCGACGCAGGGACCTGGTGGCCTAGAACGCTGATGGCGTCGCACTTACCACCCGAGGTAACATGGCAGCCACGGCGTCTCACCTGCGGGGTTACAATCGCGAAGGCATGGCCTGGACTATAGTTCCATCCTCTCAAAACGACAACTCCACTACTCCGAGTTTTCGGCACCAATCGCTAAGTGAAGCTGTAGCGCGTCCCTTCAAGCAAATACAGTGGCGTGCAACGCCGTCTTCGCCTCTGGAACGCCTGCCGGCAAGAGGCAGCCTCTAGTATCGCGTGCTGCAGGCGCAAAGGCAAGGCTATTGCAAACTGTAGGCCTCGCCTAATCCAAAAAGAGGGCCCAAACGATTTCGTGGTCGTGCTCAAGCCACGCGAACATGCGTCGCTACACGAAGTCTTCTCGGAAAACCACTACGGAGCCGCCTTTACAGCCTACCTAGAATGGGAGTTGGCGAAGTCGGTCGCCGTTGTGGCTTGTCATGACCAAAACCTCATTTTAATCCACACCCTGAACCCGGCAGCGGTGGATCTGCTTCTCGGGAAATTTTTGGTGAACACTGAGCGTCGGGTGATCCCACTTCATGGATACCTGCGACAAGACGGCCGCAATGTGTGCCATAGCGTCATCATTGTCAGCAGCTCGGACACCACAAAATCACTTCTAGAGCCGGTGAAAAGGAGAGCAGGCACCATCATTGATGTTAGGAAATTCGGATCCTTTAACAAGGCTCGGATCACCTTCGCCAGTAAGGTGAAACCGCGTTTTGTGCATTATGAGAACATGCTTATTCCCGTGCGAAATTATTTCCGGACAATTCCAGCCTGCGGCTTGTGTGGGCTCATCGGTCATCGAGTGTATGCATGTCCCAACACGCAGCCAAACACGTGCGGACTCTGCGGCCAAGAAGATTCGCTTGTGGAGGGGGTGCGTGCTCCTCACGAGAGTGTTCTGCAGTACTCAGGATGTGGGGGGAAACATGCGACAAACTCGCGAGAGTGCGCGGCGAAATTTTGTACTAATAAGGTAATCGCCAATTGTGGAATAAAAATGAAATCAGCAGCTAAGAAGAAGAGCCGCCATCGGGGCCTCCCCGGTGAGCCACCGAGCCATGACGACGACAACACTGCGAAGACGACATCTGCTAACAACGACCGCAAGTGGCCGCCAACGCAGCCACCACCACAAGGCGACAACGAAAAACTGTCGATGACGCCACAACGCAGCGAGACCATGACCTGGGCCAATGTTGCAAAACATGGAACGCTAGTGAGCGGTACAGGCAAGGCCGCCCCTCCTCCCCCCATGCGTCACGCACTGCCGAGCGAACCAAGAGAGCAGCTTTCGAGGGTAAATTGAGATGTTGCTAAAAAATAGCGCTCCTAAAATCTAAAGCAAAAAAGCTGATTCCTCACCCGCAACGGAGGCTATGGAGAGTGAGCCCACGGCCCCGGTGGCAGCACTGGGCTTGGAACGCTGCACTTGAGGCTCGCCTAGAGGCCCGCATGGACACGCGTCTCAATGCCTTGGGATATCGAATTTCCGCAGCCACGACCTTTGCTCTCGCCAAAATGACCTAAACGATTCCTGCAATCATCACCCAGCACTTGGCACAATCGTCGCGCAGCGTCCCGCGATTCGGTGGCCTGATTAAAGACGTGTCTGACCACTATCCCAAAACCTCGCTTGGTGCCATAGAAAATGATGTAGATGACGACAGTTACACGCTTAAGGCAATTAAGGACGCCACCCTCGCCGCGAGTGCTGGCTCCGTAGTTGCGTCCCTACAACCGTTTTTAACTTGAACGACCATGGCCGGCGATCTTTAAGTTAGACGCTATCCAAGTTACAATTGTCTCTCCCCATTGAAATTACTTAATGGAACTGCCAGGAATTACGTTCCCACGTCAAACGCTCCAACCTTTGGCTTGGCCTGTCGATTCTCGCTTCAATTTCGCTCTGGTTGCCCTCCAGGAGCCAGGGAGCGGTGTTAGCCTTTCAAATTATTCCACATTCCAGCAAAACTCCTCTTCCTTTACATCGGCGCACAAAAATATACAGCCGACCAAGTCAATTTAGAACTTAACACTAAATATTACTGTGCGATGGTCATCCCCCTTTCACTCAAGAAACGAGATGCACCATTACACAGAGTCAACATATACTGGTCTCTAAAACTAAAAATTGTTTCTTTCGCAATACCAATCAGTCGTGTCCTGAAGGCTGTAAACAAGGATCCCCTTGTGATCATGGGCAATTTCAACGCTCACAGCACACTCTGTGGGTACGTGCGTGATGAGAAGCGTGGGCGCAAGCTTGCGGAACTTGTGTCCGCTCTTGGCCTCACTATTCACACTGAACCTGCTTATCCAACGCGAGTGGGTAACTCTGTGACTCGGGACACGTGTTCAGACCTTACCTTCACCTAAGACATTAGACACGCAGACTGGACCAACACCGGAGAGATTCTCGGCAGCGACCACTGCATACTCGAAACAACCATCACAACCACACCACTGGCAGGATCCCACGCCAAAGCCCGCATACCTGACTGGACAAAGTTCCGGAAAAACTACACCAATCTGGTCCCATTTCTCAAAACAGGTTACCACGCATGGTCACAAGAATCAATTTCCCACCTTCGTTCGACGGAAACTCAAGCTCAGCTCTTACAGGCTACGCCAGAGGTGGACAACCACCTTCTTCACCTCTGGGAGGCATGGAACAGCCTTGTTCGCAGATGGCGTCACCAAAAACACAATCGAAAACTGAAAATTCGCATTGCCAAGCTCACCCAACGAGCGGCTGAGTATGCAGCCTTGCTCGCCGACGTGAATTGGGTGGAACGATGCAACATGGCTGCTAGAAAAAGTCCAGCCGGAAGAGTTGGTGTCTCTTTTGCGCCTTGATTGACCCGACCCAAACCGGAGTCCAGTCACAAAAGCATCTCCAACGGGCTATCCATGCTTCGATGGAGACAATTGAATATTAGCATGCAAACTACGTGATCCATACCTCTGTGTCCGACGTGACATACAAGGGCCAGCGTACTCGCATGCAGGTTCCGAGAACATGGAGGAAGATGAGCCGTTCCAGCTCCAGGACCTAAAGGCGGCCCTGGCTAATATTATTATTATTATTATTTCGACATACTGCCAATCCCATCAGGGATTTTAGCAGGAAGGGCGTGAACATAAAAATTCGAATAAGTACACAATAAAGACATACATCGCGATAAAGTACAAAATGAAACTAACAGAATCGGATCATTTAACAATTTCAGATCAAAGAAGGCATAAAACATTAGTGTAAAGAAAAGTTGTCAGAGGAAAATAAATGCAGCGACTTGGTTGACACATTGGTTGACATATTGGCATATGCATCAAGAAACACGACAAGAAATCACAGCAATAAGAAACTACCCTACAATATGGCGAAGTATTTCAAGGAAGGGCAAATTTATACACACTGAAAAACAGAAACATGTTCAAGAATCAACAGAGTGATTTCTCTTCACCTGGATTCAGTACTAAAAATAGCTTAAAGAAAAAATATGATGACATGATACTTCGCTCGTACAATGTTCACAGCGAACACACATATTAAAATCAGCCAGGTGATTCCGTTTGCATAATACAAAGTTCATTTTCGACAAGGGTTAGAAATTTTGCTAATTCGGTAGTGCTGGAGATACTCGGATCCAGTTTATTCCATTCATTAGTGGCTAACGGAAAGAATGAGTACTTAAAGCAGTTTGTGTTGAAGGAGTATTCGTTAAGTCTCATTGGGTGTTTTTGGCGTGTTGTTCTAGTTTGATCAAACGTAAGATAGGCGGATACATCAATGTTTAAATGACCATGTATTAATTCATGTATGAATTTTGCACGTGCTAATCTTGTTCTATTCATTAGAGTAAGTAATCCAGCTTTTTTCATTAGTTTAGTCGGAGAATCTGTATGTCTGTACTTGTTGTAAATGAACCTCATAGCTTTCCTTTGTATTCCTTCCAGTTTCGTGATTTGCTGTTTAGTGAATGGTGACCAAATAATATTACCGTATTGAAGTAATGATCGCACAAGGGAAGTGTATGCAAGCAGTTTTAGAGAAGGCAGGGCCTGGCGAAGCCGGTATCTGAGTGTAAACAAGCGGCGTAGTGCAGCTGAAGTAACGTAACTTATGTGTGCATCCCATCTTAGATCTTCAGTTATAATAATTCCAAGATATTTATGCTGACTTACTCTAGTTATGGGAATGTCAATAATGGTGTAAAGAAAATTTGACCTAGTTTTTTTTCGACTTACTGATAAAATTGTACACTTGTTTACATTAAGTGACATCTGCCATTTACGGCACCAGCAGGAAACATCTTGTAAAGCACTATTTAAAGCTACATGGTCCTCCGTTGAGTTTATTTCTCAATATAGCACGCAGTCATCCGCGAATAATTTGATTTTTTCCGTAATATTTGTAGGCAAATCATTAATAAAGAGAAGAAACAAAATTGGCGCCAGCACACAGCCCTGCGGAACTCCAGATGTGACGGAGGTGATAGCAGAGGTTTCATCGTTAAATTCCACATACTGTGTACGATCAGTAAGATAATTTGTGATCCAGTTAAGAACAGTAGAATTTCCTAAGGTGGCCTCAAGTTTTTGAAGTAGTTTCTTGTGTGATACCTTGTCGAATGCTTTGGCAAAATCGAGGAAGATTAGATCAGTTTGTTTTTGGTTGTCAATACTCTGGGATACCTCATGTGTTAATTCCACTAATTGGGTTATGGTTGAAAGACTTCGGCGAAAGCCATGCTGATAGGGAGATAATATACGTTTTTCTTCTAGGAAAACAGTTATTTGTTTAAGAATTATGTGCTCCTGGATTTTACAGATTGTACATGTCAGGGATATAGGTCTAAAGTTAGATATATCATTTCCGCATCCTCCTTTATGCACAGGAACAACTTTGGCCTTTTTCCACTCCAGAGGTAAAGAGCACGTTGATAGTGATTTGTTAAACATGACGCACAGATATTTAGCTAGCACCTCTGCATATCTTACAAGAAAGATGTTAGGAATGTTGTCAGGCCCTGCTCCTTTTTTGTGTCCAAGTTTAACAAGAGATTTATGACACCAGCCTCATTGACAATAATCGGTTCCAGGGTACCTTCCGCACTAGTGTCGATGTCTGGAATGTTTCCGTCATCGACAGTGAATACAGACTTGAAATAGTTGTTCATTTTGTCTTCAGTGAACGGATTATCTTTTTCCGGGGGTGTGTTGCTTTTGTTGTTTTTTGCAGGCTTTAGGTAGCTCCAAAACTTGCTGGGAGAATTTTTCAGAAAATTTGGCAACGTTTTTGTGAAATAGTTGCTCTTCGCTGTTTTGATTTTTGTTTTTAGGTCACTCACTGCAGCAGTCTAATTATTTACTGTTACTGCTCCGGGTTTTCGTTTCATTCTCTTTCGTATTCGCTTTACTTTGAGTTTCGCATGTATTAACTCACGTGTTATCCACGGGTTGTGTTTCTTAATTTTTTTCACTCTAAGAGGTACAAAGGTATTAATACAGTGGTGCATAATTTCTTTAATGAAGTGAAGAACGGCACCAGGCAGAGAAAAAGTAACAGTAAAAGTTTTTGCCAATCTTCCCTATGAGGCGAACAACGCACTCCTCACGTACACAAACGCGATCTGTCTTGGAATGGAAGACTACCCTGGTAACTTTCATTCCAAAAGCCGGCGAAGCTATGAACAAGGATAACCTTCGCCTCATCTCTCTCACGCCTTGTTCGGAAAAGCTGATGGAGACTATTGCGCGAGATTGCCTATCCGAGTTTTAGGAGAACAAATACATATTTTCTAACATCATGTTCAGGTCCTGCCTGCACCGGCACAGGATGTCTTGCTTCAGTTAGACCGTGAAATTCTAAATCCCATGGATTACCTCTGATTGACAAGGCAGTTCTCACCCTCGACTTAAAAGTAGCTTTCAACAACGCCACAGATGACATATTTCTGACAAACTTTTCCCAAACCAACTGTGGCCACAACACATTCCAATACGTTAGACGATTACTCTCGGACCGACAATCATAAATTCGAATACAAAATGAAGAACACAGCCCCTACAAATTAGGAACAAGAGGTAACCCACAGGGCGAGGTCCACTCACCCCTACTGTTAATTCTGGGTACGACAAACCTACCGGCTTCGCTGGAGAGTTTTGAAGACATGCAACATGCACTTTATGCCGACAGAATTACCATATAGGCTAAACACGGATCGGTGGAATGCATAGAAGCGAACCTGCAGCAAGCAGCGCAGGTCATGGACACCTACACCCACCGCTGCGACCTTCATTGCTGCCCGACTAAATCAGAATTTGCGCACATTTGCTCATTGCCAAAGGGCACTACCAAAATTGATCTGTCCTTTCAAAGCAGACCAATTGCAGAACACGATGAGATCAGAGTACTGAGTCTGTTCATTCACAAACATCGCTTAATCGATACAGCATTGACAAAACTGCGTAAGGTGGGGGACCTGGTGGGCCGTACGGTTCACCGCGTTTTTAACAAGCGCGGGAGGTCATGATAAAGAGACGCCTTGTGGCTGTCGTATGCATTCGTAACTAGTCGAGTTCCCTATTGGGCTCCTCGCCTCTACCTGCGCAAGTTCGACGAGAACGCTCTTGAGATGACTCTCAGAAAGATGTACAGGCGTGCCCTGGATTTCACAATAACCACGTCCGAATGGCGTTATATGGGCCTGGGAATGGTAAACACTTTAGCAGAGCTCCTGAAGGCACACTAGATTAATCAATACACGAGAATTTAAAAGACTCCGTCAGGTCACCGCTTTTTAGCCCGGCTACACATTCACCATCCAACAGAGGCGGAGGAGCACTAACGCATTCCAGAAGTCTGGAGATACACTTTGCGTGTGCACCCTGTATCGGCCAACATGACTTGTAACGACCACAGTGACAGGCACCTTGTGCGGGCGGAGGCACCAGCTCACCACTATGGAAACAAACACAGCATATTTTACGTGGACGTCTCCGGCCCTCACCATGGGGGGGTGGTACACGGCTGCAGTCATCCACCAAAATGTAGCGGTGTATGGCCTCCCATTCAAAGCACAGGACATAACATATGCGGAGGAAGTCGCCATCGCTGTAGCTGCCGCATACCTGGACTCGCATGTCATCATTACAAAATTGAAAGGGGCTTGCCGAAATATCCAACGCGGGTATCTCCCACACATGACGTACCGCATCTTACAAGGGAGCAATTACGTCAGGGCCTCCACGTCCCGAAGGATCATATGGGCTCAAGCTCACACTCGAAGGCTATAAAACGGCTGACGCCGCCGCTCGCGCACTCACTCTCCGGGTAACACCTTCTAACCTTCCGAAAAGGATCTTGAACCCAGTCCGGCCTTAACGATTTGAGAAATTACTGAATTCTGACGAATGTGCCATTCAATTTATTCTAAACCCTGGAAGGGCCTTACAAAGCCAGAGGAACGTTTACTCTTCCGCCTTTACACCTAAACACTGCTGTGCCCAGCACTTTTTTAAATATCTCGATTCTGTCTGTACAAGAAAATGCCCGTGCTGTGCGGAGAATTTCTCGGACACCTTCCACATGATCTGAGCATGTCAGTCAAACCCTCGCCTCACTTCTAAACTGAACTCCACCCGGCAGAACTGGGAGGCGGCCCTGCTCAGCTGCTCCGACCTGGCGAGCCAAAAGGCCCTGGTCAACCGAGCTCAAGTCGCTATGGACGCCGATGGGCTTCTGTATAGAGGAGCCCACCTAATGTTTGTGAGGGGTGGCTCACACCCGGCCACCACCCACATATTCCCTGTATATAGATATATTAAACTTTTTTCTATCTCTCTGGCTGCCAAGCATTTTCGACGCTTCCTAAAAGATCGGCGATTTCACAATCTCACACACTATATTGCACTTTGGAGTTCCGAAAACCATCCCTAATAACGAGGTCGTCCATTTGACTTCACTCTCTTCCAAAGTCTGTCCCGAATGCTTGGTGTAAACCATTTGAATTCGACGGCTTACCTTTGTATTTAGGTGGTTTGAATAGAGTGTGAGGCTTTGCGTTGGCGATTTGATCGGCAACTCAATGCCTAATTCAGGGCATAGCGATCATTGATCTACTAGACGGGCACTGATCCCCTGTACCCGTCGTCGTTCTCACCTTTCGCAGCACGAAACTTACGGATGCATCGTCGTGCACAGAAGAAATAGTTTTCGGCATGGCCAAAAGCCTTTCTTGCCAGTTTTAAATGCGATTGCATTCCTTAGTCGGGCTATGTCAGGCTTCCATTGGGATCCGTCCACCGCCCTTTTCCATAGCAACAACTGCAAGCACGCGCGTTCCTATAACTGGATTCCCCAACATGTAACGCTTCCACGTAGGCTGTTGTCAGCAACAGCTGTGGGCGCACGCGCTTACCCTCAAGAAGCCTAGGAGCGCGTAGCGAACGGACGCGAGCAACTTGGGCTCTGCTAATTTTTGACTGCAGCCACGAAGCTCTCCACCGGACCCCGGAAATTTTGTGGCCTCTGGACCCAGGAAGCCACCTCGATCATAAAGAAATCTCATTTGTTAAAATTGGCTGAAATATCAAGAAACTTGAGCGACTTCGCCATCTCGCTTCGTGGTGCCTAAGCTGAGCCTCATGGCTGAGCTAGTGTGTGGCAGCTTGAAGTGGACGCGCATGCAAAAATAGGCACGTTTTCAACTCAGCGCGGCTGCGACCCCGAGGAATTGTCACGGTCGGCCATTTTACACGTTGAGAACCAAGATTTTGCACAAATGAAGCCCATCCACAACGAAAATCTGTTCCGTCTTGTGGAGAGCCGCTCCCAGTGACGAAAGGCCAAGATGGTCGCGGCCGCAGGCCGCTTCAGAAAAGCAGTCATCCAAACCATCAGCTCCTACTTCATGCAATGAGAAGGGGCATGCCACGCCAACACGGAAGCTGAAGCCTCTTCAGAAATTCCACCCGGACGACATTGTAGTCCAAGCCCAAGACTACCTTGGTGCTCGGTGCCACTTTGCCCAAGACTAAAGCCCAAGACTACCCTGGTGCTCGGTGCCACTTTGCAACCATGTGTGCTCAGCCTGTCCTTGCGCACTTACCTTGGTGCGCTATTTGCTGCAGACTTTAACTTCGTGCTCTCTGGTCAGAAGAACCTTCTTGTCGCAAGTACCAGAACGCCCACAAGGCCGACCCCTTTTTTGGAGACTTCGTCATCAAAGGGGCACAAGGGGATGTGGCCCTTCGTGGCGATCTAAAACAATATTACGATGATGCCAGCTACGGCATCGTCTCCGTAGCTAATCATAAGATGATTGAAAGCCTGAGGAATAGTATTTAGTGGGAACAGGAAACTACCTTCGACATTCAAAGGTTTAGGAGATCCAACAAGGCCGGACCCATGTTCCCTGGGAACGCTAAGCCACGGACTGCCTTCTACAATTCGGAGATCAGCACTGTCCGACCCTACCTCCGCACCATCGCGACCATTGGCGTGTTTGGCACCATGCGACACACGATGGACACTCTCTCCTATCCAAAAAAGATATTTGTGGCCTGTGTCGACAACACGCGCCATTTGTTTAGGGCGTGCGGGCCCCTCGCCTAAGCAGCGCGAAATGGGCAGTTTGTGGTGGTGGCCAAGCCATGAACCCAAGGAGCTGGCTCCGAAGCTACTGCCCTTTCAAATGTTATACGTAATACTCATAATTGCAGGACACCCTTCGTGTAGGCAATCCCCCAGGTCTAAATTGGCTTACCCCCCTATAGTAACTAAATGGAACCATCGGGGACTTCGGTCTCGTACTAAGCGAGCAAACTTTCGGATGTATATTTCAGCCTTTACTTAAATGCCCACCGTTGTGGCACTTTAGGAGCCAGGAAAGGGCACCACTTAGCAGAATTATACGACATTCCAACAAGACCCCTCGTCTCATCTTTGTGTTTATAAACACCACACTACCACCATGGGCGTCTTTGACCTCTAGCTGGAATACTCCTACGTTATGGTGACACTACTTCCCATCTGTAAAACATATCAACCATTACGTACCCTTAAGCTATACTGCACTCCGGATCTACCGAATGTTTCATTCACACCCCTCTTTAGACGCACGCTAAGAGTTTCGGATAGGCCTGATTGTGGGCGACTTCAATGCTCCCAGTCGAGTTTGGGGGTACCACTGTGAAGAGAAGTGTGGGCGCAAGCTGGCGGAACTTCCATCAACGCTGGCCTCTACTCTTCACACCGGCCCGATCCACCCTACTCGGATTGGCAAATCAGAGACACGAGATACGTGTCCAGGTTTGACCTTTTCGCGCCACATTCAGCAAACAGAATGGGTTAACACGAAGAAAACCCTCGGTAGCTCCACTGCATCTTCAATACAATAGTCCGGGACAAATCATTGGCACATCTAATAACTTAGGCCCGACTTTCACACTACTCAAAATTTAGGTCAATTTATAACACAGCGAGATCGATACTCGAGAGAGGCTACGACGCGTGATGCAGAGGCGGCCTCGGAATGGATATTCACTTGCTCCACCTCTGGGAAACACGGCATTGCCTTGTAAACCGACTAAGCCAAAAAAAGCATCCCCAAAAACTTGAAGCTCGAATTGGTGAGCTCACCCAGAAGGTAGTCGAGTGTGGGGCCCGATGCGCGGACGTAAACTGGGTGAACAGATGCAACACAGCAGCGCGAAAGAAGTCCGGCAAACTACTTCAAGGCTTTTTTGTACGCTCGTAAACCCAACGCAGACCTGCACCGAAACTCAGAAGCACTTACAAAGTGCAATACATAACTTTCAAGGTAATGTAACCTACCTGGCACAAAAATTAAGCAACTACTATCTGTGCTCCACACAAAACCCGGGTGGATCAGCATACTTCTATGCAAATGCGGCGAACGTGGAACAGGATTGTTTATTCCCGATTTGGGAAACTTCCAAAAGCCCTGGCTAAAGTGATACGTGGCAACGCTCCGGTTCGGTACAAAAATACTGTGAAAATCTTAGCTAACATTCCCGACCCAGCTTGTGAATCACCTATAAATGGTTTCAACTCGATTTCGCCAGGGAAAGTGCCGCTGTTTATACAGTGTAAGACTGCCCTAGTCAAAGTTTACTGATACCTGGAAAGCCCGTGAACACAGACAACTTCCACCTCATTTTTCTCACATCATGTGCGGGCAAACTGAGGGAGACGATGGTGTGGGATCGCTTGTCTGATTTCATAGAATCTTAATATATTTTCGCAGATTCGATGCGTAGGTTTCGTCAGTACAGATACGCGCAAGACAATCTGCTTCAACTCAGTCAGCATATCCTAGGCTCTGTCGAGTGCCCCCTCAAACACAAGGTTGCACTAGCCTTGGACTTGAAGGGGGTGTTTCACAATGTGGCATATAATAATAATAATAATAATAATAATAATAATAATGGTTTATTTCCACCAATACACAGTTGATGGAGGGGGTGAGAATAAAAGCGACTATCCGCTTGACTAAGTTCTCACCCCCCTATGTACATAAGGCAGTGGCGGTGGCGGCAACAGAACACCACAGCTGACAAAAATACACAACATTAACAAAATTAGAATTGATAAAGCCTTCAAAAAAAAGAAAAACCACACAGACACAGTGCAATAAACATATATAGAAATATAAATCAAAAGTCGCAATATGTAAAGCACGAATACATTAAACATATTATTTACGTGCAGCGGTGACTGCATTTTCATCCTTTGTGTTTTTGTTTATTGTTTTCCCTAATTGTTATCTACGAACTTTGAAGATAAGGTCTTAATTGTCAGGAGTGTTAATAAGATATTGGCGAAGTTGAGAAAGGGTGATATCTGCTATGTTAACACCTGATGAATATAACCTGTTTAATTGTAACGGTAGCTGATAAGTAATTTTTTGTTGTCCATAGTTAGTTCTTGTACGAGGAAGCATCCAAGGTGGTTGATGACGGTGAGGGTACTTTGGTTGATGACGTATCATGGAAGCGATATCTGTGATAGTAGATGAACGTTCTTTTTGTTCGATCTTATAGCGGCGTAAAAGCCTGTAAATGTATAGGTGGTAAACATTGATGATTTCATGTTCACTAAACAAGTGATCTGTTGTATGTCTGCGAGGAAGATTGTAAATTAGACGGAGGATTTTATTATGGAGAGATGAAATTTTTCTTAAATTAGTTTTAGTCGTTGTCGCCCACACTAACGTGCAGTAGTTCAAGTGTGAAAGGAATAAAGCGTGGTATATAGCAAGCTTTGCCTTTAAAGGTAAAACAGATTTATGTCGCCAAAGTATACCAACCGCTCTCGATGCTTTTAATAAAATGCTGTGGACATGATCATTCCATTGCAAATGTAGTGTGAAATAAACTCCTAGTGATTTTATTGACCTGACAATTTCAACTGGCTCGGATTTATACAGCAAATGTACTAAAGTATCAGATTTTTTATTAATAGAATTAAAAATTATAGCTTTAGTTTTATTTACATTAACTGACAGTGCATTTTCCTTTGTCCAAACTTCTAGCTTACCTAATACATTGTTACCACGGGAAGATAGCTCATTGTGTGTATCAGCTGACAAAAGGATTGTAGTGTCATCCGCATAAATAATAAACCTGGATTGATCATCAATGTTCGCAATATCATTAATATAAATGTTAAAGAGAAGAGGCCCAAGTATACTGCCCTGTGGCACACCGGCTGTAATATCACGCGTTTTGGACTGAAAATTGCTGATTTGAACGTACTGCTTCCGATGAGATAAATAGGATTTTATTAAATCTAAAGCGTGCCCTCTAATACCACATAAATCCAATTTTCTAAATAAGATACTGTGTACTATGCAGTCAAATGCTTTGGTAAAATCTACAAAAATGCCTAACACGAACTTATTTTTTTCTAATTTATCAAGAATATATTCTTTTTGATGAATCAAAGCAATTTCCGTAGAACGGTTTTTTCTAAATCCATACTGAGAATCATTGATAATATTGTTAGATTGTAAAAACTTGTCCATGCGTTTCAGTATGATTTTTTCCAGACATTTAGAAAAAACAGGAAGGATACTAATTGGCCTATAATTGCCAAAGTCATTTTTGTCTCCCTTTTTGTAAAGCACAATTACTTTTGCTATTTGCATAGCCGAAGGAAATGTAGCGGTTTGCAGGCACAAATTAAAGATATGTGTAAGCGGCACACAGATTAATTCAATGACATATTTTACTGGACGAATTTGTATGTTGTTTAAATCACATGACGTACTGTTTGAAAGCTCAAAAAACGTTTGCGTTACTTCACTCTCACCTACTGGTTCAAGAAAAAGAGTAGATGAACATCTGGCAGTAGGGGTGTCTTGTGAGTTATGTGGTGTAGAATGATCCCTAGCGAAGTACAAACTAAATGCCTCAGCTAATTTTTCCCCTGTGTAATCTTCTCCTTTATGAGTGATCTTGTCGAAATGCGTATCCTCAATGAAATTAGCGTCCAGAGAACGTATTTGTTTCCATAGTTTATCAGGATGCCGAAATGAATTTTCGAATTGTTTTTCATAATATCGCTTTTTGGCATTTCGGATGTCACTGGTCAACTTGTTTCTGTAGCTTTTAAACTCTTGAAACAGCTGTGTGCTTTTGGAGGCAATGTATGTGTTATAGAGTTTATTCTTCTGTTTAATGCGTGTATGAAGTTCATTACATATCCAAGGTTTTCTTATCTTTTTCATAGTACGTTTCTTTTTTAGCGGAAAGTGCCTATTATAAACACCGCAGAATTTACTAAGAAACTTCTCATAAGCTGCCTCTGCATTAGTTTCATTGAACACATCACTCCATGACATAAGTGACATTTCACTGTGAAAATTTTCAAGAGCATTAGGTGTGACGTACTGAACCATTGGGGTACATATGTTTTTAGATCTAGGCTGCTTTTTCTGAAAAAACAAATAAATGCCCATGTGGTCACTTAAATCGCAACAGATTACCCCTGAATGTATAACAGAATTGTTAATATTAGTAATAAACAGGTCAATCAGTGTTTCTGAGTTCGTAGTTATACGAGTAGGAAGCTTAGTAACAATACTGAAGCCAAAACTTCTTAACAGCACATCAAAATCAATTGCATGGGCAGAATTAGACATCATGTCTATATTAAAATCACCACCCATAATGACATCATAGTGATGCGCAGAAGTAAAAGAAATATATGATTCAATGTACTCAAAAAATACGTCAACATCTCCACTGGGTGGTCGGTAGAACACTGAATAAACGGTATTATTTGCTAATACAGAAACAACCTCAACAGCAGATGACATGCAACAAAGTTCCGAGATCAATTCACATTCGATTTTCTTATTAACGAAAATGCAAACACCTCCACCACGACCCACATTACGATTGACGGCAAATGTGGAAAATGATGGCAAACAAAAGCTACTGCTCAGCCATGACTCAGATACCATGACGAAATCAAAAGACAGGTTAAAACTGTCTAACAAAATTTGCAGTTCATCAGCCTTATTGTTCAGTGATCGTACATTCAAATGAAAACATTTCACTGATGAGCCCAACCAATCGGCAGGCATGACGCTGCGAATGTTGCAAGGCAACACGAATCTATTATTAGCCATTTTGACGTGATATTCACATGTTATGTGCTGACGTGCCTAACCACAGTAAAATTAGCCAGCTGACTCGCGTCCTTGACAACGTGGGACGGTTCGCCATCCTTCCTGCGGATGAAGATTTTCCCGTTTGCATACCACACGTAACGGAAGCCATTATCGCGAGCCCATTGCTTCACAGTCCACAATAGCGTTCTTGCCCTGCGCGTTAGGTTTTCCGAAAAGTATATGTTTGCATCCTTTTCCTTTAGTAATCGCCTTTTCTGCAGCCACATATCCCTCAGCTTTTGGCTTTGAAAACGTATGATAATGGCGGGGGTCTTATTTGCCTTCGCCGGAAGGCGATGATAAGCTTCAAGGTCGTGATCGCTGACCTCAGGAACTTGGATCATCCTGGCTATCTCGTTTATCTTTTGGAGTAGATTCTCGTGCTCGTTGAAAAGTTTCCCATGAATTTCCAAGTTTCGGCTCCTGCTACGCATTTCCAGGTCATTCAAGTCAGAGTTTATCTGGTGTAGTTCCTCGTCAGGCCTTGCTCGTTCCAACTGTTCAGTTCTCTTACGGAGCTGCTCAATTTGTTTATCTTGGCCGTCCAATCGCTTCAGAATGGTATCGAAATGATCAGACATTGTTTGCACTGCCTGTTCAATGCTGTTCATCTTTTCATTCAGTGGCATTAGAAAATCAAGTTTTTGACTTAACTCCGCAAAAGCAACAGCAAAGTTAAAATCCTGATGAGCCGCAGCAGCGGCACCTGCACCGACGCATGGCGCACCAGTTTTACACGTGAAACACACATAGTTTTTGCGAGAATTGGTGCCACTTCTCGTCTTATCAAGCGGCTCAGTCAGTCCGGAGCACTGTTCGATGTGATAAGAATTACCACACTTTTTGCATTTCACTTTAGCATCAGTAGTTTCTAGGGTAAGCATGCAAGCAAGGCATATGTCCTCCCCAGAAACACTCATCTCTCATACACCTCGAAAAGCACGACTACGACGACAAGTTTGGCAGTAGCAGCAACCAGCAGAAAAATAGGAAAAGGAAAACACAAATGTGTGAAGACAAACCTGTGAAAAATGCAGATGAACACGTCAGAACGGGCGTCTATCGCCGGTCACCGCTACTGCCAAACTGCCGATAACAGGTGGGGGCAAGGGCGTCTCAGATCATGACGCAATCCCAATGTTTGCGATGCCAGATTCCGTCGGCCGCCGAGTCCTGGACATCCAAAAGAAGAATAATGTAGCAGTTGCCGGCGTTGCAAGGTACCACGCTCGTCAGTGCGGCAGAACCAGCTATCCAGAGAATAGGACCACCGGTATCAGCAGCAGGACAGGGACGAACCTGTGAAAAATGCAGATGAACACGTCAGAACGGGCGTCTATCGCCGGTCACCGCTACTGCCAAACTGCCGATAACAGGTGGGGGCAAGGGCGTCTCAGATCATGACGCAATCCCAATGTTTGCGATGCCAGATTCCGTCGGCCGCCGAGTCCTGGACATCCAAAAGAAGAATAATGTAGCAGTTGCCGGCGTTGCAAGGTACCACGCTCGTCAGTGCGGCAGAACCAGCTATCCAGAGAATAGGACCACCGGTATCAGCAGCAGGACAGGGACGAACCTGTGAAAAATGCAGATGAACACGTCAGAACGGGCGTCTATCGCCGGTCACCGCTACTGCCAAACTGCCGATAACAGGTGGGGGCAAGGGCGTCTCAGATCATGACGCAATCCCAATGTTTGCGATAAGGCAAGTTTAGCGCATCATTCACAAACTGGCTGTAGCTTCATGCACACACACCCCTAATCAAGGGCATGGCCAAAGTTGAAGTCTCACTGGAGACAGTTCAATCATTCAAGAAAAAGAAGTCTGAGTACTGGGGCTCTTCAGTTATTAAAACAAATGGTAAGACACCACATTGGTCAATCTCCGGAAAGTGCATGACCAGGTGGGCCGGGTCTGCCGGTTATCTAATAAACGTTGGGGGCTACCGTGCAGAGATGCCTTGCGGTTGATACATGCATTTGTAGCCAGCAGAATCTCATTCTACTCCATACCTCAACCCGCAAAAGCAGGACGAGGATGCACTTTAAGTCATACTTCACAAAATTGTAAAGCAGTCCCATGACCTCCCCGTGAACACCTCTAACCAGCGCCTTCTAGGCCTGGGCATTGTAAAAATGTTTGGGGAGCTTTGAAAGGCCCACCTCACAAATCAGTACACTCGACTTTCACAGACGGTAGCGGGGCGCCGCCGATTAGCCCGTCTACATATACAACACATTCACATCACGGAAGATGTCGTTCAAATTCGATTCGAGTGAAGATGAGCCCTCCACGTACGTCTTCTTCCAAACAGTATGACAAAAGAACACTACAATGGCTGCGGTTCTCTGTGGGCGGAAGTCCTGGCCCGTTATGATGGATCAAAACCCAGCGTGTTCTACGTAGACGCCTACCACCCACACCCTGGGGGCTGCTGCATGACCGCTGTCGTACACGAGAACCAAACAGTTAACGGGCTCACGTTTCGAGCCCGAGAAAATATTGCGGGGGAAGTCATCATTGCATTGGCCGCTTGTCACCCCAGGACGCAAACCTTCATCTCCTACTCTCCTACTGCAAACCTACAACTCTCCTACTGCGTCCCACTGCAAACCTACTGCTTAGCGCAACGTTCGGTTGATCAGGGAATCCCTGCAACCCGCCGTATAGTGTGGGTGCCTCCTCACTTGTTATTCGAAGGGAATAAGCCAGCCGACACCGCCGCCCACGCGCTCTTTCACAGGGCACTCCCACACATCTCCATGATCAGGATGACCTTGAATAAAACCCGGTGTGTTCTTTCCCCAAATTCTGGATCATTACCAATTCGAACACAGCTTTTATCCACACCCATGGATGGTTGAATGAATGTTTCTGGCTGTGCTCTTTATATCAGGCGGTGGCTCACGCCACCTAGTCATAACGTTAAGTACTCTCGCTTTGTGTTTAAGGATTGAATTTCACTCGCGCCTTCATTGTAGCCGCTAATTATTGAGTCTCCTCCTGGTTATATCTACCACTTCACAGTCTATTTTGCCTTCACTATCCCTGAACCCCAATACTCTGAAAAACTCCGCGCCATTATTTTGGACTACAGGGCAGAGTTCCTTACAAAAAATACCAAACATTCAGCCGTTTCTTCCTCCTGTCTGTATATGCACTATGCACCATGCCTGTGCCTTCCAATTTGGCTCACTATGTCTTGGTCC
The DNA here is from genome assembly GCA_013436015.1 of Rhipicephalus annulatus. NCBI lineage: Eukaryota > Metazoa > Arthropoda > Arachnida > Ixodida > Ixodidae > Rhipicephalus > Rhipicephalus annulatus. The sequence goes on along the minus strand of WOVY01000124.1, from coordinate 384,851 downwards.
GCAATACTATCGTTCTGGCTTCAAGGAGCAGAGAACTACCCCGAGAATTATTGTAGCTCTTTCCTTTTGCAGTTTTTCTGCTTGAAAGTTTGGTAGGGCTCCAGCAATGATTTCGTGAGCACTCTAATCTTCCACATGTCCCTCTCTGTTTCCTTCACCTTTTTCTTAACTGATATTTTCGTTTGGCTTGACATTCTGCTGTTGTCTAAATACTTTCTCGACAATTTTATAGTTCGCTTCCTCCATTTAGTATCAACATACTGGATTTACAAGTAGATGAAAATTTTCCTAGCTCAAGGCTACTTTCCCGTACATCTCGATTGCACTTCAAATTTTATCTTGCTGCTAGCTTCCCTGCAATCAAACGTAGTTCATCCTGAATAACCCTAAACCCCCTGATTTGGGGTATTCCCGTGTGCTCCCAAATCAAGCCTACCTATGCCACGTTGCTTATATTCTAATCTTGCTAGACCCCTTGCTTTCAAGGCTGCTTACCAAACCTCAAAACCGGTGTCATGACACCTTTTCAAATCCCTCTCACTATATTATACCTCCTCTCATTCCACAGTGCCCTATTTTTCATTACAGCTACATTCCTGTTACCTAGTCATAAGGTATCTTTTGTGCTTCCTTAGGTACTGAGCCCTGTTATTTATTAGTACGCCCAAACAGTTGTATTTTACCACTATTTTGTACGTCACTGCCCGTATTTTATGCTTTCCTATCATTAAAAGCATGATTGCAGATTTTTCCCTGCTAAACCTAAAATTTAAGCTATCTCCCTCATTACAACAGATGTCTATCAATCCCTGCAGCTTTTTTTTGTTGTCGGCTAATAATACTATATCATCTGCATATATCAATGCTGCTATCAATGCTGGTATTATTGTTTAATATATTTTCCTTGCATGGCATAGGAGAAGCTGAAGCCCAGTCGACTCCTGTCTAAATTGAATTCGATTCCCCGTAAATTCAGCATAACAAACAAAGGTAACAGGGGACATCCCTGTCGAAGCCCGCGTTATAACTCAATAGGTTCAAATATTTGTTCTTACTATTTCATAACTACCTTCTTACATTTATAGGTATCCTTTAGAAGACCAGTTATTCCATCTTCCACATCTAATGTGTCCAGTACTCCCAACAAGTCTTCTTAAATCATAATATCGTAAGCTCCCTCGATATCTAGAAAAGCTAGCCAAAGGGTCTGTGTTCTTTCTCCGCTATTTCAATACACTGCATCAATGAAAACAAATTGCCACCCAACCGATTCGTTAGCGGAACGCATTTCCTAGTTCTCCCAGTACCCCTACACTCTCCACTCATGTCTGTAGTCTTTCCTTTATTATCTGCATTACCATCCTGCAAACTACTGATATCACTGTTATATGACAGTAGTTGTTTATATCGGCTTTGTGTCTCTTTCCTTCATAGGGCATGCACATCCTGTTTAGTTTCTACCCATTGGGGGCTTCACCATTATTTATTGTTTTGCTCACTCCCTCTGGTATTGTTTTCTGTGAGTTTGGTCCTAATTTCTTCAATGACCTAAATGAAATGCCGTTGAAGCCTGTTGATATGCTATTAGAAACACTTTTCTCTGCCCTTTCCGACTCTCGTTGTCCCAGTGGAGCCACTGCACTAAACGGTCGATCCTCATCTGCTACAGTACATGCAGCATTTTTTTTGGTGTTTAAAATTTTCTGCCGTTGTTGTTTTTATACATTCTATTGGCTCATCCGCTTCTTGTCTGACCCCTTGAACTGTAGGCACAAACTCCTTCCATGCTTGTCCTATTACTCAGAGAAGAGACGGTTTGAAATCTTGGCAGCTGCCTTTCTAACATTTTTGTTTAGTTCCGCCATCTATCAAGCCCATTTGGTTGTCATCTTTTCACTGATCAGAGCTGCCGCTTCCAATACAAAGGCCTAAGAAAAGCAGAGAAGCGGCTTTTATACCGACTCTTCACGAACACTATGCTGTGCCCGGCAGCCCTAAAATATTTCGATCATGCCTTTTCCGGCACATGATCACACGGTGGGATGTCTTCGAACATCAACCATATTCTGTGGGCCTGTCCATGCCACCCTGCTCTACCCCCTATACCAAACCCTTTCCGGGAGCACTGAAGGTGACCTCGCTTGACTGCTCTAACCTTCAGACCCAGAAGACATTGGTTCGACGAGCCCAATCAGCAGCCAACGGCAACGCGGTCCCGTACTAAGGGTCCCCACCTATTTGTTGTGGGTGCCGTTCTCTTATGAGCTGGTCGCTGACTACCTCCTTTTTTGTTGTAAAATAAATGTTTTACCACCACCACCCGCTTACCCTCGCCCCTTGAAACCAACGCCCCTTCTTCTTGACTTGAACGTAACTTGCCATCGCCTCAATACAGTGCGTTTGAAACGCGTTTGTAGCGCTTAGCTGCCAGCGTTTGTGTAATGTTTGTGTTGATTAGACGCTACCATTATGGCCATCAGGTGCAATGACAGATGCTGCGCGTTGCCACCCCTTCAATCGCCATTCGTTGCCTTTGCTACTTACGCCTCACTTTGCAATCCGCTTGCTGGGCGCCTTTCAAAAACACCGAAAAATGTTTGCTTGAGACGCCACTGTGAAGCACCCACGTCGATCTAGGGGGGCGCTGGCGTCGATCGACGGGAGCGGTCGCATACCACGTCGGCTCTGTGAAATATCGCAAGTATTTGCGTCACATCAAGTCGTTCTCCTGCAAGCCTTCTACCACCGTCTCCAAGAACGTCAGCCGCAACCGAAGACATCACGTCTTGTCAAAGTGGGCCGTCTTCTGACCCTTTTTTGGTCACTTGAAGCTTTCGTCAAACCACCGCGGAGTTAAGCCTAACCGCAGTAAGGGCCGCGCTGGCCCTGCCCGGGGTTTCCCCGGTAATGGCGTCTCCAAATCAAGTCACCGGCTACGATCCGGAGTCCCTACAGATAATACAGATGGATACCGCTCAAACCGAGACACCTCTACCAACCGAGGAAGAGTACCTCGAGGATATGGTCCGCGTCTGGCGCGGAAGGAAGAACACAGCAGTGGCGTCGAGAGACGCCAGGGCTCCTGCAGCGAAACAACAAGCAGCGTCTCGCCCTCAGCAAGCACAGGGCAAGAACGCGCCGAGCGTCGCCTCGCAGCGCGCCAAGCAACTCAAGTGGCGGCCGAAGAACACGCCGCGCATCGAAGAAGACGACATCATAGTGGTGCTGAAACCGCGTGAAACGCTCGACCTCAAGGCCACGTTTGGTCCTGGACAAGCCGGCGCTGCAGTCCGCTGCATCCTCGGAGCCGACGCAAGTGTGGGACTTGCGGTGTGGCCCCTCTGGGATCAGAATGTACTTGTGTGCACGCTCAAATCAGTGGACGCTGCCGAGAGACTCCTCCGGGACATTAAGCTGCCAGTTGGGGGCCGCCAGCTAAACTTCCGGGGACATCCCAAACTCTCCGGTGAGTTCTGTCGGGGCATCGTGCATGTCTCTCAAGACGAAACGTCCGAAACTGTGAAAAGCAAGCTCAGTGCTGAGCCAAATATAGTGTCTGTGCGCAAGCTTGGGGACACCCCGGTTGCGGTGATCACCTTCGCGGGGACCAAGGTGCCACGGACGGTGTTATACAACTGCGAGCGGCTCCCTGTTCGCTTGTATAAGAAGACAGTGCCTGCATGCCCACTTTGTGGCACAGTGGGCCATCGAGCAGATACTTGCCCGCGCCCGCAGCCCGGTCGCTGCACAAGCTGCGGCGTTCAGGTACCTGCTGCTACTCCTGACGGCCCTACGGAACACCAGTGCATTCCGAGCTGCCTCCTCTGCGGCGGTGGCCACAAGACTGGAGCTCCCGGTTGTGCTGGACGGTTCCGGCAGCCGGTCAAGTCGGGATCCCCACGCGGATCCAAGCCGAGGACAACGGGGGGGAACGGGGGGAACAAACAGGCTCCGACTCCCAAGACTGGCCCCAAGAAAGCACCAGCCGCTAAGTCTAATAAGCCAAAACTCAAGAAGACCGACACCGGGCACTCCACCAATGTAAAGCCTGGGACCCCGTCGGAGCCTCCTGCCTTGGTCAAGGACTTCGCACCCTTGACACCCGTCCAAACACAGGTGAGCTGTTGGGGTGGGGCAGTCTCTGGACCTTCCTCTTCTCCCTCCCCTACCCGAAACCGCCCTACAGCAGCAGATAGGGGAGCTCAGGCGCCAGAACCAAATTCTTGCGCGCAAAATTCAAGAATTAGAAGCGAAGCAGGTTGGGTCATCCGAGCCAGTGCAGGAAGCCGAGGCAGAGGACGGGGATGACGGCTCTTCCGTCACATCCCGCCTCACTAGCGTCTCGCGGCAGGACGCGGACACGGTAGTTGGACCAGCTTCCATTACCAGATCCATCGGCCGCATCGAGTCCCTAGAGCATAAAACCGAGCAATTAGAGGCGAGCGTGGCAGCCCTCCCCACTCAAATCATGTCGGCAGTCCGCGAGTCCTTTCAGGACATGTTCACGGCAGCCTTAACGCAAGCACTTCCCGAAATTGTGGCGCAGGTTTCTAACTCAGTCCTTAAAGCCATGCAGCCCTGGGTTATCGCCCAAATTAAAAACACCACTCAGAGCGACTCCCCGCCGGTTAAGCGCAAGCCGGCCTCCCGTCAGGCAGCAGAAGAAGGCTTTTCGGGGCCGGCTCCAGGTCCGGACCGGTCCTCTGCACCGTAAATAAATACTAAAAGATGGCTAGCCGATCTAATAAACAAGCTAAATATCTACAAAAATTTGAGATTATACAATGGAACTGCAGAGGTTTTAGAGCCTGGAAAAAACGGTCGCACCTCCAGCTCTACTTGCAGTCCCTCGGAAACATGCCCGCCTTGCTTGCTTTGCAGGAGCCCGGTTTGGACGTTAAATTCTCTGGCTATAGCACCTTCCAGGGGGGGCCTCGTCATGCATCCTGGTGAACAAGGCATATACCGCGATTCAGGTCGATTTAAACTTAAGTACTGAACAAGAATACACAATGGTCAGAGTACTGCCTCTCAGACGTCGCGACCAGTCAATACACATCCTAAATATATACAGCCCCCCGCATAAGCCCCGCGTAACTTTTAGCGAAATCTTCCTCCGGGCGATCAAGTTGGCAGACAAGGACCCCTTAGTGATCGTGGGGGACTTCAATGCTCCCAGCCTTTACTGGGGCTTTCACTACCAGAAGGCCAGAGGACGTAAGCTGGCGGAGCTTATCTCCTCCCTTCGCCTCACGCTGCTCACGGATCCGGCGTACCCCACTCGAGTGGGGAACTCGGTAACCCGTGACACGTGTCCGGACCTCTCTCTCGTAAAAAACGCTAAGGATGCTACCTGGGAGAACTTGGGCGATTCTCTAGGCAGTGATCACTGCCTTCTCCGGGTCACACTCATGGAAAAGTCAGCTCATAAAAAATGCGGTCAAGCCAAGTTGACCGATTGGACCCAATTTCGCAATCAGACTATCCCTCCCGTACTATTTTCTGGAGGCTATGCAGAATGGGCTCAACACGCAAACAACATTCAGAAAAGACTTACTACTACCCTCCAAACCAACGAAGAAATCCCCGCAGTTGACAATCACCTCCTACACTTGTGGGAGGCGCGCCGAAGCTTAACAAAACGTTGGAAAAAAGCAGAAGACTAATCGCAAATTACGTATCCGCATAGCCCAACTCACGGAACAAGCTGCAGCGTATGCTGCCCAACTCTCAGATTCAAATTGGATAGCCCGCTGCGACGCCGCAACTCGTCAGATGAGCTCGAAGGGGACATGGCGTCTCTTTCGCAGTCTCATAGACCCCTCTCAAACGAGAGGGGAGGCGCAGAAGCAGCTCCGGCGAGCTCTGCAAGGGTACCAAGGCACTCCGGCACAGCTTGCGGACGCTCTGTGCGATAGGTATCTCTGTCGTACGGAGGACCCGCCTGGGCCGGCGTACACGTACTCTGGTAAGCCTAACCATCAACTCGATGCCCGTTTTGAGTTGCATGACCTTAAAGCGGCTTTAGCTAAAATGCGCAGGGGTACGGCTCCGGGGCTGGACCGCATAACAGTAAAGCTGTTGGCAAACCTCCCTGACACAGCCTACCTCCATTTATTGGAATACATGAACGAGATCTGGGACGGCCGTGCGCTCCCTTCCGAATGGAAAACGTCACTTGTGACTTTTATCCCCAAAGCAGGCAAGGCCGTGAATACGGAAAATTTGAGGCCCATATCACTGACTTCGTGCGTTGGCAAGCTTATGGAGACGATGGTACGGGATCGCCTCTCCCCATACTTTGAGGGCAAGGGCTTCTTTGCAGACACCATGTTTGGGTTTCGCCCGCACATGTCTGCACAGGACGTCCTTCTCCAGCTCCATAGGGCCGTCATACAGCCCATAAGTATGCAACACAATGATAAAGCCATCCTCGCCCTTGATCTGAAGGGGGCTTTCGACAACGTTAAACACAGCAGCATCCTGGCTAACTTGAGCTCCACTGATTGCGGGGCTAAGGCCTTTGCATATGTTAGAGATTTTCTCTCTAAACGCCAGGCACTTCTTCGGATCGAGGACGAGGAATATGGCCCGTACATTATGGGAACACGGGGTACCCCACAGGGAGCAGTGTTATCACCACTCCTTTTCAACATTGCTATGATGCGCCTTCCAAGCGAATTGGCCAGGGTGGAAGGCACACAACACGCAGTATATGCCGACGATATTACAATCTGGACCACTGAAGGGAGCCTTGGTGAAATGCAGGAACGCCTTCAGCAGGCCGCATCCATAGTCGAGGCGTACGCCAACGATTGTGGACTCCAATGTGCTCCAAACAAATCAGAGCTTCTGCACGTTAGAGCGAAGCCAAGAGATAAGTCAGCCATACACATCTCCCTGTCTGGGGTTCCCATCAGAGAGGTGGAGGAGCTCCGGATTCTGGGCCTGTTCATTCACCACAGACTCAGACCGGACTCCACTATAGCGAAACTCAAGAGAATAGGCGAACAGGTAGGGCGCATGATCCACCGCGTTTCCAACAAGAGGGGTGGTCTGCGGGGCAGGGACGCGCTTCGGCTCGCCCATGCCTTCGTGACTAGCCGGATCCTCTACGCCGTCCCATACCTTCGCACTAACAAGCAAGAAGACGAAAGAATAGATGCCATCATTCGTAAGGCTACTAAACGAGCTCTGGATCTCCCGGTGGCCACTTCCAACGCCAAACTGAGGGCGTTGGGTGTGCTCAACTCCTACCAGGAGTTGCGGGAGGCCCACCTTATGAATCAATATACGCGGCTCGTGCAGACGGCTCCCGGGCGCCGCCTGCTAAACCGCTTACATATACAGCACACTTGCACTGCAGAGGAGGCGGAGCGTATTCCGGAACTGTGGCGGCATATGCTCTCGGTCGCTCCACTCCCCAGTAACATGGATAAGCACACGCACGAAAGCAGAAGACAGGCGCGGACTCGGACGCTTGAGAGTCAACACGGCTCCCGACCTGGTGTATTCTACGTAGATATAGCAGGGCCTTCGCCTACGGGATTTTACACGGCCTCTGTAGTTCACCGGGAAAAGCATGTCAATGGGCTCTCATTCCAAGCACAAAATCCAGAGCGCGCTGAGGAAGTCGCGATAGCGCTTGCTGCTGCGGACCCCAACTCGAAAGTTATCATCACGGACTCCAGGAAAGCATGTACTCATTACTTGGTAGGAGAGATATCTCCCCTAGCCAGCCAAATTCTAAAACGGGCTCTCGCTGATCCAGCCCCGAAACGCATCGTATGGGCTCCTGGCCATCAGGGCCTACGAGGTAATGAGGCCGCTGACGCGGCCGCCCGAGCGCTTACCCACCGGGCTCCTCACCTTGGCTCTTATGACTCGGAGGCCAATACACCGCTGCTGCGGTTCAAAGAAATTCTCACTTATTATCGTGACACTCACCGCCTTTACCCGGCTCCTGCAAAGGGGCTGAGTAAGGCGGAAGAGCGAACTCTAAGGCGCCTGCAGACAGGTACTCTACTCTGTCCTGCAATCCTAAAGCATTTCGATGCGAACACAGATGGGCGGTGCCCACACTGTGGGGAGACGTGTGATATCTTCCACATGGTGTGGGCATGTCCGAAAAATCCCCACCTACCCCCTTCCCCTACCCCTTCCCGAGAGGCATGGGAGACTGCCCTCCTCAACTGCTCATCACTAGAGTCTCAACGGGCTCTGGTGAGACGGGCGCGAGTAGGGGCCTCGTCATGCGGTGTCCCGGACTAAGGACGCCGACCATGTAGCAGGGTCATGCTTTGGCCCCGTACCTCTCTTTCTTATAATAAATGTTTTTCATCATCATCATCACGTCGATCTAGGAACGCTGTTTGCTCTGTTCACTTCATAGTATTTATAACTGTGCATGCTAGCTACTAGGTCTAGAAGCGCATACCGCGCTTTTCGCGACAGGAAAACGCCATTCGTAGCGAACGGCGCTATTGGCTGCACGGTGTAAGAAAAAGAATAACATTATTCTTCAAACGCTGGGTTCTACAGTGCAATAGGCTTTTATGGACGCTAGGCAATGCACCCGCATCTCCTCGCGATCGCCGTCAGGAATTTCGAAGCGCCATTGGCGCCGTGATTGAACGCTGACAATTATGCAAGTTACCTTAGAAATGGCATGGGACGCGTCTGAAAAACCGCCACATCATCACTCACAACCCAATTTCGTTATTCATGCCAATGCCGCTGAATAAATAACAAGGCGCGCCCTGCTGCGTGCCGCCGAAGTGGCGGGACGGGCCCAGTTCACTCGCGACCTCTCTGGCACCACCACTTCTCCTAGAAAAAACGCTTTCACACGAATTTCTACGTGGCACTGTAGGCCGTAAATTACGTGTTTCTTAGCTAGGCATCACACGTTTGATTCTGAATAGTTATTAGGAGTACCTATTACATGACATATGTGAAAAGTTTGCACTAAAGCTGCCACGCATTCGTGGAGTTTGGGCCTCAATACTCAGCATGAATGCTGCCTATTTGACTCGCCCGAAACAAAAATGGTCACTGATTTCGTTCATGGGGAGGCAGTCGGCAGGCTGATTTCAAGACCTGGTGCATCGGCCCACCGAAAAGCACCCCAAAATTATGAACACCTGAGTGAGTGAGTATGAACTTTATTGAGGTCCTGAGAAGAAAGAAAGCGGTGCCGAAAGCCCCGCCATCAATCCGGCGGCTCCACCCAGGTCGGGACCGGTAGACAGAGTCTTTCGGCGACGGCCCGGGCCCTCTGGACAGCCTTGAGCTGAGCGATGAGCTCTGTGCTTCGAAGGGCGGAGTCCCAGGAGGACTGGTCAGAAAATTCTGTACCCACGTTGGCAGGGCACAACCAGAGCATGTGGTCGAAATTGTTATACTCGTTTCCACAGTGTGGACATGCAGTGGAAAAGTCCGGATTAATCCTGCTTAGTGTCGTTGGTGTGATGTATGTACGTGTCTGCAATTGTCTGTAAGTGATTGCTTGTGCTCTGTTCAGATCTCTGTGAGGAGGAGGAAAAGTTCGACGTTCTAATCTATGATGTGAGGTGAGTTCGTGATATGATACAAGTGGGTCTTTGTAGTCGAGGTTCCTGCAGGCTGCATTTAAGCGAGGGGGCGAACCACTGACGCGGAAGGTGAGCTCTCGCGCCAATGTGTGTGCCCGCTCGTTTGGGTTGCCAGCAAAGCCGGAAATGTTTCCCATGTGGGCTGGGAACCATGCGATGTGTGAAGACCGAAAGTTTTCTTCCTTCGTCTCGTGGTTGAAAAGCCTGTTAACGACCGCAGCTGCCTTCGAAGAGACTAGGGCCGCCGAAAAAGTTCTTATAGCTGTTCTAGAGTCCGAGTAAATGACAGAGGCTTCAGTGCAGCTTCGAAGGGCTAGCGCAATGGCCATTTCCTCTGCTTCGTGGGTGAAGTTGGTAACTACCGTGGCTGCGTTGACGAGCGAGCCATGGGCGTCCACCACAGAGACTGCATAGGCACCTCGATTCCAATATTTTGCGGCATCAACGAAGAGGACCTGCGTATCGTTGCACATGATCTTGGCGAGTATTGCCTTGGCTCTCGCTTTTCTTCGTCCTTCATTGTGGGTTGGGTGTATGTTTCTGGGAATCGGGTCAACTGTTATCGCTTTCATGGCTTGTGTGCAAAGTTGGGACTTTTCTGGCGGCATGAAGAAAGGCTGAAGACCGGCTTCAAACAATATCTCGTTGCCCGCCTTTGAGAGTGAGAGCCGACTAATCTGTGCATGCCGCTGTGCCTCAAAGAGTTCGGTAGCTGTATTATGCAGGCCCAATTGTAAGAGTCGTTCCGTACTAGTGTTGCGAGGGAGGCTCAGGACCCTTTTCAATCCTGTTCGAATTAATGTATCAATTTTGTTGAGCTCTGTCTTCTTCCAGTTGAGGAAGGGGGCGGCGTAAGTCACGTGGCTGATGAGAAAGGCGTGAAATGCTTTCATGAGGTTGTCCTCTTTCAGACCAGCCCTTCTACTGTTGACCCTTGATAATACCCTGGTGAAGTTGAAGACACTTTTCTCTATACGTTTGAGGGCCTCCGCGTTGTCACCGCTGTAAGCACCAACTACCATGCCCAGGACCTTGATTGTGTTACATATTGGGATACTACCTCCGTCCTTGGTGTGTAGGTGAACGGGGAGGGAGCTAAGGAGCTGTCCCTTTCTGGGGCCGTGTTTGCACAGAAGGAGCTCTGATTTGCTCGTAGATAGCTTCAGCCCCGTATTTTGTAGGAATGCTTGTGTGGTGTCTAGGGCATGTTGTAGGTTCTGCTCCAGGGAGCCTAGTGGGCCACTTGTGGACCAGATGGTAATGTCATCTGCGTAAATCACGTGTCCTACCCCATGAACTTTCGAGAGTCGGTTCGCCAGATCGTGCATTGCGATGTTGAAAAGAAGTGGCGAAAGCACTGACCCTTGGGGGGTGCCGACGTTTCCCAGCTTGTGCTTACGGCTTCTGATTTGTCCGATGTTTATGGTAGCCGTACGGTCCGCCAAAAACGATCTGACATAGTTGTGAAATTTTTCTCCGAGATGTAAACTGGAGATTTCATTGAGGATATGTTCGTGCCTGACCGTATCGAAGGCCTTCGTTATGTCGAGCGCCAGGATGCCCTTTACGTCCCGTGATTTATTGTCTATCACAGCACTCCTGATAAGGAGCATGGCATCTTGTGTTGATAGTGATTTTCGGAATCCTATGAGATTGTGGCGAAAAAGGCTGTTTGCTTCGATGTGCTCTGCAATTCTATTGTGAATGACATGTTCGGCGACCTTTCCGAGGCACGAAGTAAGGGATATTGGTCTCAAGTTCTCGGCATGGAGCGGTTTTCCGGGTTTGGGGATGAGAATTATATTGGCAGTTCGCCATTCATCCGGTACGCGGCCCGCCGTCCATACTTCGTTTATTTTCTTTGTAATGATTTGTATGGCTTGGTTATCTAAGTTTCTGAGAAGTTTGTTAGTTAATCCGTCTGGACCAGGGGCCGAGCGGCCGTTAAGGCCATGAAGGGCGTGCACAATCTCTGAGACCTCGAATGGACGATCCAGTGAGCGTTGAGGTGTCCCCTTGTACTCGCATGCCGGGTCGTCCCAGGGGACTGATTTGCTTTCTGTCGGCAGGTATATGTCTGCCAGGGTGTTAGCAAAGTCCTGAGGACTAGTGCCTTCAATCGTGTGCAGGTGGACGAGTCTGTCGAGCATTATTCGAGCATTGCTCTTGGTCGGTTTGTTGCTGTCGGCGAATAGGTTTTTGAGAAGGCTCCACTTGCTTCCCCGTCTCATTTTACCATCCGCCTCATTACAAACCTCATCCCATTGTTGCGCACTCAGCTCTCTGGAATGTTCTTCGATTTTTTTGTTTATTTCCCTTAGTTTAGATCGCAGCCTCCTGTTTAGCTTCTGCTTTTCCCATCGTCCTCTTAGCGCATTCTTCGCCTCCAGGAGGTGTGCGAGTCTGGAGTCCATGACTGGAACCTCCAGGTCCAAGGTGATTTCTTTAGTGGCTTTTGCCACCGTACTTTTCAGATTTTCCAGAAGCTCTTCAAAGGTTTCCCCTTGGCTGTCCTCGCTACCCCTTATTCTTCGGAAAAGGTCCCAGTCGACGTATCTGTACGTCTTAGGTGGAGCGGGTGTGATACGGACGTTGATTTCTAAGATGAAATGGTCGCTGCCAAGGTCCTCTTGCAGATTGTCCCACGACCCTTCCGCGTTTCCGAGGAACGTCAGGTCGGGGGTGGTGTCTCGCTGAACAGAATTGCCTCTGCGTGTCGGAAACCTTGAGTCCGTGATTAACTTCAAGTTGAGGTTGTTTGCACACTCCGCAAGGTTAAGACCTTTCCTGTCATTGGTACTGTAGCCCCAAACGTTGTTGTGCGCATTGAAGTCGCCGGCAACGATCAACGGCCGGTCCTTGGCTTGCGACACCGCCGATGATAGGAGTTTTGTAAAGTTCCTGAGTCGGTCGGTCGGAGAACTGTATACGTTCAGTATGTAAAGGTGAGCTGTAAGAGTTCGACTCGGAATGATTTCTGTTATCATGGATTCCAGGCCTTTCTTGTATGTCGGGGTGTCCCTTTCCATAAAGCTGATGTCCTTACGGATGAGGGTGGCAATGCCCCTGGCTTGTTTGAAGTCGGGGTCCAGGGTTGGCCTGGAAACCCTGTACCCCGAAAAGGACATGTTTTGAATGTACTTTTCCGCCCCGCACTCCTGTAAAATGATGACATGTGGTTTTTCTTTACATGATCGTACTAATTGCGTTAGGTTAGCTTTCTTTTTGTTGAATGAATTACAGTTCCATTGCCAGATCTTAAAAAATTGTGGTGTGCTATCCATGGTGCTGACTTGGCATGACCCCCTGTGTGTTCGCTTCACCTATTGGACCTGGTGGCTGAGGGGATGTCGGCAGCGCAGGTTGGGGTCCCTGGGAAGACATGGACCCCGGGTCCGGCGTGGGAATTCTTCTCGTGGCTCTGGGTTGAGCAATTGGTCTTTCCAGACGATCGAGTCTACCGCAAATTTGTATGAGTGCCTCTTTAATGTCGGCAATTGCTGATTGGAATTTACTGAACTTACTCTTCGTCTTGCGGTGCTTTTTGGCTTTGTTGTCACTAGCTAAGGCGTTAGAAGGAGCTTCGCTGACGTCGGACATAAAGTCGTCTACGTCTGATGTGTCGTCATCTGTCTCGGTGTTTACGGCTCTGCGTTTATTTGGGCTACATGACGCGACCACAGATCCTGATGATTGAGGGATGGGTGGCGGTGTGTCTTTTAGGATACGTCCTTCTAGCCTGGCGAGAGTTGCCTTCAGTTCAGCTAGTTCCTGTTTGAGTGCTTTGTTTTCCCGTTCTAGTGTGTGTATTCGTGGATCTGCCACATGCTCTGGCTGTACCTTACCTTGCTTTGAAGTTGTCGGCGTTGTCGGTGCAGAGCCGCTGTCGCGAACCATGTCGGCCCAGGTCATTTTCTTGCCAGGACATCTCGACCAGGATCGGCCCCTGGAGCAAGAGCGCCCGCTGGATTGAGAGTGCGCTGTGGAACGGGAGCGCCGTCTGGAACGGGTGCGCCGTCTGGAACGAGAGCGTCCTCTGGAACGGGAGCGTCCTCTGGAACGGGAACGCCCTCTGGAGCTGGAGCGCCGCTTGGGAGTGGAACCATCTGCCATCTCCGGTTGCATGTCCGCGAGGTCGTTAACCTCGTCAGCGTTGGCTTCTTTCTCGGAGCGGTGGCGTCTTTGTCTTCGGCGTCGTCGCACGACATATGGGATGTGGTATCTTTTGCTGCAGCAACGGTCACCTGTTGGGTGATCACCTTCACAGAGCTTGCATTTCGGAGTGCAACGGTGGGCTTCTGCAGCATCGTTTGAGAGTGCGTCTCCGCAGTTGTGGCATTTACTTTTCTCTGCCTTGCTCTGGTGGCATACGTCGGCCCGGTGCCCGACTCGGCCGCAGGCGTGACAAACATCGACTTGGCGTTTGTAAAGGGAACACGGCACTAAGGCCGTTCCGCACATGACGTTTTTGGGAACTCGAAGCCCATCAAAGAGTATCACAACAACGTGCGTGTTTTTGATTCTCTTGACTTCAATGGCGGTCGGGTTTCGTTGGTTGACAATCATGCCTCTGAGGGTGTGCTCTTCTATCGAGGGGTCAACATTCCTGATGACGCCTTTACAAGTGTTTTCCGGGGCGGCTAAGTAGGCAGAAACATCAAATGCGCCGACTTTCGTGTGAAGTTTCTGAATTCCAGCGTATGCGACTGCGTTGGATCTGACCGGAGTCGAAATAACAAGAATATTCTGTACCTTGTTGGGGCAGACTGTATCTTCCGATGCTTCTTGGTCAGTGAGCCCAGCTGCCATAGTCAGAGCTCTCGACAGCAGTACCATGTCCGTCTTCGAAACGTCAAGCCCTCCGCGGGGCCGTACAATGACCTTTATCTGGTCTCTCGGCAGCCGAGGGAGTCGCGAAGCGGCTACAACCTTCTGCACTGTTGAGAGGGAGCGAGCGTTGAAACCATGCTTCTTTGCTGTGTTTGCCGTAGACTTTGCAGCGGTAGCAGACGCTGCGTTCCTTGCCGGATCTCGTTTCCGCCGGGCGCCAAGGGCGGTGGTCCACCCCGCTCCGTCGAATTCTTCCGGAGTGATATCCATGCCTTCAACTGTCACCATCTCGGGCATCCTCGCTGCCTAGTCAGGTGCGGCAGGGGCCTGACGAGGCCCGGCGCTGCCTCGAAGTGAACCCTAGCTCCGTACTCGTAGCCGAGGGGTTAGTCCTAGAGACGCGTCCCTCGCTTCGCACACTTGAAGTTCAATAACTCGCCGAAAAGTTCACTCACCCCAACGAGAACGATGTCGTGAGATAGCTTGCACAAAACTGGTTTAGGAAAGTCCAATGGATCGGTGGAGAACACAAGAAAGATGTCCGAAAACATTTAAAGAAGCGGGAGCAGACGCGGCCACGTCTGCACTCCCGGACGCCACCTAACGGACCTCCTATGAACACCTTAAATCTTGGTTTCTTTAGTGCATTAACAACTCCTGTTGCAGTCCAAAGACAGAGCTGAAAAGCAAACGCTGACACAAACAAAATATGTATTCTCAAAAAAAGTCTCACACAAAGTTGCACAATCTTCAGCTACCACTAATACTCACTATATCACTTCGAAGGCAATTAAAACTACGGGAACGAGCTTACTGCGCTACAAATGCAATCTCACGCATCATAACCAGTGCGAGAACGCTTAGCAGCCCCAAATATTCACAACACACGTCTACTACACGACACTTTGAACGTGTATCAATGATATATCTCATGAAAAAAATGAAAAAAAAAGTCCAGCGCTGGTCTTTGTCCCAGCGACACTCTTCAACAAATTACTCTAGCGGCGTCATAACTAGATTCTTCAACATTGACTGACTGCATTACACGCCGGACTCCCACCGCTAAAGCATTACAACTTCTAGGCCAATGTTCACCAATCGTCCTACCCTCCGACATCTCTTGTTTAGATTCTTTCCGGTTTTGTGAGCATTCCTAGTAATTTTACTGCGCGTACCATAAGCATACCAGGACAGCAGCCTGAAAAAAAGGTTTTTCTCTGTTCAGTATGTCTGCGAAAACATTCGCTCCTAAATGAGGCCCTATTTCAATGCCTCAATTTCTTCTCATCTGTGCTGGTTGGCTGTCGCATGTGTAGAGGGTGAGGTCATGCCCTTGGTGCTTTTTGATCCTTGCTTTCTTGTTCTGTTGGGCGCGCCCTTGAACGGAACGTGTGGCAGGATGATTTGTTGCTGTCGTCTTGAGGTGGCGGTGTGCGTTTGCTTCAGCGCTAGTTTGTGAAAAATAGGTTCTTTGTGACGAATAAAATGCACCACGATACGCTTCTTAAAATTGTTGACAGGGGGGTGGGGGGAGTTCACCTTTTTTGCACAATCTCCACCCTCAAAATTTTACTTTGCTCTACCCTGTTCATGTTCCATTTCTAATTGCCATTGCATGCTGTATGTTTACGGTGCGGGCTGAGGGTTTCTTTATTTTTTACAACAAAAATTGGAATCGCAGGAAAATACGTTATACGTCAATGTAGAGCCATCTTTCGCGTTCGAGCTGCTCAGCGGCGCACAAGAGCCTCACGGCATCGCGTCACTAAAGAATCGTCTACCACACACGCGTGCACTAAATAATTGTGTTTTATCACAGGAAAGAAGAGGCGAACTGCCCCCCACACATGGTCGCACACATGAAAAGCCCGAGAAAGCTCACGGATACGCACGAAGTATTATACGCCTTGACAGGCCAAGCGTCAGCGCCCTCCCCCAAACAGTGGCCGAAGCTGTTAACTATGCCCGAGCGCACTCGCCCAATGACGGCGACACGATACGACAGGCCGTACCTTGTTTTTTCATTGAGCGGCCGTGATCGTGCTGCCCGCGATGCACACACTTCTATGTATGGCCCGGTATCAGAGAGATGTAGTTGCACGTCTGAAGCAGCCGTACGAACGCCGCCTGCCGGCCATTTGTAATGGGAGGCTGCGTCCGTACAGCTGCTGTGGGCGCGCAACTTATTTACTCTAATATATCAGACCAACTTTGTCAATGCCGTAAAACGAATTCCTTAAAATCGCCACACGTTTCCCGAAGCTTTTTGTCCTGCTGCTTAATGCACGCGAAGACACCATTCACCGAATAAAGTCGCCTTTCTCCCACAAATGCCGTCGTCTCAGACCAACGATCTGCCAACACCACACAAAAGCACTTCTCAGTAGCGAAACCGTCCAGCCAATATATGCACTGACAGTGGACTAGAGGGCGCGACGAAGCTCTTTAACCACCTCAGCATTATTGGTACCGACCGACAGGTATACTAAGAAAATGGAACGCTCGCTGAACACAGTGACACGCAGAAGTTTCAGAGCCCTTTTTGGCACGTTTTTAAACAATGCTTCGTGGGCGCTTACTTCATCAGTCATGAACACCTTGCTCACAACAAAAGAAGAAAATTATATGCACGTGCAATTTGGTTCCGCTGCGTCTACACGCTAGGCTACGCATTGGAAGACTCGGTTGTGCTGCACCTACTCGCTAGGCTGCGTGTTCTGGCGCTACCATCAGATTTCGTAAACTGCATTGCCAGGTGCCTATAGGAACCGCTCCTTCGACTTCCGGGTTTCCCGCTAAAAGAAGAGTTGGTGCCTTTGACAAGCCGTCAGCGTCTCGTAGATGGTGCCAAACATGCGTCTTAGCTGCCCTGGGCGTCCGAGCCGAGCGTGATAAAAAAGACGCAGACAATAACGACAGCGTCTGTGGTTGTTTATTGCAGAGCAAACGTCAAAATATGTGGTAAAAAAACACCTTTCATTTTCCCACAATTCTGTTCACTCAGTTGTCTTGGGAAGAACGACGCCGATTTCTACAAAGATCACGTCGGTATGTACTTCTGTTCGTCCAAATGCACATATAACTGTGGTGTCAGCAGGCGTCATAATAGTTCTTGATATGCTGCCTCCAGTGGCGTTTATTACTTGAACTCAAAATCGTTCCTGCGAAGGTTAGTAAATAGCTCGGCACTGTGCGCACTGTTCTGTACCAACAACCTGTGATAGGTGCACAGGCCCAGACGTTCAGGCACAGCCTTTTTGTCAGCGGGTGGCGGGAACTTGGCGTTGGCGCCTGAGGTCTGCAGGTCGGAGAATACTTCGGAGTTGCTTATAGCGTAGCGCAAGAACAACGGTTGCTCCTACGCAAACCTGCACTTTTTTGCTTCAGGGTGAGCCCTGTGATCTTGATTGCTTGAGAGTGAGAGTGAGTGAGAAAGGAAAGGCCGGGAGGTTAACCAGATATTGGCATCTGGTTTGCTACCCAGCGCTGGGGGTGGGGAAGTAGGAGCAAGAAAGAGGGGTTAGAGAGAGGAAAAAAAACGCACGCGCACTCATAAAAAAAGAAACGAAAACACACACTAGAAGGGCGTCCCAGCTACAACCATTCAGCAAGGCCAGTCAATCGCAAAAAGTGCAGCAGCGCTTTCAGGGCCCTCTTCTGTGAAGTCGCATCCTGCCGATACTGCAGAATTTCCTGCTCCGACAGAGGCTGATCATCTAATTTGTTGAGTTCCCTGTGAAGGCATAGTCGCCACCTACTATACGCTAGGCACTCACAAAGAACATGTTGAATGGTTTCCTCCTTGCCACAGTGGCCACAGGCTGCGGTGTCGGCCATCCCAATGCGGAAAGCGTAGGCGTTGGTAAATGCAACGCCCAACCACAGCCTACATAACAGGGTCTGGTCTGCTCGGCGAAGCCTCGACGGGACTTGAAGACTTAGCGTAGGGTCAAGCGAGTACAGTCGGGCATGCTTGAAGTGCGGCTGATTCCATTGCGATGTGGTTTGCCGGCGGGCAAGTCTGCGGAGCTCTCGTGCAGCATCCGTCCTTGAAAGTGGTAGTTGCAGTTTATGATTTTCTGTGTGGGCTGAGCGGGCAGCTTGATCGGCCCATTCATTGCCGATGATTCCGCAGTGACTGGGAAACCACTGAAATGTAATTTGGTGCCCTTTCTCAGTCAGGTGGTGTATAATCTCTGCTATCTCTAGTACCAGCTGCTCGTGTGGTCCACAGCGTAAGGCTGATAGTAGAGACTGCAGTGCCGCCTTCGAGTCGCATAAAATAGTGTACTTGCGCGTAGGCTGATCAACTACAAATTGCAACGCGGCACGAAGTGCTGCCATTTCTGCTGCCGTTGATGTTGTTGCGTGAGATGTCTTGAATTTAATTGTCGTGGCCAACCTTGGTATCCCTACTGCTCCTGTAGAGCTGTCCGGCTTAACCGATCCGTCTGTGTAGATATGTGTGGAATCTTGATATTTCTTATACAAGAGAGTAGTGTGAGCTGTTTAAGAGCCGGTGACGACAAATTGGCCTTTTTCTCGACGCCAGGTATGTTAATATTAATTATTGGTTGAGCGAGGCACCATGGCGGAGTCACAGGTCTAGCGACAGGAGAGAACGAAGTTGGGATCGACTCACCATGTGCGGTCACTGTTTTGCAGTAAGATGTGCATAGTCGGACCACTGGTAGAGAGGCTAGGTGATGTCGAGGGGTTCGAGCAAGGTGTCGTATATGTGTCCTCAGCACTTCCACATTAATGTGGGTCTTGAGGTTGTCCCTTGTGATGGCGATAGTCGCCACTGTTGATGCACTTTGGGGCAAGCCTACACATATCCGGAGTGCTTGAGCCCGGACACTTTGAAGCATTCGTATGCTTGTTTTACTTGCGTTGGTTAACACAGGTAGGCTGTACCGAAGGAATCCAAGGAAAAGAAACCTGTATAGTCGCAACATAGCAGTTGTGGACATTCCCCAGTTCTTTCCAGCGACGAACTTGAACAAATGACAGATGCCTGTCAATCGCCTTTTCATGTATGACACTTGTGAGCTCCATGAGAAGTCTCTGTCAATTATAACACCTAGGAACTTGTATGATCTGAGGTGACGTATTCTTTCGCTGTTTATCAGAACGCTGTAGTTATGCATTGGTTTGCGCGTAAATGCCACTAGTGCACATTTCTCAGAGGAAACTTCCAGACCTCGTTGACGGAGGTAAATAGCAACTTGAGTGGCAGCTCTCTGAATTCGCGCTCGCAGCTGTAGACGTGTTACTGCAGACGTCCAAACACAGATGTCGTCCGCGTACATTGACAATCTGACAGTACTTGGCAGATGCTCATTAAGAGCTATTAGCGTCAGGTTGAATAGTACAGGGCTAAGTATGCCACCCTGGGGAACGCCACGGTGGCTGTAGTGTAGCGAAGTGTCACCATCCTCGGTTTTCACGAAGAAGGATCGCTCAGAGAGATAGCTGCGTATCCACTGAAACATCCGACCACCCACTCCTACCTCCTTGAGAGCGGTGAGGACAGCTTCATGTGTGACGTTATCGTACGCCCCTTTAACATCAAGAAATAAAGAAGCGCAGAGACGCTTACGGCCTTTTTCGTGTCGCACGTAGGTGACCAGGTCCATGACGCTATCAATTGATGACCGGCCACGGCAAAATCCCGTCATAGCGTCCGGGTAGATGTTGTGATGCTCCAGGAACCATTCTAGCCGTCCAAGTACCATCCTCTCCATAACTTTGCCCAAGCAACTAGCCAGTGCAATCGGGCGGTATGATGTGAGCACCAATGGTGACTTGCCAGGCTTCAGTAATGGAACCAAACGGCTGGTCTTCCAGTTAACTGGGAGGGGGCCCTCTCGCCACGAGTCGTTGTATATCTCGAGAAGGGCACTCCTCGCACACTCACCAAGGTGACACAGTGCTCTGTATGATATTCCATCAGGCCCGGGTGCTGATGTCCGTCTACACAAAGCCAGTGCTGCTTGAAGCTCATGAATAGAAAAAAATTGGTCCATGGGGTGATCGTGTGATGTCGTGCCACCGCGTGAGAGCGTGGAGATGTAGGGATCTGCGAGTTGACCAGATAAGTTGGCACAGAACTCTTCTGCCACGTCGACCTCCGATCTCTGTTGAGAGAGGGCTAGAGCCTTGAGTGGAGACCGCTGAATGGGAGATGTCCGGAGCCCTCTTATTGTCCTCCACAAGTGTGATAAAGGCTTGCGAGGATCTAACGAAGCGCAGAAGGCTGCCCAACATTGTGACTCTAGCTTGTCTATGCGGCGTTGTATCTTCTTCTGAAGACGTCTAGCGATTCGTAAATCGCCGATTGCTTTCGTGCGTCGGTACCTTCGTTCTGCACGCCGTAGGAGAGCCCGAAGTCATTCTAATTCCACATCAAATTCGGTTACTCTCGAAGAGCACGTGAGGGTGCACACTGTGTCTTGCACTGTGGACTTGATCACCTCATCTAAGTCAAATAAGGTGCTCTCTTGACAGCGTTCTTCCATGAGAGATTCAAACTTGGTCCAGTCTACTCTTTGGATAGTTTCGCGTACCTTGCAAGGTGATAATCCTCTGATCTTGACATATGTGGGAATGTGATCGCTCCCATGTGTTTCTATGTCCGCAAACCATCCGGCACATCTGACGAGACCTCGAGAAACAAAAGCCAAGTCAAGGCAACTGCTGTATCCAGGGCCACGTAAAAATGTTGGCCTGCCATCATTTAACAAGCACAGCTCGTTGTCTGAAGCAAACGTTATCAGACTTCTATTTTTTGCGCTAATCTTCGGCCTACCCCATAGCGTATGGTGGGCGTTGAAGTCTCCGATGATCACCCATGGGCCAGGAGTGGATGATAGGATGTGTCCTAGTCTTCTGTGGTCAAATCTACTTGATGGCGACAGGTATGCACCGACAACAGTGACAGTAAGACCCCTTTTCTTCACTGTTAAGCATATATATTGGTTATCGTTGTCAGGTGGTACAGGCCGAATAATGTAGGTCAGGTCAGGTCGAATAAACAGCAAGACCTTGCTGTTTCCACTATAACAAGCCGACATAAAGGATTCGTATCCGGAGAGTCTAATAGCGCTCGATAAATTTGGCTCGCAGATGACGATGATGGGAAAGATATTAGTGGAAACGAACCGACGGAAATCTGCAATGCGTGATTTCAGTCCCCGTGCATTCCACTGAAAAATTGTTGCTTTTTTGACCTCTTCCCTGAAAGACAGTGGCTGGTGGGCCATTATCTACTTAAGAGCCGCCAGTACTGGACTCAGAGCGTCCAGTACTTGAAGTGCACTTTTGGCTGACGTTGTGCGCATGTTGTTTACCACAGTGCGAATGGCATTAATTATGGGTCGTAGAAGAGCAATCACTTGCTTATCCAAGTTCCGCTGCTCCTCTGTTGTCGCAGCTTGCTCTGATGAATGCGGCTTCTGATGTGGTTCTTCCACAAGTTGCGTGCGCGTAAGTGGCGGCCAATCTTCAGTAGAGAGAGATCTACTTGTTTTCGGTTTTCCATCGTCTGCGTTCGCCGTGGTGTACCCTGCAGTGGACGCCGTTCCCAGATGCGTTGGCTTACTTCTTGTAGTTGACGGCGTTCTTCGCGAAGATCTTCGACGGTGACGTCGTCATCTTCGCCGGACTTTTTCCGCGGCCTCTTTGTGGGTAGAGCTGTCTCGCACCACTTGTCTAAGAATAGTAAACTCCTTCTTTATGCGTGGACAGTCTTTGGAAGATGCACTGTGGGCACCTTGACAATTAGGGCACTTTAGTATGGTTGCGCTGCATTTGTCCTCGGTATGTGGTTCTGAGCATCGGGGGAACACTTCGGAGTTCCTGCACGCTCCCTGCACTAGCTTGATGCTTGATTGCTTGATGTACGTTTTGAAGGTGCCGGGTGTTTTCGTAAAAATTTTAGAAAAACACAACGAAGTTGTTTTTGTACTGAGACAAGTCTGCCACTTCAAGCCGGCCTTTTCTGTATTTATCACGCGTCCAAGTGTCGCGGGAGGCGAGCAAAGAACAAAAGACGTGGCCTCAATGTCGACCAGTGTGGCTCTGTGGTGTAATAAAGTCAGTCTTTTCTCGGTCTCTTTCGTCAACTTTGATCTTACAGTAGCTTGTCTTGAGGTCTATCGATGAAAAAATGCTTGCGCCATGGAGTCGATCTAAACGTCTATCTGTGGGAGGAGATACACGTACTTCATGATCTTGTTCAGATGAGGATAGTTGTCACAGAA
This sequence comes from Rhipicephalus annulatus, assembly GCA_013436015.1. NCBI lineage: Eukaryota > Metazoa > Arthropoda > Arachnida > Ixodida > Ixodidae > Rhipicephalus > Rhipicephalus annulatus. The sequence continues at coordinate 362,164 of WOVY01000124.1, read as the reverse complement.
CGAGCGCTAAAAACGGGCGTGCCGCCAAATTCTTGCGGTAACGCGCCGGAGAGACGCGGCGAGGTCAACTAAAAAAAAGAAAAAAGAAAACAAGCATCCAAGGCTCCCCGGGCGCGCGATGCCTCTCCTCTCGGAAGGGTGGCTTCGCCGATAAACCTCCTCACCCCACAGCGGCGGCCGGGCAAGCGCTAGAAAATTCCAGAAGGAGAGGGGCGTGGTCATACCGAGTTGAGTCATCCGCCGCGGACGGCATTCCAACCGTCTCGCCTCTCATAGCCTTCGCTGCGTATCACGCCGACGAAATGACGAGAACCTTCTGGAATCTCTCGCGGAAGGTATTTAATCGAGCGGCCGGCGACGAGAGAGCAGGAGAAGATGGAAGTTAGCGCCAGGGCGCGTAGGGATTCTGCCGTGGAGTGGGCGAAGGTTTCGTCCGTAGTGACAAAGCAGGAGAAGAAGAGGATTTCCACCTGAGGGGTGAAGGCTCGAGCTACAGGCAAGAGCGTGTGTTTACCGCTATCGAGCGAAGACGCGTGGCAACAGCTGCGTGTGTGAAGCCGACGTGTTCCGGCGAAGAAGTTGAAGTTTGAAGAGTGGCCAATTGAAGACGCGAGGTTTCCTGGAAGAGAAACTTCAGTGGGCAGCGGAACGGCAACAACGCTGGACTTTGAGTGAGTGATTCTCGGAAGAGTATCATTCAGACTTTTGTTCTAAGGACTTTGGACTGAATAGGTTTTATATCTCTTTAGTCTTAAAGTGTCTTGGTTGTTCAATGCATGCGACTGCATTGTAGTGTGTACTGCTGTCTGTGTCCGTTGTTCGAGTGTGGCTAATTGTACTGTGTAGTACGTTGTTTGATCGGTGGCATATTGTACTCAGCTAATGTGGAGTGAGCATATTTGTGTATTGTTTTTCTGATCTTTCGTTATTGAGAATATAATTTTGTTTGTTTATCAACTCTCGGCTCTGACTTGTTCTTTGGGCCACAGCCGGCGTCCGCTGGCACGTCAAAAAGGACCACTTCTAAATTGTCCACGCTTTCGTGGTGCGGTTCGGGCAGCCGATAATTCGGCTCTTGGAATTAGCCCGGCGATCACCTCCTTAATTAACGGGACCTGTGTGACAATTATTCTGGCGTCCGCGACACAGGACCTTTTGGTGCACAGTGTGTCCAAAGTAGTGAGAAAGAGCCTCGAGTGTTGACAGTGCTATCGGAGCGATTTTGTGTGTTGTTCAGTGTTCTCGTTAACGAGTGCAGGGGAGTGTTCCGATAGACTGATTTAGGCAGATACTTTTGCACGCGGCAAGACTTTATTTGCGAGACACAATGGATCTCGAAAAGTTAGTAGCTCTTGGTGAGAAGATTGGTCTTTCTGGCGCCGAACTACGGAAGTGGGTAAGCCAGAAGGAGAAAGAGGCGGTAGAGAGAGAGAGGTTGGCAGCGGAGAGAGCCAAGGAAGAAAAAGCCGCTGAGTTAGAACGAGAGAGGTTGGCAGCTGAGAGGGCCAAGGAAGAAAAAGCAGCTGAGTTAGAACGAGAGAGGTTGGCAGCTTAGAGGGCCAAGGAAGAAAAAGCAGCTGAGTTGGAACAAGAGAGGTTGGCAGCTGAGAGAGCCAAGGAAGAAAAAGCAGCTGAGTTGGAACTAGAGAGGTTGGCAGCTGAAAGGGCGAAGGAAGAAAGACAGCAACAATTGAAGTTGGAGTTGGAGAGAGAAAAGCTGGCAGCCGAAAAGGCGAGAGAAGAAAGAGAGCAGCAATTGAAGTTGGAGCTGTAGAGAGAAAGACTGGCATCTGAGAGGGCGAAAGAAGAAAGTGAGAAAAGAGACGGCAGTGACAGCACGAGATGGAACTCGAGCGGCTCCGTTTGCAACAGCGAAGTGAAACTACCGTCCAAGCTGGAGTTGAAAGCAGCGAACGGGAAGATCATGGCTTCCGCTTGAACCCAAGCAAGTTGCTCGTAGCGTTTGATGAAAGGAAGGACGACCTTGACGCGTACCTTCACAGATTTGAGACGATTGCGAGGAGCCAGAATTGGCCGGAACATCAATGGGCAACTGCTTTGAGTACTTGCTTGAGTGGTGAAGCGCTCAGTGTGTACGGTAGGCTGACGCCGACCGATGCAGCCAACTATGCCAAGGTGAAAGCTGCTTTGCTGAAGCGATTTAGATTTACTGTGGAAGGTTTCCGGGACAGATTTCGAACAGGAAAGCTAGCTGAAGGTGAGACGGCTACGCAGTATGCCGCCCGACTTTGCCATTATTTCTACAGGTGGATTGAACTTTCAGAGACAGCACAGGAGTACGATGAGCTTATAGGGCTCCTAATTAGAGAACAATTTCTTACTCGTTGCCACCCAAGCCTGTCGCTGTACTTGAAAGAGAGGAAGGCTGAGTCACTTGAAGGAATGCTTGAATTGGCTGATCAATTCCTGGAAGCGCAAGGTGGAACTAATTTGGCCAAGGTCAAGAAGGAGTGTCCCGAAGACTCAAAAAATTTGGCACCCGAACAAAAGAAGCGTACAGCGGAGATTGTTCCGCGATGTTTCCTGTGTAACCGAGTGGGTCATCGCGCGAGCAACTGTCGTACTAACTTTACGAGTCCTACGGTAGTAAAATGTTTTAAGTGCGGTCAGACTGGGCACAAAACAGATGCTTGTCGGAACGGAGTGAGTCAAACTCACCAGGTATCCTGTGTGCAAGCGGCACCGAAATCTGATAATAATGCCGTCACTGATGGATTCGTAGAGTTGAAAATGGGCAGAAAATTCCTATTGTGGGTGCTTTAATGTCAAAACAGCCAACCGGTGTCACGAAGGAAATGCCAGCGCTGCCTGGAAAAGTTGCTGGCCAAAAGGTTACGGTGTTAAGAGATACCGGCAGTTCCACTGTTATCGTGCAGAGAAATTTGGTACGGGAAAGTGAGTTGACAGGCAGAACGAAACCGGTTTGCCTAATTGACCGTACGGTTCGTATGCTTCCCGAAGCAGAAATTGAGGTTGAAACCACGTACTTCAGCGGGAAGGTTACCGCTTTATGCATGACGACCCCCCTGTATGAACTTGTCATCGGAAACATCGACGGGGTGCGAGGGCCGAATGATCCAGAATGTTTGGGAGAAGACCCGAAGATAGAGCCCTTGCCAACACAGCGGCCGCGAGATACAAGGGAGGAGCATCCCGTGACGGATCTCACTAGAGCCCAAGGTGAAGCCGCGGTGCAAGAGACAGCGAAGGAGAAGACGATCGTGTCGAATAAGTTCACGTGCTGGGCAGCTGGACGTACGTCGGCACGACCCCAACCGACCGACAGTGTAATGGTGACGGAGTTGGCCAGCCAGGCCCATTGCCGTGACGTGAACAAGCTGGTAAATAAACCAACAGGACCCGTTGGACGTTATGACCCGTTAACGGTGTCGGAAGTGACGATGGCTGAGACGCCGCCTCAGATATCGTCGTTAGAAAGGGCTCGCCGAAAAAGAACGAGGAAAAACAAGAAGAGATCGAGCGAGCACCGCAAGAAAGGAAGCAAGCGCAGCTCGAAATACACAGGATAAATGCTGAAGTCGAATCAGAATGTGTTTGGCAGTGTTGAGTGCCATATGTTGTGTTAATGTTGTGTTATCCTGTGTCACAAGTGTCGAAGTGTTGTGCTGTGATGTGATGTATAGTATTGTACCATTGTTGTAATGAGAGAACTTTGTACATTTGTATTATTGGGAATGTGTGGTGGAGTGTTTAGTCATGTGCTTGTGCTTATGTTTTCACGTGTTGTGTAATTGAATTACAATGTACAATTGTATTAAGTGATCAATTGTGAATGTGAAGTGTCATGAGCGACGGATAGTGTTACAGTCTGTGAGAGTGTGTGGTGACTGTTCGCGCTCGTTTGTGTGGTTTTGAATATTATGAGATAATATTCTTAAAGTGGGGGGCAGTGTCACAGAACGAGCACTAAAAACGGGCGCGCCGCCAAATTCTTGCGATAACGCGCCGGAGAGACGCGGCGAGGTCAACGAAAAAAAAAGAAAAGAGAAAACAAGCATCCAAGGCTCCCCGGGCGCGCGACGCCTCTCCTCTCGGAAGCGTGGCTTCGCCGATGAACCTCCTCACCCCACAGCGGCGGCCGGGCAAGCGCTAGAAATTTCCAGAAGGAAAGGGGCGTGGACATCCCGAGTTGAGTCATCCGCCGCGGAGGGCATTCCAACCGTCTCGCCTCTCCCCAGCCTTCGCTGCGTATCGCGCCGACGAAATGACGAGAACATTCTGGAATCTCTCGCGGAAGGTTTTTAATCGAGCGGCCGAGAGGAGAGAGCAGGAGAAGACGGAAGTTAGCGCCAGGGCGCGTAGGGATTCCGCCGTGTAGTCGGCGAAGGTTTTGTCCGTAGCGACAAAGCAGGAGAAGAAGAGGATTTCTACCTGAGGGGTGAAGGCTCGAGCTACAGGCAAGAGCATGTGTTTACCGCTATCGAGCGAAGACGCGTGGCAACAGCTGCGTGTGTGAGGCGACGTGTTCCGGCGAAGAAGTTGAAGTTTGAAGAGTGGTCAATTGAAGACGCGAGGTTTCCTGGAAGAGAAACTTCAGGGGGCAGCGGAACGGCAACAACGCTGGACTTTGACTGAGTGATTCTCGGAAGAGTATCATTCAGATTTTTGTTCCAAGGACTTTGGACTAAATAGGTTTTATATCTCTTTAGTCTTTAAGTGTCTTGGTTGTTCAATGCATGCGACTGCATTGTAGTGTGTACTATTGTCTGTGTCCGTTGTTCGAGTGTGGCTAATTGTACTGTGTAGTACGTTGTTTGATCGGTGGCATATTGTACTCAGCTATTGTGAAGTGAGCATATTTGTGTATTGTTTTTCTGATCTTCCGTTATTGAGAATATAATTTTGTTTGTTTATCAACTCTCGGCTCTGACTTGTTCTTTGGGCCACAGCCGGCGTCCGCTGGCGCGCCAAAAAGGACCACTTCTAAATTGTACACGCTTTCGTGGTGCGGTTCGGGGGGCCGATACTTCGGCTCTTGAAATTAGCCCGGCGATCGCCTCCCTAATTAACGGGACCTGTGTGACAATAGTCAATGCAAAAACGCAGGGTCCCGTCGTATTTCGGCACAAACACCACAAAATAAGACCCAAGACTTGTGAAAGGCAAAATTAATCTGTTGCCATTCATTTTTCGAATCTTTTTGTTAATTAGTCGCATTCTCGTCTCCAACCTCAATGAGAGATCTGACAGATTAGGCGGCTACTACGTTTCGTTATGATGTGACGTTTCACTGCCCCGGTCTGTTCGATTCTGAACAACGACAAAACGCAATCTTTTACTTCCAGTGTTTTGTTTGGCATTGCTCGGGCTTCGGAAGGCTCAGATCGACATTGAAATCTTCTTCAGGGGCTCTATTGTTTAAAACAGGTTCAGAAGACTCGGTGAGGGCAATAGCTCCGCTGGTTTCAACAATTTCTTCCATGTAAGCGAACACCATGTCTTTGCTCACGTGCTTGTACACTTTGCTGTACTTTCAGCATCCCTGTTATTTTTCCTCCTCGCAACTCGGCTATTTCTCTTGTGACGCGAAATTTGCTGCTTGTGAACAGATGCTGCCCACCTTGAACGATGATGTGCTGGCCTGTTCATTGTTGTTTATTTGTTTAAATATTATTTCTTGTGGTAGAAAATATATGAACCTTGTCGGCAGAATTTTGTTTCAATCAATCAATCATTTATTCGCACAAATATGATAGTTACTTTTCGGGATACCAAAAATACAGAGGAAGGTCCGAAATTCAACAGACTGTATGGGACCTTCCATAAGCAATGAGCAACAAAAATATGTACAACGCAGCTATATATGAACACAAAGTAAACACTGTAACAAAGAAGCACGATACTGACGTGACCTGACCATAAAAAGGGCTAAAAAGTGGTGATGATTTGTGGATATGCTAAATACAAGTAAGAAAAAATGTTGAAGTAAATGTGTGGAAACAAGAGAAAGTGTGAACATGGCATGGCAATGAGTTCCACAGTTCTGTGGCTGAGAAGTTAGTATTGAACCTGTCATAATTAGCTCTGGGTCTGGGTAATAAATAGCTATTGCTGGAAGCAAAACATAATTGGCAGTGAGTGAGAATGCTGAATGGAAGCTTTTCCTTGACAGATTTGTGCATCGAAATTGCGAGCGCGCATTTGCGAAGTTTTTCCTTCGACAACATGTAGTTAGAGATGAGCAATGAAGGTGCTTCTAATGTATAGCAGCTATGTGTTAAGATAGAAACAGCTTGATCTTTTGTGCGCTGCTGAGACGATGAATGGACCGGATACGTATTTATTTATGACGAAATGCAGTAATTAATATGCATAAGAAAGAAAGCGCACTGAAAGGAGCTCACAGTTTCTATAAGTAACAAATTGCGAAGTTTATTTGTTATTCGTTTTGGGACGTTAAACCCCACGTATCAATCAAGTTTATTTATTATTCTAATGCCATAAGCTGTCTTTTTCGTTAACGGTAAATATGCTTATCAAATTTTAGGAGTTTATCCAATATGACACCAAGAAACATGACATTACCAGTAAGGTAGTTTGTGCTGAAAGGAAAAGTTAATAACAGGAATGCTGAAAGATTAATTTTCCAACTGGAAAACTTGACGAGCTTGGATTTTGTAGCAGTAGTATGTAGTTTTTTGTTGACCTTAGGTACCTACGTTATCCGCATTGTGGTTAACGGCATATTGAATCAATGTTTTATCTGAGCAGAAACTAGACAGGGTGTCAGCGTAAAAAAATATTCACATGATTTAGACGTTTCTCTACCATTCTCTCAAATAACAATGTCACAAGGTTTGCCCTTAACAATAACTTTCTACTGCCAAACGTTCGCACCAATTATGGCAAACAAACCATTCATTTTTCCGGAATTTCTTTTTGGAATAGTTTGCCTTCAGACATTAAAGTATGCCGTTCCCTGAAGATAATTAAATCGAAGTTAAAAAATCATATCATGTCAACTAACTAGCCTGTTTTGCTGTTTCTTAATTAATTCCTGTTCCTTATGAGTTGCGTTCTGTAATCATTTGTCATTGAAGTTAGCACGTTATTCTTACTTTTAAATTGTTTCTGTAAGATTACAAGGGTATATTCTTACTTTATTTGTTTCAATTGTATAATACTGTAGCTCTGTCTCCCTGCTATGTACTTCGCAATCATTCTCAATTCTACATTGTACAAGAGGTCCCCCTGCAGTCTCTGACTATGGGACCTCTTTCTGAATATCATGCACATGTATTCTTCTTCATTGCACAATAAAACCTTCTGTTCTGTTCTGTTCTGTTGTGAATAGTCATTATTATATATTAAGAATAAGAGCGGGCCTAATGTTCATCTCTTTTGTACTCCGTTGTTTATTGGCTGTGAGTAAGTGTTACATATTAGTACAACATATTCTCTATTTTTCACGTAGTTTCATAGTAATTTGAGTGTCGGTCCTGCTATACAAATATTATATAATTTAGCAAAATATGCTGTGTACAAGTGAAAGAATTGTTTTAGGTAGATCAATAAATAATGCTTCAACCAAGTTTCTTAATCAATCACCTGCCGAATGCAAGCTGTAAAATATAATGATGCTAATTTAGTTGAGAAGCACTCCCTGAATTGAAATTCATTTATTCATAGGAAGCGAGCTTTGGTAAATAGGAAGTCAAGCGTGTTACCATTACTTTTTTGACAACTTTCCTAAAAATAAAAAAAACGAAGCTATAGCTACAGAAGGTTAGTTAGATATATGACGATTATGCCCTTCTTGAAAACAGGAATTATTTGGCCTGCCTAAATGAAGTTAGAAAATTTCAAGTGGTAAAAATAAGGTTGACTGTATGACAAAATGTCGCTGAGATTGAAACTTTTATCGTTTTTATGACAGATAGGCAGAAGAGACTGAGACGAGGCCCCGAATTTTTCAAACTAGTTTTTCAAACTTTGAACATTTTTCAAGCTTTAAACTAGATATGAGAGAAAAACACTTTGGGGCATATGTGGGTAGAATTTCGTTGGTAGATGTTGATGCCTTTGGTTCTCAGTAAAAAAGAAGGGAATAAAACAGTTAGCACTATCTGTGGGATTACCAAGAAAAAGAATTCCAAACCTTTATCACTAATATTTCGGCATCCATTTTTGATCTGCCCAATGCAAAGTTTTTTTGCTTTCAATTGTTTTACATCAATTTTAGCCCACATGATTTCCTTTTCATAGTGATGTTTTCGAGCCTGTTTGAGCAGTTTTTCTCATAGGATAGAATATTTTTATATGTACCATGAATTGAGTTATTAAAGGGCTGTTTTATTGTTTTTGTATATATGTGATTTTTCCTGCAGGCAGTTTAGCAAACTGCATGATAGCCACGGGTTCCGAGGAGTTGAAAACGTTTTCTGTAATTCGTTCTTACAAATAAATTTGCAAGGGTGTTTGTAATTGTCTTTAAAAATTTATTGTAGGCAGTTTTAGGGTTATTTCATATGATGACTGAGTTCCAGTCCGTAGCAGATAATACCTCATTTAACATTTTTGAATTTAACTTTCTCTGGCAGAGCGCGTGACAGTAGCTCGAGGAATGTAGTCTTAAACGAACAAATTTTGGATAGTGATCAGTGACACAAGCCCAGACAACACCACAATTGGGGTTAGTAAGAAGATTTCATAGTGCATGTTCAATAACTGTACCTTGTTTACTTGCGGGGCACCGAGTTGGAAGTGTAACTAGGTCCTCATGTCCAAAGTCATTTAGGCAGTGAATGTGGTCATTGTATAGTGCACGGGATGTATCTAGGAGATTACTATCAATAACGCACGTTGAATTGACATTATTATTCTCATTGAATAATTTGTGCAGCAAATCACCAAGGACTGAGCAGTACGTACTGCCGCATGACGAAAGTGAACGATAAATGCAACCAACTATCAAGTATTTTTGTATCCTCTAAAAAGAGCGAGTTATCAAATTCAGCCCAAAAAGATTCGCAGTTTGCCATGTTGAGTGTCAACTTAAGTACCTTTGAAAACACCATTCTTAGGATACGAATATAGCTACATCACCGTGATTATTGTTGTAGTGGCTGAACCATTCAGCAGAGTTTGAAGGTAAAGTGTACAAGTGGTTGTGAGAGGCACAGGTCATTGTTTCACTAATGCGAATAACACAAAACCTATGACTGGTCACTGACAACAAAGTTGTGATGCATTCCTTGACTGGCAAACTGTGTGCATTAAAAGTGATTATTGAGTAGCAGGGGAAGAGAAGGTAGGTTTCAAATTTGTGAGGTAAAACGTACGAAGCCATTTCACACAAATGAAAGATTCACTACTGCTTCTATTGCAATTTTTATGCAGCATCGCATAAAAGAGAATAAGATGTCTTGCACAATATTAGACTGGCGGGAGTTTTCTCACCTTTAATGGGCAATTTTCTGTCCAGAAGAACTGTAAGTCTTTTTTTTTCAAGGCTAGCACCCGAGAGAACAAACGGTTATTGTCTTAAAATAGGTGTTCTTTAACAAATGTTGCCTCTGTCTTCTGTCCTGAATACCCTTTGCTTCGGGTGTTCAGCCAGGCTTTTCTCAATTTCTTTGTGAACTCTGTTTTTTTTCACGAGAACAAAAGCACACAAATAAATTTCGATTATATTCCTTTGGCCAGACTTTGAAGGTACGCGATGCATTTTGTCGACATTGGTGGCTGAGACTTTACAGTTCATTTTGTCGCGATGGCAGTAAGGATTGCAGAAGAATCCTCCCCTTGTGTAGAGGGCGCCCTTTTTATTTTGAACTTACTTAACCTTGAGTACTGCTCAAGGTAGGCGACTTTTTTTGAAGGGCATCATTATATGCTTTGAGAGCGCGGTTTTCGGCACACAGCTCCTGCTGCTGAGAACGAGTTGAGTCGAATACCTCGTTTAGGATCTTTAGACTGTAATGTGTAACACCAACTTCGGTTTTCAATCCACCGAAGTCTATGCCAGTTTCTTCAAGCTTCACTTGTATGCTAGCTACAAGTCCGTAAACTAGTTCGTTTAAGCATTGCTTGAATAATTATTCTAGCTCGTTCAGTGACTTACAGAGTTAGGCGTTCATCGGCATTGAGAAAATGGCCAAAATCATTAGTTCAAGGTGAGCCTACTAGCAGTAAAAGAAGAAAAACCAGTAGGACCAACAGTAGCAGCAGCAGCAGTTGATAGATTGACAAATACTCGGCAACGTCAAGAATAAAAAAATTGCCCGCAGCTTCCCTCGGGGGAACACTGAGGAGAATGCGGAGCATATAATTGGTTAACGGGGTGGTAAAGTGCGACTTACTTGGGTCGATGGCTAAATTGGTTAACGTGGTTGTGAAATGGGGTGTTAAATTGCGACTTACTTGGGTCGATGGCTAAATTGGTTAACGTGGTTGTAGGAGGGGGTGTTAAATGAGTGAACACGTACACACGTATGCGAAAGGACGGCGCTGGTCGAAGGGACGCCGATCATTGTGTTTGTGGATTCGTTAGAATTCAATTCACCGCGACCTTGGACGTCGACGCGCCGTACAAACCAACCGACGAGCGGCAACTGAGCGAGCGAGCGCCGACCTTGAGTATATGTACAGCGCGACGGCGCATGCACTGTCAGCTGTTGAATGTTCTCGAAGGAGAAGCGCGCGCGCGGCACAGATGGCGACGGCGCGACGGCGCATGCGCTGTCAGCTGTCGAATGTTCTCGAAGGAGAAGCGCGCGCGGCACAGATGGTGGGCGACGGCGCGACGGCGCATGCGCGCGCGTCAGCTGTCGAATGTTCGAGAAGCGGTGTGGACGGCGCGGACGGCGCACTACAAGGCGCGAGTATAAGATGCTTCCGCATCTAAAACAACCAGCCTTGGAAACGAGGAAATTTCGCTTAGGTGCATGCTTCGAATACAACTGCTGCTGCTAAGGCAGACATGCTCTCGCAGGGAGAGCTCTGGGTGGATGGATAGATGGATGGATGGATGGATGGATGGATGGATGGATGGATAGATGGATGGATGGATGGATGGATGGATGGATGTATCGATGGATGGATGGATGGATGGATGGATGGATGGATGGATGAATGGATGAATGGATGGATGGATGTATGGATGGATATGGCTGTACCCTTTATATCCAGTGGTGGCTAGCGCTTTGAAGCCGTAATACCTATGAACCAAAAACTAAATTTATTTTCCCTTTAAATAGTGAGATTGAGGGTTCGTACTTTGCACTGAAGGGTTTAGTTTTCACTCATGCCTAGAGTTTAGCCACCAATGAGATAACCTCCTTCTAGTTAATTCTACCCGCTTCAAATCTATTTTTCCCTCCTTGTCCCTAAACCCCAGTGCTTGGAAGGACTTTGCGCCATTATACTGAACTATAGGATGAATCTCTTTACAGAACATTATCAAGTGTTCGGCAGTTTCTTCTTCCTCTCCACACGCACTGCATACCGTGTCTACCCCTTCGTGTTTGGCCCGATATGTCTTGACGTGCAATACTCCCGTCCTGGCCTCAAACAGTAGATAACTACCCCGATTATTATTTTAGATCGTTTCCTTGGCAATTTCCTGCTTAAAAGTTTGATAGATCTCTAGTGCGGACTTCTTAATCATGACAATTCTCCACGTGTCGGTCTCAGCTTCCTTCCCCTTCTTCTTAACCCTTATTTCTTTTTAGTTTGACCCCCTACTGTTTTCTAAGTATTTACCAGTCAATTTTATGTTTCGCTTCCTGCATTTTGTATCGACATTCTTCATGTACAAGTAGCTGAAAACCTTCCTTGCCCAACGCTCCTCCCCCATTTCTCTTAATCGATTCAGAAATGTTTTCTTGCTGCAAGCTTCCCTGCCCTCAAATGATGTCCATCCCATATCATCTTGTATTCCCTGATCAGGTGTACTCCCGTGAGCTCCTAAGGCAAGCCTACCTATTCAACGTTGCTGAATTTCTAATCTTGCTTGAACTTCTGATCTCATGCACAAGACTGCATTGCCGAACGTCAGACCAAGAACCATGACCCCTTTCTATATTCCTCTCACAACATCATACCTATTGTAATTCCGCAGTGCCCTATTTTTCATTACGCTGCATTCCTGTTGCCTTTTGGCGTCACTTATGTTTCGTGTTCCCTTAGGTACTCGGCCCTATTGCTTATCCATACGCCCAGATATTTGTATTTATCTGTTATCTCTAGCGTGACCTCCTGTATTCTAAGCTTACTACCTTCATTGTCAATAAATATCACGACTGCTGATTTTTCCTTACTGAATCTAAAATCTAACCTATCTCCCTCATTACTACAGTTGTTGTCCACCAATCTCTGCAAATCTTCCTCTTTGTCGGCCATTAGCACTATATAAACTGCGTACATCACTGCTGGTAGTGCCTGTTCAATGAGTTTCCCTTGTTTGACGAAAGAGAGGTTGAAGCCCAGTCCACTTCCCTCTAATTTGGCCTCTAATCCTTGTAGGCACATCAAGAATAATAAGGGTGACAGGGGACACCCCCGCCTAAGCCCTCGTTTTACCTGTGCAGGCTTGGATACCTGTTTTTTCCACTTTATAACTACCTTGTTACCTTTATAGATATCCTTTAAAAGGTTGGTGACTCCATTTTCTATGCCTAGTGTGTCCTGTATTCCCCACGATTCCTCTTGAAACAAGCTATCGTAGGCTCCCTTGACATCCAAAAATACTAGCCACGGGGGCCAGCGTTCCTTTTCTGCTATTTTGATGCACTGCGTCAGTGAGAACAGATTGTCTTCCAACCTCCTGTGTTTCCGAGAACCATTCTTCAGTTCCCCCAGCACCCCCTCATCCGCTATCCATGCCTGTAGTCTTTGCTTTATAATCTGCATCGCCAGCCTGTAGATCACTGATGTCACTGTTATAGGACGGTAGTTGTTTATGTCAGCTTTGTTCCCCTTTCCTTTATTGTTCATGCTCATCCTGCTAAGTTTCCATCCATCGAGAACTTCTCCATCGATTATTATTTTGTTCACTGCCTGTCTCAATGCCTCCTTAGACTTCGGACCCAATGTCTTTATCGGCATAATTGGAATGCCATCTGGGTCTGTTGATGTACTACGAGGAACTCTTTTCTAAGCCCTTTCCCACTCTCGTTGTGAAAATGGAGCCATTACGCCACTTCATTCATCTTTGTCTATTGTGGTGTATAAAGCACCACAATAGACCGCAGTTAGCACCACACTTTGTTGAAACTTTTCTGTCATTCTTGTTCTTATATATTTATTAGCTTCGTCCCCTTCTAGCCTATCACCTTGAGCTGTAGTTATAAACTTCTTCTTTAGGCTCGTCTCATATTTGAGGAGTTTAGATGGTTAGAAATTTTGCAGCTGCCTTTCTTTTTTATGTACTTCTGCCAGCCACTGTGCTCCCTTTCTTCTAATCTTTTCATTGATCAGAAGGAATGCATCCCTTCTACAGCTTAGAAAGATTTTCCACTTTCTTTCAACATCATCTGTCGGTTCACCCCGCCGCTTAGCATATCTGTCTTCCCTAGAGGCTTCCTGACGTATTGCTATGGCTCTCTTAACTTCCTCATCCCACCAACTTTTGGGTTTGTTTCTTCTTTTCCGGGGTGACTTGTCACGTGCCTTAGCAAGCTATAGCTGTCCGCACTGTTTTATTATCCTGTGTGATTGCTTTATCAATTTGTTTAGTGGTTATTTCAATTTGCCTTTCTGAATAAAAATTTTTGTGTAGTTGCTCATTTTTCTCCTTCCCACTTTCACTGGTCTTCGAAAACTTAGCTTGATACGTTTGCGATCACTACCCAAACTTCTGGAGCCACCTTCATCTATGTGCATTCTCTGAGCTTATCATATACCAAATGCGACATCAGTGCGTAATCTATGATCGACTGCAGCCTTCCTTCCTCCCATGTTATTTGCCCTTCACATTTCTTGGCACTGTTGCAAATTATCAAATCAAGCCTTTCACACATAGTCATGATCATTTTGCCTGTCGGGTCGATATACCCCCTCTATATATTCTACGTGCGCAATCATATCTCCTAGTATAATTATCTCATACTCTCCACCTAACTCCTGAATGTCATATGATATACACTCCACAATTGCCTGGTTTTCCTCTCTGGCCTTTGCTTCCGCTTACAAGTACACGAAACCAAGAAGTGTCATTTGCCCTGCCACTTTTCCTTGAAGTCATAAATGTTCCTCGCTCTTATGGCAGGGAATTGCGCCGCCTGTTGGCAGCTTGCGGGTTGCTGCAGCGCAATATGTGCCAAGGCCAGAAAAGTATGCAATGCACAGGTGATAATTTAGGCAGTCGCCGTGGTCAGCCAGAAGACAGCCGGTACAGGGAGCCTGGGAAACCAAGGAAGTTCACTTAGGTGCACGCTTGAGAATGCAAATGCTACTGCTATGAGAAAGACGTTCTCGCTGGGAGGGCTTTTATGGCAAGGAATCAACACGCCTGTTGGTAGCTTGCGGGTAGCTTCAGCGGAGATAGCGCGAAGGCCCGAAAAGTAGTTCTTTTTGTGGAAGCAGGTGGAACATGCACAGGTGAGAATTCAGGCAGCTTCCGCAGCTAACCAGAAGATGACTGATGCAGTGATCCTGTGAAACGAAGGAAGATCGCTCATGTGCGTCGTTTCGTCGTTTGTAAAAGGTCGTTTAAAGTGGCGCCCTGTGATTTCATGAGCTTGGGTTGCGGCGGTGGTTCTAATCGACGCGGGAGGCGATGTGCTGTGATAGTGCTGAGGAAATGTGTGATAGGAAATGAGAGGCTCGCTGATGTTCTCTGGGTCGTGACGGGGCTCTCCATTCAGCTGACAAATTCTCGAGCTTGTTGGTGGGCGGCCATGAACCCCGGGTTCGCAGCATGTGCTGAGCCCAGACGAGATATATGGGAAGTGGGTTCTCGCCTTCGAGATAGTCGAGGGACTGAAGAAGCCGTAAAGTACCGGGAGCAACGGTACCGCGAGCACAATGGGAGATAGTTTTCGAGTCGCTGAGAATCGTAGTGAGCCCAGAGGACATGGCGAGAGCTAAGGCTGCTTCCTTGGCTTCGGCGTGGTGGAGGGCATGGAGGGAGCGGGCTACTCGCAAGATTACGTTGGTGTTAGAGGGTGCGAATTTTTATTAAGCTAAGTGCGTACGCAGTTAGTTGAGAGTGATAGCGGGCCGCGTCCTCGTATGCCATTTCAGGCCGCGAGGCTTAGTCGTCATGAAACGCTGAGACTCGTGCTCACCGGCTATCGTCGTGGTGTCCTGCAATCATGTTTTTTGAAAGTGGTGTAACAAAAAATGGCGACGTAAAGTCACAGGTATAAAGGCCGAGTTTACGACCGATTGCGAGGTGGTAGCGCTACTTGAGCGAGTAATCAGTCGCCGCTCTTGCTACCGTGAAGTCTCTGAATCTGTGCGGTTCGGTGCGCTTGGATGAGTTCACCAACAGTGTTGTAGATGCCGAGGCTGAGGGGATGCGATGTAGAGGTTGTACGAATAAGGCTAAGAGCCGTCTTGTACACTGTGTGAATAAGTCGGTCCAGCTTGTCTTTCTCGCATCCCAGAGTGCGCAGGTATGGTAGCGCGTGCGGGAGACGAGATAAGATACAGGCTTGGATAAGCTGCAGCAGCTCTTTTTCTTTCATACCTTGCTTTCGAGCGGACACTTGAGCAAAGAGGCAGTTTGTTTGAGTGGTGGCAACGGAGAGGCTTTCCAGTGCGATGGTGTTCTGTTGATTTTATTGAAGGACTAGCCACAAAATGCACATTTGGTAGCCTTGCAGTACGGCTACACCGTTGACATAGACGTGGATTTCGACGGCGGCCGAGAGGGCAAAGCAGCAAGAGCTTTGACTTGCTCTCTGAGCTCGTGAGGCCGCAACTGAAAAAGTTTGATTAGGTGCGCTTTTTTGCGAATGCAAGATCTGCTGTTACAATATTACCGCCGCTGTCAGCGTCAACGTTGTCGTAGGCATTTCCGTCACTCACCATATATGTATAGGTATCTGTAAATTAGCAAACGCAAAAAAGAAACACATCCAGGAAAACATTTGGCATGCGGACTCGAACTTGTGACCTCTTAAACGTGAGTTCAAGGCGTTAACCACTGAGACTTCGAGAAGCACGTCTTTCAAAGTTCGAACGGAAAGCTAATATAATCTACCACATACCGCTGGTGACGGGCCTCTCGAAGGGGGGATGGTCATGTTATCGGCATTACCAGCAAGATGGCGCAATGAGTGCACGTCGCCCCAGCGTCACGACGCAATGGCGCGCACTCTTATCTCTCACACGTACTTTTTGCCCGCGGGTGGACGCTCAGTCACGCGTCTGTATCTGGGGTAGGGGGGATTGTACGTCTTGGCTGGCCTTTGACTTTTACCGCAACAATTAATTGATAGATACCAAGTGCACATAGGTCACTGAAATTGTTGCACAGTCTTCGTTTTCGAAAACAGCGTGGTTGTCAGACACAGCGAAGTAACAACTGAGACGCTTATTTGCGTTCATCTGTATCTTTGAGTACGTTCCGTGCGTTGCGTGTGCGTGTGTAACGCGGGTCTGTTCTGATCTACTTGCCCTTCCGCGCATGACCTCAAAAATTGTTGCTATCGCGCGCATTGCTTCGTATTTGCAGGAAAGCTGGAACTTCCCTATCGCTAAAATCAGTGACACTGGCCCAGCGCCATACCTGATTACTTAATCAGTGTGGCACTGACACTGGGACAGTGCCGCGCTGTACGAGGCATGCCAGTGCAGCACACTGGGAACAACATTATTGGCCGAAATCTGGCTTTCAAAATGTTTTCAAATTTTTTACTCATGCGTACAATGTAATTAAAGCTGAATCACGCCCGTAGTGAAAAACGAAAGAAAATTGCAAAAAAATTTAGTGAGCAGGAGTTTATATACGCAGTGCTTCGTCTCTTCGGGCTCGCGCCAAAGAGGTGATTGTTAGTTTAATTTTTGCGGGTTGATTTGAATTGTATTCATCTAGCACGTTTTGTCGCAAAGCCTGTTGGCGTAGCTGCAGATGTGTCACAGCAATCGTAGTGACTTGCTATGCAGCTAGTAATACCTATGTAGAAAACAGCGTTCATCTGTACTGCTTACTGAACACTTTAGATTTTGTCCCTCGATTGTTCAGGAGTATTTTTTGTCCTCATTATTTCATAGAGTTTCCTAAAATTAACTAGAGGGGGCTCTGGCGCTGCGATCATTCAGCGACCATGGGAATGATGGCTTGTACACACATTTGCCTAGTCTTCGTACTTGCGGGTGGCAAATCGTACTTGCGGCTTCGTTTGTTGCTGTGTTTCTGTTTTGTTTTGAAACAAATATTCAACCCTTTTGAACTTCGTGACCCGCTTTGGAAAAGTAAGTCTAAAAGAATAGAATGGTGAAGCACAACCACTGAACATTTGCTAATATTTGTTGCGTGAGAAAACAGCTCCAAGCCACACGAAGCCAAAAGCAGGCCAGAAGTACAAATATTAGACAAATGTGTGTACTACCCATCATTTCCATGCTCGCTGAGGTGCCGTGCGTTGCAGCTCCCATAGACACTAGTGCCGGAGTTCTCTGTAGTGTACTTTAGAAAATTCTATGCATGATTTTCGTCGCCACAGCCGCTCTAACCGAAACGACAATTTGAATTAGGGCCGTACATCTTGTGCCATGGCTGCTGTGAAGATCGTAGATATTAAGTTAAAAAGACTCTAATAATTGTTAAAGGTTAGTTTAGATCAAATTTCACACATGAGTGGTCGTATTTTTACCTTCGACTACACCGACGAAAAACTACAAACACCGAGATTGGGCATTGCAGCGGATAACTGTAGCCGGGATGTGCGGCTTCGTACGGGGTGAGCCGCAACAACTTACTGCTAGAGTAGGTTGGTCTTGATTATCTGGCTAATACTACTTTCATACTCTGTTTCCAATTATCAGTTGTATGGATGCTGTTTATGAAATACATCGACGAAATTCGATCAAACTTCACTGAAAGCGCACCAGCGCCATAGGAGGGGCGCATTCATGGGTAGGCGAAGTCTTTTTTTTCCCAAAATTTTCGCATGCCGCCCCCTTTCCCCCCTTAGCATAGTTGAAACACGAGGCATCAGTTCTGTGTCTCCCTGCCTCCCTGCAGGAACAAAATTGTCGTTGGTCTCCCCAGAAAAATTCTGGCGGCACCCCTGATTCCAGCGCTTGACATAAGAATGCTCAAGCGTACTCGCATCTATTGCCTAATTAAAACAAAGCTATATATGTGTAGCACATAGTTGAGAGAACCATCGCATTTGATAAATTTTATGGTAGACATCTCGCGACTTAATATGAAGTCTTACAGAAAGTGCGCTGATTGCGCCTAGTTTCTTCCTAACTTCTGCTAACGTTATCAGTATGTGGTAGAGACTGTGCAGCGGGACCAGTGTCTCCCACCGCGCTTTATTACACTGGGCTACACTGTACAGCGCGGCCCAGTGCGTTTCGGTGCTCTGGGCAACGCTGGCCGCGCTGTCCACTGTGTACCATTGCCTTGCAGCGCTCTGTAGTACACTGCGACACACTGTACAGCGCTTCTAGTGTCAACCAGCGCGCTGAAACGCACTGGTCGATACTGGAAACGCTGTTTTTTTAAATTGGGTTTACCTATTTATTTGTTTATATTAATTACCATCAGTTCTTGAAGCACTACAGAGGCAAGCGCATTACAATATATGAAAATTGATTGACTGATTCATTTCTGGAGTTTAACGTCGAAAAACTACGATATGATAATGAAAGATGTTCTAGTGGGGGGCACTGGAAATTTGGACCACCTGGGGTTTTTAACGTGCACCCAGACCTGTGCACATTGTCCTACAACATTTGTACCTCCATCGGAAATGCAGCCGCCGCAGTTGAAGTTCGATCCCTTGACGTATATGAAAAGTGAGAACACAGACACAAAAGGCGTGACAATAAAAAAGAAACAACCTATAAAGAGCAATGACACGAAAGTTCATTCGGGAAGTGGCGTACGTTCGATTGCTTTGTATGCATGAGTTTTTTGGCGAAGCCCAGTTCACTTCCATTGTGTAGAAATTTTGCTGTTTCAAGCGCAAAGAGCGTCTCACGCTGAGCGACATGTTCGCGGTCATGATACTCTGGCAGTATATGGACGTGCTCCGCCTCAGCAACCTATTGACGATGAGTGATCAGCGTTGACGTCGACAACTTTAGTGTTTTCATCGTGGTGCTTGCATGTGGTAACGTCTGTTGGTGACGCGTGGCTGCCTATCGCGTTCGCGTGAATCCAGCGATTACTCTGTACTGTTTTGGTTTGTTTTGTCGAGGAGTCGTGACAGCAAATGATAAATTTGAATCTATCGTCATCGCAGACTAGTAACTCACGCGGAGCTTTCAAATACCTTCCCAGCCAATGTGGCCCAGGCGTGCGTCTCATGCTTCCTCATCACTGCACACTCCGGCGTTGATTTCAGAATCACTACTCAGAAAAGGATCGGACCGAAGACGTTCCGGCTTGCGTCGAGTCGCCGCTACGCAATATTCTTTGGTGTTCTGATCGTCGCTTGTGTACACTCATGAAAGCTGTGACGACAATAGGAGTGGCGAAGACATGCCTGTACACGTGTGCACCGAGCAGACGAAATGTGAAATGAAGATTCAGTCACCATGTGATCAGATAGGGCGGGACCACAGAAGGTGACCGCTTGGCTCTGAAGCTCTGCAGTGTGTGCACAGCTTAAATTTGGCAGGATTTGGAGCCGTTTTGAATTGGGTTCGACACTGGTCTACGAATTGATGTTGCATATAATCGCTCGTACCTCTGTTGCATAATTAGTAACGAACCATTACAAGCGGATTCATAAGTAGCGTTGACGCAAAAAAAACGCGACATCCGCAGAGTTATTGTCACCAATACTTTAACAGAATCAAAGCTACTTGGTGAAACACAACAAAACTGAAACGAGAACAAGACAAATGAACACAGGAAAAGAAAAATTGTGAAGCCAACGGAAATGCTGACCGAGCAGCGAGAGAAAGGTGACTTGGTCTTTAGGAAACTTCAGGGCTTGCTTTTCTGGCAGCGTATAAGACAGTAGTGGTTTCACTGTGAATAGCGTTATTGACATCGATTTCGAAAGGATGACCTTACTACAAAGGCCTAACGAGTTTATACTGAGAACGACGTGCACATTTTCAGCACCGCTGTAGTACTCTGGAGCTTGCGATCTAAATTCGTTTGCAGATGTTCTCCTACGTTACATGGCCTACAGCTGTCTGCATTTCAGGTCTTCCTGGGTGGTCTTGAATCTCATGACACTCTTCAACTTCGTGGCGAACGATCTACGTATGTCAGAATAATCGGCTGTGGTTTTGACATGAGCTGTCACGCAACGGCCCTCAATAAGAATGTCGAATTGCTAGTTCATCGCCTCGTGTTGTTGTTAGAGCCGGAGTCGGATCACGGCTGCGTTCGTTGTTCTGCTGCTTCTACGTTTCATCGGGACGTTTGTTGCAAAATAATAATGGGGGAACTATGGAGCGTGCCGCACTCTATCGAAGAAGACGAAGCAGAGGGTGAATCGGGGCACGCGCACGTGGTCTGAACATTTAGCGGCTAAAATTGGCAATAAACGGACGTCTCTCTTTAACGTCTGGGCGACGGCTCATTTCGTTACATTTTGGTGCTGAAACCCGGGACTGCCCCTCGAGAGACTTCCTTTCACGTTTCCGACATGGCGAACTCAGACCACCTTCGGAAGAAGCGCGGCTCATTCAGATCTGGTATCACTCAAGCCCTGGAACTACTAACGGACCTCCTGCATCAACCGGACCCTGGCGCCTCTCGTAATAATGGTCATATGGATTACTTCAAGGAGAAGGAGGCAGTACTATCGAAGCTTGACGACATAATTCTTGTGACTACAGATGAAGAAGTTTTGGATAACAAAGTAGGAACGGTGCAAGAATACAACGAGAAAATTTTCTACGTGGTGTCGAAGGCCAAGTTCTGGCTTCAAGAACGTGAGAGGGTGGCCAGAACGCAGGCTCAAGCAACTGATGCCGGGCTTAACTACTTCGCATCTTCGAACTCCGACGACACAGCAGGACAGGTGAGAGAACAACGTCAGCGTTCAGTTCAACTATTAAAGCTACAGATACTGACTTTCAATGGTAGTCTTGTAGATGGCAGTTTTTTGGGACCATTTAAACGCTACCATTCACAAGAATACCGAGCTGCCACGCATCGAAAAATTTAGGTTCCTCCTCACCTACATGACTGGGAGCACGAAGCGATCTGTGGAAGACATTCGTATAGCAAAGCAACTTTACGACCTTGCAATCATGACCCTCACGGATTGTTTTGGACGCCAGGATTTGCTTGTGAATGAGCATGTTGATCGTCTTCTTGCGCTAAGCCCCGTGAAAAACTTGTCAGAAGTCTCAAAGCTTCGTCTGCTGCACGATAGTGTGCAGTTCCACGTTAGAGCCTTGGAAAGCTTCAGAGTGGCGCCCGATCAGTACGCCGTGGCCTTAAACCACGTCCTGATACGATGTCTTCCAGAAGGTCTTGTCATTATGTGCCGACAGACATTCAAGGAATCAAACTGCACCTCCAGCATCGCCGAAACTTCTGAAGACCGAATGCGGCTAGCCGTGGGGTTCCTAACGTTTCTCCGCATTCAAGTGAAAACCTTAAAAAAGGGCCGGTTACAGCCTCGTTGTGCGTCGCAAGATGAACCCAGTGTGATGACGTTTATTCGAGCAGATAAATCGCAACGAGGTCGCGACGGAAAATGGGCGTACGGCAAATCTGGCAAAGGCGGCACAAACCCACGCGCAAGCAGAGCACGGGGCTTTTTCGTTATCTTCCAAAGGCACATACGCGTTGGTGCGTATGCTCCACTACAGTACCCCCGGGGTGAAGGGCAGCCATCCTGTCGATTCAGGGAGTAGGCACAATGAGGGGATCGTTTTAGGGCTTGAGACGGTCGACGTGTTCGGTCTCGCGTCCTCGACGGCGCAAATCTGGTGATTGTGTTAATAGCTCCATGATGTAATTCACCAGGGAGGTCGCGTCAATGACACGGTACGGACCATGGTACCGGGCGAGAAGCTTAGAAGACAGGCCAGGAACGTGCGGGGGCAACCAAAGCCACACCAGGGAGCCAGCAAGAAACGTAGACGCTATGCGGTGAGCGTCGTCATGTCGAGTCTTTTGTAGACCTTGAGCCTCACTTGTCAGAGACCGAGCCAACTGATGGCAGTCTTCAGCGTATCTGGCGACTTCCGAAAGCGGGGAGCACAGAGATGCATCAGGCGGTACGGGAGTATAGTGTCGAGTAGGTGGGAAGGTTCGCGGCCGTACAATAGAAAGAACGGGGAAAAACTGGTAGTCGCCTACGTCGCGGTGTTATAAGCGAAGGTAAAAAAGACTGTACAGCGTCCCAGTTAGTGTGGTCGGAGGAGGTGTACATCCTCAGCATGTCGCCAAGTGTGCGGTTGAACCGCTCAGTGAGACCATTTGTCTGTAGATGCTATGTGGTATATTCCTGGTGGATGATGTTGCATTCAGCGAGGATAGCTTGGATGGCCTCCGACAGGAACACTCGACCCCTATCACTGAGTAATTCCCGCGGAGCACCATGGCGTAGAATGAAGCTGCAAAGGAAGGAAGAGTGCAACTTCGTGGGCGGTCGCTGCCGGTAGAGCTGCAGTCTCAGCGTAGCGTGTCAGATGATCGTCTCCGACAATAAGCCACCGGTTTCCAGAGCTACTATATGGGAGGGGGCTATAGATGTCAATACCCACGCGATCGAATGGGCGAGCCGGGCACGCGAGCGGCTGTAACATGCCAGTAAGTTGCCGCGGAGGTATCTTGTTCTGTTGGCAAGTGGTGCAAGACTGAACGTATTTCTGCACAAAGCGATACATTCCTCGCCAGTAATGTCGTTGGCGCAGCCTTTCGTAGGTTTTCAGGACACCTGCGTGAGAACTTTGGGGATCTGCATGGAAATTCGTGCAGATGTCAGAGCGCATATGAGTTGAGACAGCAAAGAGCCACGTCCGACCACCAGGCATGTAGTTGCGGCGGTACAGAATGTTGTCTCGTAAGGAAAAGTGGGCTGCTTGCCGGCGTAGCGCTATCGTGAAAGGGACAGCAGACGGATCGGTAAGGTAGTCGACCAACACGGCAAGGCATGGGTCTTTACGCTTCTCCGAAAGCATGTCAGTGGTGTCGAGGGGTGACAGAGAAGCCACATTCGATGTCAATGGCGATCGGGAAAGTGCATCGGCGTCCGCGTGCTTGCGACCAGAACGATATACGACACGGATGTCGTATTCCTGCAATCGGAGTGCCCAACGCCCCAGACGCCCGGACGGGTCTTTCAAAGTGGACAGCCAACATAGAGCGTTTTGGTCTGTGACCACGTCGAAAGGACGGCCGTAAAGGTATGGGCGAAACTTCGTAAGCGCCCAGATTATGGCCAAACACTCCTTCTCTGTCACGGAGTAATTAAATTCAGCCTTCTTGAGAGCGCGACTTGCATAAGCGACTACGCGTTCGGTTTGGGTGCCTTTCCGTTGTACCAAAACTGCGCCAAGACCAACGACACTTGCATCAGTGTGAATTTCTGTGGCAGCAGTGGGGTCGTAGTGGCAAAGAATAGGTGGTGAGGTCAGCAAGAGGCACAGCTGGCGAAATGCGTCGTCACATGCAGGTTACCATGCAGATATACCTTTGCTGTTCGAAAGCAGACTAGTCAGAGATGTGATGATGGACGCGAAGTTGCGCATGAAGCGACGAATGTAAGAGCAAAGACCAACGATACTTTTTAGGGCTTTCAGTGATGTGGGCGTTGGGAAGTGAGCGACAGCTCGAAGCTTCTCGGGATCCGGAAGAACACCGTCTCTTGTGACGACGTGTTCCAAAATCGTTAGTTTTCGGGCTGCGAAGTGGCACTTCTTGGTGTTAAGTTGTAGGCCTGCAGAATCTAGACACGTCAGAATCTCGTGGAGACGTCGAAGATGTGTCGTGAAATCAGCTGGAAAGACTACGATGTCATCTAGGTAACACAAGCAAGTTTTCCACTTGTGGGCACGCAATACGGTATCTATCATGCGCTCAAACGTCGCAGGCGCGTTGCAGAGCCCAAATGGCATGACTTTGAACTAATATAGGCCATCGGGCGTTACAAATGCTGTTTTAGGGCGATCACATTCTTCCATTGGCACCTGCCAATACCCAGAACGCAGATACAAGGATGTAAAATAGTCAGCGCCTTGTAAACAGTCAAGAGCATCGTCTATTCGTGATAGCGGGTAGACATCTTTCTTTGTAATCTTGTTTAAGCGGCGATAGTCCACGCGAAATTGAACGGTGTCATTTTTTTTACCAAAACCATGGTTGACGACCAAGCGCTTTGAGAAGACTGTATGACTCCACGTTTAAGCATGTCATTTACTTGCTTCGTAATGACGTGGCGCTCTTCGGCAGAAACGTGGTAAGGACGCTGTCGCAGAGTCGAATGTGAGCCGGTGTCAGTAGTATGAGTGACAGTCGTTGTACGGCCAAAGCAGGTGTCTGAAAGTCGAAAGAAGAGCGAAACTTGTTAAGGAGAGCAACAAGTTGGCTGCGATGCGTGGGGGGAAGGTCTGCGTCAATAGCATTGTCGAAGGCTGGCAAGCTTGATGGCTCAGACGCATGAGCGATTGCGGCAATGTGACATGAGGATTTATGGGGAAGAATAATATCATCGATAAGGTCGACAGGTTGTACATATCCTAAGGTTTCACCACGGAGTAAGCCAATGGGGTAGTTGCAGTGGTTGGTAACCGGGCTCACGGTTAAACCAGACGCAATGTTAAGAACGGCAAATGGGAGCACAATGCCCTTGCGTTCAGTAAAAACAGGAGATGGCGTAAACACCACCGTGGCGTCAGGTTGCGCCACACATGAACGGCTAATAGGGACTGAAGCTTCCGGAGGCAAGGTGATGTCATCATCAGCCATGAGTTTGCAGAGCAGAGGTGAATGGTCAAGCGATGGAAATTCACAACTTGGCACTTGGAACACTTCCGCACGGCAACAATCGATAATAGCTTCATGACGTGACAAGAAATCCCAACCCAAGATGAGGTCATGAGAGCAATATGGTAGTACGAAAAATTGGACGATGTACAAAACGTCTTGGATGACGATGCGCGCAGTACACACAGTTAATGGATGAATGCGTTGCGCGCTAGCCGTCGACAGCACGATGCCACAGAGAGATGTGGTCACTTTCTTCAGTTTGCGACAACATTTTGCGTTCATCACAGACACGGTGGCCCCAGTATTGATTAACGCTTGTGTGGCGACTCCCTCAACGTTGACATCAACAACATTTTGCGGCAAAATTGAAGGCCTTGATAATTGCGCAGAAGTTGCAGTTCTTGCCTCGGGAACTGCAATGATTAGTTTCCCTCCTCAGGAGGTGGTCTACGACGCATAGAAGATGGCGATCGGCAACGAGGAGATGGGAAACGAGAAGTTGATGGGCTACGATCCGAGTCAGAGTGCATCTGTTCGTATGCAGACCTGGTAGCCTGCTGCGACGTATAGGTGGGAGTTCCAAAGGAGGCGTACGCAGGTGTGGGACGGCGGCGGCAGTAGCGTGCAATGTGGCCAGCGAAGCCACACGCGAAGCAGATAGGACGGCTGTCATGCGTGAGCCACTCATTAAATGGACGGAAAAAGCGAGGTGAGGGCCTGTAAACCGGAGCAGCTGCCAGAGGAGGTGGAGCCGATAAGGATACTGGATGCTGTTGGGGCCGCACAACCCCAGCTGCGTAGCTGGGAGGTGAAGATGGCGCAGGTGGTGCGTAGCTGACAGCTGATAGATTAGATGCTGGCTGAAGTGCATGCGTAAGGGGCCTGCACTGTAGGTAGGACATCGCAAATTTTAGTGCGTATGGCCTGCTGCAGTGTCGAAGGCAGACTTGCGGTGGGCGCGTCGCTATGCGGCAGCAGGGAGAGCTGTCGGGCGACTTCCTCCCTGATGAAGTCTTTGATCTGGTTGGACAGACTGTCTTGGCGAACGTTGGCATTTGCGAGTGCGACAGCCGAGATTGAACTCGGTGGTGAGACACTCTGTCGGGCGATGGAACGCTGACGGCGTAATTCCTCGAAGCTCTGGCACAAGCTTACGAGGATTGCCACCGAGGTGGGGCTTTTCGCTAGCAACATCTAGAATGCGCCATCCTCAATGCCCTTGAGAATCTGCCAAGTTTTCTTTTCTTCGGGCATAGATTGGTTAACACGCCTGCAGAGGTCGAGCACCTCCTCAATGTAACTCGTGAACGTCTCGCCAGGCTGCTGGGCTCTGTGGCGCAGACGCTGGTCAGCGCGGAGCTTGCGGACCTCTGGTCGGCTGAACACTTCAGTTACGAGGGTCTTGAAGGAAGACCAGTTGGCGATGGCGGTTTCGCGGTTGGTAAACCAAAGCTTAGCTACGTCTGCCAAGTAAAAGATAACGTAGGCGAGCTTAGAGTCGTCGTCCCACTTGTTGCTGGCGCTTACGCGTTCGTACAAGGAGAGCCAGTCTTCGACGTCTTGCTCACCACTTCCGCTGAAGATTTGTGGGTCTCGCTGGCGAGTAGCGCCGGAGCAGGTAGACGGGGCAGCCGATGGTGCTGGCTGGGCTGGGAAGGGCTGGTTGGCGACTGCGTCAGTCATGTTTCGCGGTAGTCTCTCAGGCAACTTGCGAGAGCGGAGCTCCAGGTCTGCTTGGGGATGTCAACAGCCTCCACCAAATCTGATGACGTTCATTCGAGCAGAGAAGTCACAACGAGGTCGCGACGAAAAATGGGCGTACGGCAAGTCTGGCAAAGGCAGCAGAAACTTTCGCGCAAGCAGAGCACGGGGCTTTTTCGTTATCTACAGAAGGCGCATACGCGTTGGTGCGTATGCTCCACTACACCAGGACCCGGATAGCTGAAAAAGTGAATGCCATGGAACGCATGCCATCAGTGTCAGCTCTAACCAGATCTAAATTGCCAACTAGACCACCACGCCCACTATGTCAAACCAACGATCATGCCATCGCTGTCTGCAACGCCAACTTATCAGCTGAGGAGAAGCGAGTAAGGCTGCAGTACGGCAATTGTTGCTTTCGCTGTGAAACACGCAAACACATCGCGAGATTGTGCCCGTAATCTATTGGCCTCAAGTGTAGTACCTGCTAGCGCAGCCACCTGACAATTCTCTGCGAGCTATCCAAGCCAGCGGGATATTCACGGCCAAAGAATAAGTCACCCCGCGTCTCATAACCCCCCTCAGGTGTCGTGCGAGCCGTCGCGACCACCCAAGACAATCACATCGAATCTACTCTTGTATTATTGCAGACAGGCCAAATTTCGGCAGAGTTCGGATACCAATTACTCCTTTTGCGATTCCTGTTTGATAGAGGCTGTCAGCGGTCATACAATCGCGAAGACCTGTCAAAGATTCTTAAGTGCTACGTAACGGGAAAGAAGAGCTATCTTTTTCACTTCTGGGCGATGAGTCAATTCGCTACATTTTGGTGCCGAAACCTCGGACGTATTAAATGGTCAAGAAGCTCGCTTGGAGGCCATGGGGCAAAGGATTTTGACAGAAGTACAAGCGTCGGAATTATTGTTGGAATACCAGGTGAAACTTCTTCAACTCACATATTGATGGGTGGTTCATATGCCAAAGGTGTCCGATATCTGCGATCACTTGCGTGACGGCCTTGCGTGTTTGATTCCGCCTTTCGTAAAGGGCCTCCATGACCCGATCCAGTGTCGGAAACGTGAAAAGTCACTGGCCGGCCAGGTCACGAGGCGAAGTCGGAGTCAACTCGGCATTCATCGCAGACTGTTCGCTCAACGAATATCTGTAAGTTGTCAGGTTGTCATTCTTCGTAATCTTGCGAATATCAAGTCGTAATCGTGAAGGGCGAGTCAGGACGAAGCCGAAGTAGTTGTGAGGGCTCCCGTCTCGCAAGCCTCCAGACGATGCCTGCACCCACGTTGATGTTCCTTCAATAAGTACGTAGACGACCTCTATGGACTGTCTTGCCTTGCGATTACCAGGCCGTCGTCGTGAAAGGCGAGTCAGAACGGAGCCGAAGTAAACGTGAGGGCTCCCGTCTCGCGAACCCCCAGACGATGCCTGCACTCACGGGGCTGCACTGTCAAGACGCACGTCGTCGACCTATGGACTTTTTCACTTCTGAACGTCAGGCTGTCATCGTGAAGAGTGTGTCGGGAAGGGGTCGAAGTAGACGTGAAGGCTTCGTCTCGCAAGTCTCGAGAGGATGACTGCACTCACGTCAGTCCAAGGGTGGTCCTAGTGGTCTCAGTTGCAACCGGAGTCACGCTCCCAGGCCTCGGTGGTGGTTAGGCCTATCACATCAGCTTTGCCCACGGCAGCTCCACAAAAGTTGTCGTGGCTACGACGATGGTCGAAATTCGTAAAGTTCGCTTCATCTCACCTCCGAAGGCTCTTCCACCCGGGTTTCACGGCACCAAAATGCTGAGAAAAGGACAAGCCGCCGTGCCCACGGCGAAGCCCACCCGATCGACCTCTTTTTTCTTTCGAATGCCGGTGATGATGCCCCTCACGGTGATAGTGACTATATTCGTCGTTCGCACAATATTTAACATCCTCCGCGCCCCCGTAATGACCCATGACGGCGAGGAACACTGAACACACACCCATGTTCTTAGTACACAATACTAGTGAGTAGTTAACCGAGTTCCAAGTCAGTTCATATGAGACAATCCAAGGTTTCTCCTGTGCCGGCTCTTCCAGCAGTGTTTCCCATTCTAATTTCAAATGCGTGCTTTTGAACGTGTTCCCCATGGTGGACTTTCGATAAGCACTTCAGGTTCACATGAACAGCGAAGATGCAGTCTCTTCCACGAAGTTTTACTGTAGCTCGCTTTTGACAGTTTACTTGACTTTCTTGTCCTGCCTTTGTTTACCTCAGAAGCACCAGCCGCCTCTATATGTTTGGGTCTGCTCTGTCTTACTTGTCGCTGTGATGCTGTTTCGGCATTCTTCGCTGAAGTAAGATGGTTCCTTCGTATTACCCTCAACCTTGACGTTTGTAGCTTCTTAAAAGAGGAGAACCTAAAAGCAGTACAAGGGACTTGCACCTGTGTTTTCGCGGTATTCTTTCTGTTTGCACTCGCTTTCAGAAATGGTGTGGTCTTGCTTCCGCCAGGCGCTTCAAAGCATATTGGTGGTGACATTATTTGGTCTGGAGTTGTCGTCTTCGGTGTGCATTCACCTTTAAGACCTGGTGGTTTACCCTTGTGATTTTCAAAGGCTTCCCAGTTTTCTATCAAAGAAATGTCTTCCACCATGATCAGCTTAGTTGTTGTAGATAGTCTGTCATTACCTTCGTGGGTACAGTCCCTTGGCGTGAATTCTAAAGTCGTGAAGGTTTGTTCAGACTTGGAGGTTGATTTTCGGTGTTGGGTTTTTGGTTTGCCTTTTTTGTCGTTGGAACTCTGGTTTGTGTGTTGCTGTTATGTTCCCTCTTTTGTCCTGGGACCTACTCATCTAGCTTCTGCGCGACAAGATTGCTATTCAGCACGTAATGGCTAGATGGTGGTGATGGAGACGAAGAGAGTATTTTCCTTTCTGCTTCTGCTCGCATCCGTTGCTTTTTCGCTTCCTCGTGACTTTGCCGAGCTTTTGTGCATCGTCAATGTTATACTCTGCTCTCACCCTCGCTAAAATGATCTGGCGTTGATAAAGTTCGGCTTCTTCTATTTCTGCTTCCATATGATTGATGTCAATTGTGTTTGCAATCTCCTCACCGATTCCTCTGAGAAGCTCGTACTGTTCAGTCAAAATACGGTGAAACGACTTCAACTCACATATTAATAGGCAGTTCATATCTGTCGTCACGTTCGGCGACTCAAGGTTAGCAAGACAAACCTACACAGAGCGTGAACGTGCCACTACGCAGCCAGTTCGACGACTCCGCAATAACCGTGGAAGCGTTAACGATTCCGCAAATATGCACTCTCACAAGGCCACTGCTTGACCCCAACATTTTGCACTGACTTGATGAACGGGAGTACAGCGCAGCTAACAGACATCAACCAAATGCATGACAACCTGAAGAGATAAGTGTCCTCATCGGATCTGACGCTTATCCGCAAGTTGCCACTGGGAAAATCGATCGCTTCAGCAGAGGTATAATTGCGATCGAAACTACTTTTGGATGGATGTTGCAAGGCCCTATAAAGTCCAACTTAAGCGCCCTGTCTAGCGCGCTGTTTGCCGTGAGTCACGGTTCCGCTACAAACATGGACGTATCGTCACTGTCACCTTTCAATGCTATCGGAATCGATGGAATGCATTCTTCAACCTTTAAAAAGCATCACTTCCAATCTGCATTCGAGCAGGGAACTAAGTGGCATCAACTTGATGAAGCAGTGGCCAGCAGCAGAACCATGGAACAATCTTATATTGCCAGGCTAGCGATTCGACAGTCGTCATGAATGCACAAGTTTTCGTCATCCACAGCGCCACGGTGGTAGCGACGACTTTCCGCGACTTGATCCAGACCGGTCATGGTCACGTCTTCGACATTTGCCACATCGAATACAGCGCTCTCAAGTATGCCAGGATTACTGTGTACCTTATAATGGTCGGTCTCAAGTACGGAAAGGTGTAGGACAGCCGCAAATCAATGACCGCGATGCTCAGGCGGTGCCTGAAGCAATGAAAGTGGCGTGCAAGAAAACATGCTGTTCATCAACTGCGAAAGCTCACTGAAAAACGTTTCGACCGCAGACCACAGAAGGAACGCAAAAAGCGCAACAGTTCCTTCAAGCGCGATGTATAAGAGGAGGGCTACTCGGCGCAGGACGACTCTTCGGACTACTTGCCTCACTTTCACCATACGTGATCCGGCGGAAGAGATACATATATGGTTCGGCTGGAAGAACCCTATCAAGCTCATAAGCCTGGCTCAACACTAGAATCACCGGCAAACCGAATAAAGCATCTTGCTAACGCAACTCAGTTAGGCAATACACCACGAAGATGTCGCAACAGTGATCCCGACAAGTTCAAGCGCTTCGTGCTGTCTAATTTCTTACTTACTGCTCGAGACATCTCACTACGACACCATGCCTTCTTCTTGGGGCTCTCGAAAGAACATGTATCAAAACGCAAGGCTCGTAATCTCCAACACCTTGCAGTTCGACAACAAAAAACATGCCAGCGAGTCGCCCACATATCTATGTCAGGCCTTTTTTTACAGTGGAAGTTTCACCTTCAACGCGTGTGGTTCATTTCGGGCCCCCTGGGAGGATGTTGCGAAATAATAACGGAGGAACTATGGAGCTTACTGCACTCTATTGAAGAATAGGAAGCAGAGGGTGAATTGGGGCACGCGCACGTGGTCTGAGCAGTTCGCGGCTAGAATCTGCAATAAACTGACGTCTCTCTTTTACGTCTGGGCGACGACTCATTTCGTTATAACGTTTTCCTGGGCGCGTGGTGTTTCGTCTAGTTCAAGCCATGTTCTGAAATTTTTGTCAAGGCATCATTGGTGTCAGCACAATGTCATCGGTAGGTCATCCTGGAGCCACCACAGATCAATGGACAGCTGCCCGTGAAGTAATACTGGGGTATTTGTTGGGCGCAGGACCGCCAGCCCACGAAACGGATTTATCAACAAGTGCACACATAAAACAAAAAATATATTTACGGCGAAAAATGCCAATGCTAAAGACGCATAAATATTGCAAGGCTGTCTCGTGCAGTCATTTCTAAATACGCGTCTGGTATAAAAATATCTCGCTGTGTTTGGCCAATCGTTTCGTGGTCGCCACTCATTCGGGACGTTGCGCCTCCAGCTCACTGCTGTCCTCAGCGTGAGTCGGTTCATGCGATGAGGTGGCTGTCTTTCGCACCCACAAAAGTACGGTAGCGGTGGCTCACCAAGATCACGCCAGCCTTTTGGAGTGGCAGCCGAAGCAGCGGCCCACAGCAGACCGGAACTCGCAGCCACTCTGGACGGCGGCGGGAAGCAAGGCACCACGCTTCAACCCAGGACCAGTCACCCAGCCAGAGTGCAGCCGTCGTCCTTCAGTCGCCCAACAGTAACGAACGGCAGCAGGATCAGCCGTATGCAACCCGGTCCCTGCACCAGTCGCCCAGCCGTATTCCAGGGACAGAACAATAATCTGAGGACCCTAACGAGTTCACCAGATTGCACTTCCAGCTAAGAGCTGCCTTGATCGCTGCTCTGCCTCGAACGTCACACGCGCGCTTTCGCCGCCTGTATACGTACTTTTTATCGTCGTCTTTATTGCTGACATTGCTGTTTTGGTTTCGTTTCGAACCCTATATGACACATTCGTCAGTTCATATGACATGAGCTAGGTGACTAGTCCCGGGTTCGGCCGTTCCGCCAGACAGGACGGCGTGGTTTCTTCGTTGGTGCGACGCGTCCGCAGCCAGCCGAACGCCCTTGAGGCATCATCGACTACATCACCTGAGTACCTGCCGGCAGTGCGGCGATATGTAGCAGCCGGGGACGGCGAGCACTATAATCGTTGTTATTGGCACTGTACTCTGCTGACGTAGTCGGCGACGTCACGAGGCCATTAGCATAGCTGTGCTCGCGGCACACTATAACGGTGCCACCATGTTTTCCTGTCGCACGGTACTGTGATCGGCGGTACGTGTGGTGGGCTTCTCCGCAATATTACGATAGTGTACAGGGGTCGGAGGCGTGCCATATATGTCTTCCTCGGCGTGTAGTAGGTGAGGTGGTGACGGTATTTTGCGGTGGACGCGTTTGGCGGTGGTCGTGTTGCTTTGCGGCGTCCTGATTGTGGCGTTCAGACAGTACGTTAGATCGGGCGGCAGCAGTGTAGCTCAATGTCGGCGCTTGAGGCTGTGGCGATTCATTGGTACTTAGCGACTGCTGAAGTTTTTCGAGAACAGTATCGGCTATGAAATCCACCTAAGCTTGTGATCATGGAAACAACTTCTTCAGCTTCTCACGCATGGCCACTTAGTGCAGATTGTTGGCTTCTACTACTTAACATCCCCACAGGCCGTCGTGGGCATGTGACGACTGTACTGCCTGTTGCAGATCTTTGTAGTGCTTTTGAATAATTTTGTGGCCTCTCAAACGAGCTCCAAGACTATTTTGTCGGGTTGTGCTCTTGTCCTATGAAGCACGATCATGTCAGGCGGGAAGCTTATTCTCTCACGCATTCTTTTTATTGGACATTTAAGCATCGGCACTGCAGGAAAATAGAGTCGCCTCTTCTGTAAATATGGTAGCGCACCTCATTCGGAAGCTGCACTAATGCATCCAGTAAAATAGCAGCTCTTTTTTCAAACGACGCTTGTATTTATTGCAACAAAGTGGTCCTGAAGATCTTCAACGTTGCCAGGGCGAATTCCCTTTTTTCAAAACAGGTCCAACCTCTGTCTTCCAACAAAGAGTATACTAGGTACACCTTGTCGTTTATGTTTCCAACTGTTGATGAGCGCAGTCTGCCCGTGCGACTCAAACCACAACCTCTTGATCTCTCATGGTGATTTTCGAAATATTAGTGGGTCTCTTGGCTGCTGTTTCATGGTTGAAGACGGTGACGCAGCGGCAGCTGTCATTGATGCTGCAGTCGTGGTGGTGACTTGAATAATATTTGGAGTTTTAAGTGACATAATTGAGATATCATATGAAAGACGCCGTAATGAAGGGTCCGGAAGTTTCGACCATTTGGTGTTGATGCATGGAAAGGGCCCTGTATACGATCCTTTACCACTTCGCCTCTTTTAAAATGTGAACGCCACGACCGGGTTTAAACCCATCACCTTTGGATGAGCAGCCGAGCACTTTAGCCACTGATCCATCGTGGCAGACGCGGTGATGTCTTCGGTCTTCCGGGTCACTTGAGTTGAAGACCAGCAGTTTGGTGGTATATCTTGTTGCCTACGGCTTCCTTGATGCTCGGGGTTGGCATCAATGACTTCTTTGGGATGTGGACTGTGTTCAAAGCTTCACGGGTGCGTGTAAAAAGTGGAGGAGCAGCAGCCTGACAAGATATCACGTGGTCGGGATATTGGCGCCGGGCAGAGTAGGTGTGTCCAAAATAAACTTTATTTGGCCGTACTTGTGGCCAGGAGAATGGAAACTAGAAGCAATGCACACTCTAAGCTGGTACCAGGGAACACAGCGTTGGTCCTCGCTCTCTTTTTTCTTTAGATCACACGTCTACTTTTCTCTTTTATACCCTTCTCATTTTTCTTCCCTATTCCACCTTCTCCTAGTGCAGGGTAGCAGACCAGACATTGAGATTTCTGGTTGACCTCCCTGCATTTGTCCAACTTCACCCTCTCTGTCACACAGCGTCGACCGTTGATAAACTGATCAGCAGGCACGGCACGTAGGCATTTATACACGCTGTATGGAACATTCAAGAGTTATAGCAGGGGGCTGCGTTTCTTCATGAATAGACCTCGTCATTCGCGTTTGTGCGTTGAAGCCTATCCGATATTTCTGAAAAGACTTATTTGTAATGCTCCCAGACATTTTAGCATGGTGCAAAGCAGCATCGACACGTGCAATAAGCTGGCAAAATAAAAAGTGACAAGTGACTGTGGCAATATATGTTGTACTACAAATTTAATGAGTTGGTAAAGCGAAAAACAAAAACTAGACAGAGAGTGAGCCTCCCCAGAGGCTAAAATATGCTCAACTATACAGACATATTAACTCTTTCAGAAGGAGCAAACTCGAGAAAAGGCTTACTCACACGTAGTTGCCTTTGTAGACATAATATACTGCGTAACTGAGACGCGTGCGTTCCTCGTAGTATTTTGCAAGCAATGAATTTCAAATCTTCAAAGGTGGCTCGTAGTTGCAGTCATTTCTACAGAAACTGTCTGTGCCTTGTTCGCAGACCTTGTTCACATGAAGCGCAAGGGTTCTTTTCGTGTGTATTTTGGGCTTCAGCAGCGCCCATATTGTTGCGTGCTGTTTGGTGTTATTGTCGTCACAATTAGGTAGAATTCCCATCGCATTTATTGCTTCGCCTTTGTGACAAAAGCTCTGACTTTTGAATTATTTCACTTATTGCTCACTAGAGACTAACAATGTTAGTGCTTAACCCAAACAACATTGACTCATACCTTGGTGCCGTCGTAAGGGTAAACAATCTGACTGAATGTTTCCAGACCACGGAGAATTCCCCACACTGAGTCCGCCGTCAGGGATGGCTGTGCCTTTGCCGACAATTGGAGAGAATCTACGAGACAAAGGTAGCACGGTATAAATCAACGACCTTATATGTTTTACATAAACAGAAAGAGAGGGTGTGCTAGAGAGAATAATATGCAAGCAGCGCAGAAGATGTGTGTGTGTGTTTGAGTGATATGTGGGGTGTAACGTCCTAAAACCACCATATGATTACGAGAGACGCCGTAGTGAAGTACTCCGAAAATTTCGACCACCTGGGGTTCTTTATTGCGCACCCAAATCTGGGCACACAGGCCTATAGCATTTTCGCTTTCACTGTGTGTGTGTGTGTGTGTGTGTGTGTGTGTGTGTGTGTGTGTGTGTGTGTGTGAACATTTTTAGATTGCCTAGCCTATACTTAGGAATGCAAGTGGCGACAAAGATACCTATGTCTCAAAATCAGTTAATGTGACCAAGCTACGCGCGATTGGTTTGTGTTTTATTTCACGGAAACACACCTTTTTACTATGCTTCGGGAAAGACCATTCGCAAAATTTAACCCATATTCTTCGGAAAATGTGGTGCCTAATGAAGAGAGAAGAATGAAGAACATGCACGGTTCCTTCGCTTCAATGGTAAGCGTAAATAGCTAATATAACCTTTCCGAATTGAACAATTCAGTACGCTAGTAAAGTGTTCTTTGACGAACAACAATCACTGGAGTGTTGCGCCATGTCTTAAGGTACTTGTCCTTGACTAAAAATGCGTGAACTGCCACCACGCAACTCACATGATTCGTCCATGTCATGATGTGGGGTGTCCTCGCAAGGTCCACGGAGGTTGATGAGAAGGGAGCTGATGTCGGCCACCGGTACTCCAACAGGATGGTTGCGGTGAGGTGTCCATCTCAGGCTGCCAGACACTCCTCCCGTCGGTGCGCAGTCATTGAAGAGGAGGTGATTGCGGTATCTCCTAAGTGCCCGATCCGTTACGTCACAACCACCAGCGGAGCCGACGAGCACAAAGCTGAAGGTTCTTGGGTCAAGCAAGATGACGTTCGGGCCTG
Source organism: Rhipicephalus annulatus (assembly GCA_013436015.1). Lineage (NCBI taxonomy): Eukaryota > Metazoa > Arthropoda > Arachnida > Ixodida > Ixodidae > Rhipicephalus > Rhipicephalus annulatus. The sequence goes on along the minus strand of WOVY01000124.1, from coordinate 325,828 downwards.
TCGTCTGAAACATTGGTCTAGGCCATGCTTCACCACGGCTTGGCACTACCTGAAACGAAAGCAACCACGTATGCACCTTTATTGAAACTGCCCAAACTATGGACCGGTTGTTCCCCTGCAATCCTCGCCACAACAAAAGGCAAGTACAAATTGTGTACAGAATAATTTGTATCTGTGTAAAACATTTGAGAATCTGAAAAAAAGTTTTTTTCTTTAACTGGAAAGATGCTTATATTCGAAGTCACCAGAACGCCCCGCAAAAAGGTATGCTTGACAGAAATTTGGCTGACCCCACTGTTTAGTACAGCAGGTGCAAGAGTGAAAAGAAAACGAACATCTTGAAAAAGAGCAAGATAAAGAATGTGGTAGAATTACAGAGGCAGACATCGACGGAAGGATAGGAAGAAGAGGAAGAAAAAATAAGATATAAAATAATATAATGACATGTAGGGAGAAAGAGGCAGGGTTATAAATAAAAGTAGAAAGAAAGATAAGCATGGCAAGGAGAGTGAGACAGTAAGAAAGCTAGTAAGGCAGAGCAAAAGAAAAGAGTGTGAATGATGTGCAAAAAAACAGACATATATAATTGATAGGAAAAAGAGCAAACAAAATAAAAAACATAAAGAGAGGAAAAGAAAGAAGCAGTGAGAAAAACGGAAAGAGGATGAAGACAGGAAGAACAAGAAAAAAAATAGAATAGAGAGATAATGCAAGAAACACAAAGCAACAGCCACAAAATCATAGATCCTAAAACTGAGAGGAAGATATAGAAGGAAAAGAGAAAGAAATAATGAAAAGCGGAAGTCTACCGAACTTCTCTCTTACTTCAGGGTTGAAACAATTATTGTCAAGCACGAAAGAAGAGGCCACATTTTTTACATTACTAATCCTCGGCCAATAATTTTTTTGGCGTGAGATAGTCTAGAATAACGAAGAAAGATATCTAAGAATATCTTGCTCCCTCATTTTAGGTGAATTTTCTAGGTGAACTGCCTAACTGAAGTTTTGTTTACAGGTTGAGATAACCTTACCGATAAATGTGCCATAAAAAACCTCAAAGTGTGCACAGAATCACCATCTGAACCTATTTCATCATCTCGTTTTGATGTCATTTGCTAGGTACGCATTTTCTTTTTCGTGTTTTGAATTATATCTCAAACAGGTCTGTTTTCTTAAGTTCGATGTGACGTGGCAATTATCAGGAGTGCTTCTTACCTCTATTCCACATTATTTGCGTATTGGAATGATATCACGTGCACTTGGTTTTTTTTATTTGCAATTGTGCTTGTGCCACAAAAAAAGACCACTCACCGCAGGCCCTGCCACAACGGCGTAAAGTTCGTACCAATGTAGCCTAGCCTCCTTTTTGGGTGACCATAAGTAGAGAATGTTTCTAATACCGCCTCGGTGACAAAGGATTCATTCACTGAATTTCAGTCGTGTATTTCCGTCGAATTTAAGTCGGTAGTCGTGTATGAATTCATTCATACACGACTACCCTTGCACCACCTGCCGTAGCGAAAGGAATACGGTGGGACGGTAGGCACCAGCTTGGCCGGCTGTTTTCGCGCACAATGCAGACGGTGGCGCCCACGGTTTGGGCTTTTTATCTTTGAGTCTCCTTATCAGGTGCGAAGCATTTATTCGTGAACATCGGTGAGTTTTACCGTATCTATCTATCTATCTATCTATCTATCTATCTATCTATCTATGTATCTATCTGTTTATTTATCTATCTATCTATCTATCTATTGATTTGACCAAGGAGCGCGGCAGAAGCTTAAATGCAGGCGCCGGGGAAGTAGACAGTCTTGCAAGGCTTCTTGCTCACACAAAGATCAAGCAATTTGTTGACATATAACAAGATCTTTAACGAATTATGCGAGCAGAAGCACTTTTACAAGGCACACGAGAGAGCAGGGCGAAGCGAAGGCCAGATGCATAGCAAGCAGCGCAGACGCGATGCTCCTTGAATAACCCTCAGTCCGTGCACGCGCCTGTTGTCCGACGCTGACGGCGTGTCTCAGTGACGTCGATGCACGGTGCTTGAAGCGCACTCAAACAACGCTTGCGTTCCTAGAGGATGCGCACCGCGTTTGGACGGTACGCCAACGATGGCGCCCACATGCATGTTATTGCGCTGCCGGCCATAACAGCCCGTCCGCCGGCCGAAGAGGTCACGTGAAGGCCGGTTTACGCTAGCGGCAAGTCTGCCTTGTCGTTCGACGTTTTTAGGCAGCCATGCGCGGATGTTTGCTTTGCGCACGTCTGCCATTCTTCGCCGCTCGAAAATTGGGTTCGGGCCGGTACACGCTTGTGGCAAGACTGCCGTAATGATGCCGTGCCATAGAGCGGCACCCGGCACCATCCACAGGAGAGCTGTTTGAATCGCAATGCAAGCTCCTCCGACAAACATGGCTGCCATTCCGAATGCATTTGTCGACCACCTCGAATCTATCAAACAGCCGCCGTGCGTTTTGTAGGTTGCTCTCATTTCAAAGCAATGATATCCAACTGTTTGTCAAAAACAAATGTACGCACACCACACCTTCGCACCACAGAGGAAGACATTAACCCTTTATTGGCCACTGTTGCTCTGGGGCAACAACTTAATATTTTTTGCAGCAAGCACACACAACTGCGCGACATTTCTGGCGCTATATCTGGTAAGAGACAAATTCTACCGAACGTGTTCAGTTTTAAAATACGCAAATATAAATGCATCACTTTTTTATAGTGTATTGCCCCTGCGTTTCACAAATGGTAAAGAAGCTCCTGAGACGTCCCCCGCTACGATACTGATTGCCAAAGAGAGGGAAGAGCACATAGCCCTTTTTCTATCCGGTTCCCTCTTGGCTACGTGTCTCAATCACTTGCCACATACAGGGACTCGTGCTGGGGCCGGGAAGTAAGAGACGCTACGACCTGTTCCTGTTTACTGATTCATTTAATTTATTACTAACCTAAAACATCGTATAGCGCGTACATCAACCACTACACAATATTATAACACATGATTTGGACATTCGCGACATTCGACACAGGGCAGGCACATAAAGCAACTGCAACAATTCAAGGATATGCATACATAAAGGAGACACACGACGACACAAATGATGCGGTTATTAATGAATAAAGCCACGCAATGTCTCAACATGCCACTTTCCTTCCTGCAAAGCTTGTCTAAATAAGGTGCATGAAGTTCATCTCACGAATCGTCCGTGTTGTCAGTCTTCATCATCTTCGCTGTCTTCGTTGTCTCTCTCAGCGATTTCCATCTTAATCTCCTTGCTTAACGTCCCGCAATCACTCGCTCCCTCGTTTCCCATCTCTAACTTTCATTCCTCATCATACCATCTCTGCCTCAGTCATCATCCCATCGATTCTCATTGCTATCTCTCCACATCCTTACCTTCCTTTTCCATTTCGTCTCTCTACCATCTCGAGCTCATCGCATCGTATCTCCGACTTTCCCGTATCGTCTCGTAGTCCCTTTTTGTGGGACCCGACTCCACCCTACCGCGGCACCAAGCCAATCGCCCCTCTCGACGCGGCATATTTTCTCGTTAGTCGGAGTGTATCATCTTCGACGGCCGGCCCCGCGGCGCACACCAGTAGAAAACCCTTTCCCAAACAAAGCAGAGCAAGTAAGGTACTAAGCACTGTACGACCACGGCTATCCCGCAGGACGAAGCCGAGCAAGTAACAATGTACAAACTCAAGCATCAAAGAGAGAGATGGGCGAGCTCTTCCAAGACGCTTTATTACGGGCTAACAATGGTCCTCATGCTTCCGGTACTGGATGAGCCGATGTCCAGACCAAGTCTCAACGGTTCCATGCATCTCAGTGTCTCCCGCGAAATTCTCTGAAGCCGCCGCTTCTTCGTCGTTCAACGCCGCGGGTGGCCATCCGCGCAGAACGCAGTAATGAGCCATGGAGCCACGGAGGCTGACGTAAAGTCAGACGGGACCCGGCACAGGCGCTGCGGCAGGGTCGCATTCCCCGAACCAACAAAAGGTGCTCTGCTGCTCCCCCATGCCACAAATATGAAGGGTGCGCGCGGATTACCTCCACCGTACACCGTCACACTGTCTGTAGACGACAAGGCGCCGCCCGGTCCTCGTGCTTGCGTGGAGGAGCCTGCGAGAATAATAGAAATAATCCTTCTAGGTACTCCACTCCGGAACGCCCATTCGTTACACCGAAGGTTTTTTTTTTCCTTTTTTATGCGTGGGTTTACAAACGAGCAAAAACATCTTGAAAGGACCGGGGTTCCGTCCGTGTTTGCGGGGACGTCACACTCCACAAACAGAGAAAATAGTTTTTCGACTGAAGTGAAACAGCGAGCTACAGCGACATCTGTTATACCAAATAACTTGGAAGGCATTGTGGAACATTTGGAACACGAAACGAACGTGCTGTTTTCGATATGTTTGTTGATTTTAGTAAGGCCTTCGACAACTTTCAACATTATAGGTTGTTTGAAAAGTTACAATGCTATAGAATTCGTGGTCATCCACTAGACCTAATAAGAAGTTATCTTTAATATCGCAAACAGGTCGTTGAAATAGATGAAAAATTCTCAAAGCAGAAGCCTAATAATAGGAGTGTACCTCAGTGAAGCATCTTTGGACACCTTCTTTTTATAGCCAACATAATTGATTTAACTCATATTTATTCAGATGCTAAATACGTCTTACATGCTAATAATGTCAGCATGTTTGTTTCGGCTGAAAATAGTCTCACAATAAAACTTGTAGCTGGGCGAGTTGGTTCATAATTCAGGGTAAACTGGTGTGCGCAAAAAACAGACAAACGACGGCAGAGAAGAGACAGGGACAAGCGCAGACTTTCAACTAAATTTAATTCTTCGTCAACCTTCATATTTACAGTCGCAGAACATAGTCAAGTGGTCACGAGGACAGAACCTAATAGTTTACAACAGGCCACGCAAAAAATGACGCTCACTATCAAAAAGCGATATGGATGTATCACTAACACAGGTATTGCCTCTAGCAGAAATATAAAACGCTTCCATCAGTTCCCGGGCTGTGGTATCAGCACTCCGACCCAAAATCCTAATCTCCGAGAAAATCGGTGAGCACATGCAAGCTTTGCAATGCGCGGGCAAATGCGTGATCCCGTTATTTTTAAGTGACAGCTCATGTTCCCTTGCACGGTCGTTCACGCAACGCCCCGTATGACCCACGTAAAATTTCCCACAAGACAGCGGTATTTCGTAGACGACACCCGTCGCACATTTCACATACACAAACGCGTGCTTCTTTCCGCAACCACAGGATCTCTTCTCGCCAGGGAAGATTCTGGGACAAAGTCCAGCCAACTTACGTGGGGCGGAGAACACGATCGGCACACCGTGTCTACTCGCTATCTTTTTGAGGTTGTGGGAAATGCGATGCATATAAGGCATCACCTCCGGACGCCACCTGCGACGCAGGCCAGGGTTCCCGCTGGAACGGACTGCTTTGGCATCACGCAGAAGGACTTCAGCGATTGCCGAGACTACCGTGCAAGGATACCCAGCGGCAATTAAACGCCGCACCTGATCATTAAAGCTTTCTTGCATTGCATGTGAGCATGACTTCTCAAGAGCGGACCGTAGACACAGTTTGGCAATCCCCCTTTTTACTAGTTTAGAATGCGCAGAATCATATGACAAAAGGGCCTTCTGCGCACGGGGACAATAACGCCAACATAGGTGGTCATATAAAACGAGACGTAAATCTAAAAACTGCAACGAGTTGTCAGAAGGAAATTCATAGGTGAAGGTCAAGCCCTTTCCGCACCGTTTAAATGCATTAAGAATAGCGTCGACAGAGTTGTCCAAAGAAGTAAAATGGGGTCTCTTTAAAAGAATTAAAAAATCGTCCACATACCTAAAAACTTTAACAACGCATCTATCGTCAAGAATGCTAACTAAACACCGATCAATTTCCGCCAAGAAAATGTTACATAAAACAGGCGCCACACACGATCCAATACAAATACCTTCTCGCTGCAGATAAAAACCATCTTTAAATGAAACAAAGGTAGATCGAAGATAAAATTCTAGTAACGACATGAAATTATCGACCGATAAGCCGGAAGCATTTTGAAAAGCTATGACTCCATTCGATTCAATGCAGGCACGAACAGACGCGAACAACTGCGCATGAGGTACGGAATAAAATAGATCCTCTACATCCACAGAAAACATAAAGTCCGTAAAATTTTTGACCTGCAGAAACCGCACAACATCCTCTGAACTCTTTGTAGCGAAAGGATCCACGACATTCAGCCCATTCAGTTCTTTGAGCAAGAACTGGCTAACTGAATGCTGCCATGAACCCTGCTCATTAACTATCGTTCGCAAAGGAACTCCAGGCTTGTGCGTCTTTGCAGTGAAGAAAACTTTGAGTGCATTACCTTTGCTTGTGCTAATATCTCTTGCCAACCGAACGAGTTCAAAATCCTTGCACATGTTAACTGCTTTAGTTTTAACACGAACAGCACTGCTTTTAACAGAAACAAAGTTCTTAGAAATTGCCTTCATTGCCTTCTCAGCATACGATCCAGATCCTAGAACAACAAAACCGCCCTCTTTATCCGCTTGAAGAAGGCAAAGGTCATTTTCTCTGAAATACTTCACCACCTGTTCTGTGGGATCCCGCCGCTGATGGCAGTTTGCCCTATGCACAGTCCTTGACAATGCGTCGACGCCCTCAAGCAAACAACGCACATACTGATCTTGAGGTGCTCTGGTTGCAACACGTCTGTTAAAAGCAAGCAATTCTTGAGGCGGCACAACTGGTTCATAGCTAAACTTGGGACCCTTCTTGAGAATGCGCTCCACGTGTTCCGGGATTTCCACATCATCTCCTAAGACGAGAACAGGTGACTCACCTCTTCGTTTGTCGGCTTTCTTTCGGATAACGTGAAGCACATTACTCAGGTAGGAGGCCCACCAAAACTCAACCATGCGAGCAGAGTAAGCCCTCAGGGAACGCAACTCCACTTCTGCCTTCCAGGGCGGGTCACTAGCATAGCACAAGACACGCAGATAATCCTGGAGAAGCCGAGTTTGCCTCCAAAGTTCAGAGCGTATTAGACGACACACGCGATTGGCATGACCTGGCGTCGGTAACGCTAAACCGAACAGCCCCAAAACTTCTGCCGGTACCAGGCCTTTCCTTAAACAGAACGAAAGATATCTTGAACGGCAGGTAGTTGTGACTATGTGGCACACCAAGAGATTGAAGGTTGACGACGAAGGAACGGACGAAACATTGAAGAAAGGGCCCGTTGTAGTAGAAATGTGGTTCAATAAAACTTGTAGCTGGGCGAGTTGGTTCATAATTCAGGGTAAACTGGTGTGCGCAAAAAACAGACAAACGACGGCAGAGAAGAGACAGGGACAAGCGCAGACTTTCAACTAAATTTAATTCTTCGTCAACCTTCATATTTACAGTCGCAGAACATAGTCAAGTGGTCACGAGGACAGAACCTAATAGTTTACAACAGGCCACGCAAAAAATGACGCTCACTATCAAAAAGCGATATGGATGTATCACTAACACAGGTATTGCCTCTAGCAGAAATATAAAACGCTTCCATCAGTTCCCGGGCTGTGGTATCAGCACTCCGACCCAAAATCCTAATCTCCGAGAAAATCGGTGAGCACATGCAAGCTTTGCAATGCGCGGGCAAATGCGTGATCCCGTTATTTTTAAGTGACAGCTCATGTTCCCTTGCACGCATTTGCCCGCGCATTGCAAAGCTTGCATGTGCTCACCGATTTTCTCGGAGATTAGGATTTTGGGTCGGAGTGCTGATACCACAGCCCGGGAACTGATGGAAGCGTTTTATATTTCTGCTAGAGGCAATACCTGTGTTAGTGATACATCCATATCGCTTTTTGATAGTGAGCGTCATTTTTTGCGTGGCCTGTTGTAAACTATTAGGTTCTGTCCTCGTGACCACTTGACTATGTTCTGCGACTGTAAATATGAAGGTTGACGAAGAATTAAATTTAGTTGAAAGTCTGCGCTTGTCCCTGTCTCTTCTCTGCCGTCGTTTGTCTGTTTTTTGCGCACACCAGTTTACCCTGAATTATGAACCAACTCGCCCAGCTACAAGTTTTATTGAACCACATTTCTACTACAACGGGCCCTTTCTTCAATGTTTCGTCCGTTCCTTCGTCGTCAACCTTCAATCTCTTGGTGTGCCACATAGTCACAACTACCTGCCGTTCAAGATATCTTTCGTTCTGTTTAAGGAAAGGCCTGGTACCGGCAGAAGTTTTGGGGCTGTTCGGTTTAGCGTTACCGACGCCAGGTCATGCCAATCGCGTGTGTCGTCTAATACGCTCTGAACTTTGGAGGCAAACTCGGCTTCTCCAGGATTATCTGCGTGTCTTGTGCTATGCTAGTGACCCGCCCTGGAAGGCAGAAGTGGAGTTGCGTTCCCTGAGGGCTTACTCTGCTCGCATGGTTGAGTTTTGGTGGGCCTCCTACCTGAGTAATGTGCTTCACGTTATCCGAAAGAAAGCCGACAAACGAAGAGGTGAGTCACCTGTTCTCGTCTTAGGAGATGATGTGGAAATCCCGGAACACGTGGAGCGCATTCTCAAGAAGGGTCCCAAGTTTAGCTATGAACCAGTTGTGCCGCCTCAAGAATTGCTTGCTTTTAACAGACGTGTTGCAACCAGAGCACCTCAAGATCAGTATGTGCGTTGTTTGCTTGAGGGCGTCGACGCATTGTCAAGGACTGTGCATAGGGCAAACTGCCATCAGCGGCGGGATCCCACAGAACAGGTGGTGAAGTATTTCAGAGAAAATGACCTTTGCCTTCTTCAAGCGGATAAAGAGGGCGGTTTTGTTGTTCTAGGATCTGGATCGTATGCTGAGAAGGCAATGAAGGCAATTTCTAAGAACTTTGTTTCTGTTAAAAGCAGTGCTGTTCGTGTTAAAACTAAAGCAGTTAACATGTGCAAGGATTTTGAACTCGTTCGGTTGGCAAGAGATATTAGCACAAGCAAAGGTAATGCACTCAAAGTTTTCTTCACTGCAAAGACGCACAAGCCTGGAGTTCCTTTGCGAACGATAGTTAATGAGCAGGGTTCATGGCAGCATTCAGTTAGCCAGTTCTGGCTCAAAGAACTGAATGGGCTGAATGTCGTGGATCCTTTCGCTACAAAGAGTTCAGAGGATGTTGTGCGGTTTCTGCAGGTCAAAAATTTTACGGACTTTATGTTTTCTGTGGATGTAGAGGATCTATTTTATTCCGTACCTCATGCGCAGTTGTTCGCGTCTGTTCGTGCCTGCATTGAATCGAATGGAGTCATAGCTTTTCAAAATGCTTCCGGCTTATCGGTCGATAATTTCATGTCGTTACTAGAATTTTATCTTCGATCTACCTTTGTTTCATTTAAAGATGGTTTTTATCTGCAGCGAGAAGGTATTTGTATTGGATCGTGTGTGGCGCCTGTTTTATGTAACATTTTCTTGGCGGAAATTGATCGGTGTTTAGTTAGCATTCTTGACGATAGATGCGTTGTTAAAGTTTTTAGGTATGTGGACGATTTTTTAATTCTTTTAAAGAGACCCCATTTTACTTCTTTGGACAACTCTGTCGACGCTATTCTTAATGCATTTAAACGGTGCGGAAAGGGCTTGACCTTCACCTATGAATTTCCTTCTGACAACTCGTTGCAGTTTTTAGATTTACGTCTCGTTTTATATGACCACCTATGTTGGCGTTATTGTCCCCGTGCGCAGAAGGCCCTTTTGTCATATGATTCTGCGCATTCTAAACTAGTAAAAAGGGGGATTGCCAAACTGTGTCTACGGTCCGCTCTTGAGAAGTCATGCTCACATGCAATGCAAGAAAGCTTTAATGATCAGGTGCGGCGTTTAATTGCCGCTGGGTATCCTTGCACGGTAGTCTCGGCAATCGCTGAAGTCCTTCTGCGTGATGCCAAAGCAGTCCGTTCCAGCGGGAACCCTGGCCTGCGTCGCAGGTGGCGTCCGGAGGTGTTGCCTTATATGCATCGCATTTCCCACAACCTCAAAAAGATAGCGAGTAGACACGGTGTGCCGATCGTGTTCTCCGCCCCACGTAAGTTGGCTGGACTTTGTCCCAGAATCTTCCCTGGCGAGAAGAGATCCTGTGGTTGCGGAAAGAAGCACGCGTTTGTGTATGTGAAATGTGCGACGGGTGTCGTCTACGAAATACCGCTGTCTTGTGGGAAATTTTACGTGGGTCATACGGGGCGTTGCGTCAACGACCGTGCAAGGGAACATGAGCTGTCACTTAAAAATAACGGGATCACGCATTTGCCCGCGCATTGCAAAGCTTGCATGTGCTCACCGATTTTCTCGGAGATTAGGATTTTGGGTCGGAGTGCTGATACCACAGCCCGGGAACTGATGGAAGCGTTTTATATTTCTGCTAGAGGCAATACCTGTGTTAGTGATACATCCATATCGCTTTTTGATAGTGAGCGTCATTTTTTGCGTGGCCTGTTGTAAACTATTAGGTTCTGTCCTCGTGACCACTTGACTATGTTCTGCGACTGTAAATATGAAGGTTGACGAAGAATTAAATTTAGTTGAAAGTCTGCGCTTGTCCCTGTCTCTTCTCTGCCGTCGTTTGTCTGTTTTTTGCGCACACCAGTTTACCCTGAAATAGTCTCACGCTTGAGGAAAAAATGGACCAGGTTTTAGTGATACTGAAGCTCTGGTCACGCGGTATTAATTTAAACTTGGACACTATTAAAACAAATGCGGTTATATTCCGGCCTAAAAATAAGCCCGTCATTAAAAACATAGATCTCAAGTATGGCGATACCTATATTGAGCTAGTAAATAGTGTAAACTGTCTTAGAGGTATGTATATTTTCGGGCAATGTGCTTTAAAACGAACACATTGACAGTGTGATGGGTCACTTACCTCGCGTAGTGGGTATGATGTGCAGTAGCAAAACTGTTCTACCATACAAGGTAAATCTCTTACTTAATAAATGACTTTTCTATTCACATTTTACTTATTGTCCTTCAGTATGGCGGACTACAACTTACACGAACTTGCAAAAACTGTACCTGATGCACAAGAAGTATATTTGAGTCATTTTTTACTTGTCATACCATGCTCACACAAACTAATTGTTTAAGCAGGCTAGAGTACTACCCTGCATCATCTCTACAAGTTTAGGTTAGCATTGGCAATCAGACGTGAATTTAAAGAAAGACCACATTTTTTACGACCTCTCAAAACTACAGCAAAATATTAGATTGTTTGAAACAAGAAATAAAGAAACAGAGAAAATAAAAAATTGGCCCCGTATCTGCATGTTAATCTGCAAATGTCATCGAACGACGATAGTCTTGCGTATAGAGAGAGCGAACAAAACATTGTTTTGAAGTACTGCGCAAGAAACTCGGTGAATGGTATTCTACAGGCGCTGCGTTAGAGTGCCTCGAGCGTGCAGCGGTGGTGAATGAACGCATCAAGTCACGTCACACATGAGACATGAGCGCCATGCGGCAGTTTTCTTGGGAAACTAAGTGCGTGGCTCAAAGACGAGTGTGTGCACCCGTCTCAGAGGTCATAAGGTGTAGAACGCAAGGCAACGGGTAGGTGCCACCACCGTCTCGTATTAGCAAACCGTTGGAAACGCTAGATTTTTTTTATTGCAAGCGTTGCGTGGAAAGCGCAGCGTGATAAGCGCTATGGTCCTTAAAATTACTTATGTATGCCTTTTCCAGTAAAAACGAACATGCAGAACATATACGTGTTGTTATGGTGCCCCAGACATGAGCAATATTTGCTTTTAACTGACAGTTGCACAAGTATGAACCCTACATCTTGAGCAACATTGGTGGGCGCTGCGAATGATATCGGCCATTTCAGGTACCCGGTGCTGCTTAGAGTGGACAAACAGACAAATATACAGACAGATAGACCAAAATTTTTGCGCAGAACGACCCAAGAAAGACGACCGTTTTTAAAACTTTGAAAACACACTCTTCCACAGATAAGTTATTTACATATTTCCTACGTTACTTAATGAATATGTAAAATCAGGCATAAATTTCTTACACAGTGCATAGACTGAATTACGCAATATACACATATTTAGTTTTTAAGATTTCTTTTCAGTAGCTATAGTATCGTGGTGGCTCTTTTTGTTTTGGAATTTGGTATATCTTTATATTGTTTATATTTTATATGTTTCTTTATTTTTTTTGTTGTTGTTGTTGTTGTTGAGTTCACATTACTGACTATTCGCCACTGCTGTCGGTCTGAAAGGTGACTGTGGGCCTTTGTCAAGCTGTCTATTTCGGAGAGCAGCTTTTACCTGCAGCTGTCGTTCATCAAACTATTGATGAAAAATGAAACATTATTACTAACATTATTATTTATGAGCATTTTGATTATCGTGGCCACAAGTTACTTAATTGATATCTTGATACCAAATGGGTAGTTGCTCACGAGCAACATTGGGCAAAAATGGGATTGCAAGAAAACATGGTAAAATGCAATTGAAGTAATTTTCATTGTGCGCAGCTGTTATATTCGATGCTTTTAGAGAGGGAGAAAAAAACTATCATAATCAAGAGCCGCCTCACACTCCCTTCATCGCCTTTTTTTTCATCTGTGTCACGCCCAGAAGAAGCATGCCGATCTTTCCGGCATAGGAAAAGGGGAAAAAACTTATCTTTACTAAAACGTCTGCGTGCTTCAATGTCTTTGTTATTTTCACAATAACAAATCTAAAAGGATTGTTTTGTCATAAAAAACAATACAATATACTCTCGTTTTTAGCTTTGAAAAGTTTTTTCTAGGCAATATGAGTGTAATGCCAGTCCTCCAGGTCATGTGTAAACCATAATTTTTGGATGTACTCAATTAAATCTCAATCTTGCATAGTGCGAGGTGCATCTACGCCTTATTGTGGCCGCTACTGTTGGAAGGCATTCAATGTGAGGTTGTACCATTGGTGCGCAATGTTGCTCAGGAGCAACCTAATACTCGTCTATAAATATTCACAACTTTTTTCGGGAAATGGTATTGGCGTAGTTGGTCATTAAATTTTTCGTGCTAGTTTTCTTGGTGTTGTTCACTGGAACAAAGTTTTGGGCAATAATGATTAGCTGGGATGCTGCATGGGGCGGTTCAAAACTCTGTAGGCCCAGCCACTGCTGCCTGGTCGTACACAGGTGGAAAGTGCCCCAAACCACCGAAGAAATACCACACTTCTCAGTGGCTAGTTCTTCGTAGACCAGTAGGCATAGCTTGGCTACCTTGTGCCTTGCATTAGCTGTGGAGAGCGCACACAAGCAGGACAACGACGCAGAGCACTCAGTCCTCCAGAGATCACCAAGCGTAAGCTACTAAAAGGCTCCCTCTTATACCATTCTTGCACAACAGAGGCCTGCGCTAAGGTGACCAGTTATTTAAAATGACGCTTACGCGATAGCGTCCCAAACCAATATTTTGACAAGCTTAACCGACCCTAGATAGAAACTCTTTACTGATGCTCATAACTACAAAACTGCGCAAAAAAGAGACAAGAAACATTGAAAGCATACACATACAAGCACAGATTTGCAACTTAAAGTTCATTGAACAGTACACATATATAACTGGCGAAAAAATATGACGGAAAAGGCAAGAGGTTGGGAGTGATATAATATAGCATTAGTTGGTGCAATGTGACTGAAGGCCTCGCAACTCACGTGTCGCCATACTTGTGTATATAAAAAAGCCTCAGCAGCTTTTCTTGCTCCCCAATTCCTGTGCCGTGCCAACGTCCTTGTTTTGCTAAGTAACACTTGCAATCCCTGCAATGTAGGCCTGGATTCGACAAAGGGTCGGCCTTCAGCGATGCCCTATGATACATTAGTCGGTTATTCAAACACTTTGCAGTTGGCCCATATAGCACACCGTATGACAAGGAGATAAAATACACCGCACCCAATTCTTATTGAACAAACGTTTCCCGCTGACTGACCTCAGAATCGCACACTTTTTTGCCTTCAGTTTTTTAACCACCACTGCCCAGATTCGGTCCAACTTAATACTGCACTCTAAAAATTTTTACACCCATAAGGGTGTATTTGTTTTGTTCCATGCACAGTAAAATTTTTTACACCCAGAAGAGTGTAAATTAGCTTATCCCGTGGACGACACCCTAAGGGTGTTAATTCAGCACCTTCCAAAAAGGTGCTTTTCCATGCACCCTTAGAATAGGGTGTACATGTGAAAAAACTGTAGCGTGTTACGAAAATACCCTTAAGGGAGGCTGCCTTTGATGTCCTTCACTTTTTTAGCACCCTCTGAGGAGGGTGGGAGAAGGGTGCACAAGGGTGTTGAGTGCCCATGGCAGGGGTGCCAGTACTCTTTTAGACTGTGCTAATAGATATCGGCATGCACTGATTACACACTACTTGAAGAAAGTGGTCCTGATTATCAATGGTGCACCACCTGTCGAGCTCCATTCATTGCGTGTGGGCAAAAATATAAAGACGTACAATCGTGTATGAACTTGTGCTGGTTCCATATATACTTCACAGTATATGCATAATGGACGTTACAGAAAACTAAGCCTTGCTGTCCTTGCATATTGCATTTATTTAATAGGCAAATAAAACTTATAAACTTTTCTTCTGCTACACAACTTTTTCACCAGATGTGTAACAAGTTCATGTATGCGTACACTATACATGCAACACCTCAAATGTTTATTATATTTTTTCAGTTTCACTTTATTGACAATTCTTCGCAACATACAATTACACTGGTATCAGTTTAGTACACTCCTTCAAATACATAGAGGCTACAAATGAAATATACGCTAATATATCCCTATAATTCTTTCAAGTATCTACAATCCCAGTGGTTCCAGTTTATTACTCCCTTATGCACACAATCGTTTAATGGGAATGAAATACAGGCAAATATATACTTATATTTCTTTCAAATATATACAATCTCCATGATTTCAATATACGCCTTCATGTACACAATCGTTCCCAAGAAGTGGGCACACAAAAATATATGCGGATAGTGTTTTCAAATGTATGCAATCACAGTGGTTTAAGCTCTGTATTCCTGGATGTATAACAATTGGTTATGAGAAATTATGTACATGCAAACATATACGGGTTTTTGGACATATAACTTTAGCAAATACTTAAAAAACTAATACTATGATCAGAAACAGAATAAGCTAAAAATGAACAGAAAACTGAGTCAGGACACACAGAAAACAAAGAGGTAATGCATAGTTATGGCTAATGACACCGCTGGGTCACATTATGCCAAATGTCCCAGCCATTTTAACAACCATCTCAAATGTATTCGAAAAACTCGTGCTGCATTGAAAATAGTGAACTTCTGGAATATTTAGGAGATTAAAAATATTTGGTCACGTGGCTGCCTTCTGAACTTTCTGGAATGCCGTCTAGGTTTTGTATGTGAAAAATTTTATTTTAAAAGCACCGCTCCTTCTTTCTATACGAAACTCGGTCTACGTGTTACATAACAAGAGCTTAGTTTGGGCGAGTTGGTTAATCGGGGTTGTGTGCTAGTCACAGCGTGACAACTTCAGGAAGAGACCTGAAGGACAGGAAAGAGCACCGACTGTCAACTGAATTCAATGATTGCGCTACGCGCGCTTTCATACGGAGTACAAGAACCGTGTTCATGCGCTACAACACGTGTGAGCACTACAAAATAATCTTAACTTTGAAAAGAATACTTCCTCTCGGAAAGGATAAGTGAACGCGTAGCGATGCATTGATTATTGGTTTACCTGAAAAAAATACATCTACAAACGTTGAATGGGCATTAAGTAAACCTATTCTCGTGACGAATGTTGCAAGATTGTCTATTCCTGTTGCTGTTTAGTACACAAACTTTTGAAAGCTTGCAAATGGTGGAAAACAACACGTTAATATCATATCTGCTGGCTATTGTTTTAATTGTGAGACATTTGATGTGATATAACATGCAAAGGTTTTGGTCATTGTTTTTTGTTGGTCCTGTCTTCTTTAACTTTACTTTCTGCAGGAGAGTTTCGCAAACAGGTGTGATGATTTTGTTGAAATATCCAGCATCTTTTAGTCTTTTAATCTTGTTTTTAAGCCTGACCTCACCCTTGTGCTAACACGACTTCTGAAGGGTGGCCTGAATACATGTGGTATCAATTCTTCTTTCTACGAATTTTGAATGCCCACTATAAAAACGCAGAACAATCTTAGCACTCCTGGGCTGACATCACCAGCCAATACCCCAACAGCATCATCACACTTGTTAGCGAAACCCTCCTGCAGAAAGTAATGTTAAAGGAAACAGGGGCAAAACAAAAAGAGATTGACCAATGACCTTTGCATGTTACGCGGTACTACGTACTTAAGGTGTCTCACAATTTTAGGAAAAGAGCCAGCAGATATGACATTGTTGCTTTCCACCTCTTGGAAGCTTTCAAAAGTGCATGTACTTACAGCAACAGGAATAGTCAATCTTGCACCATTCGTTACTAGAATAGGTTTACTGAATGCCAATGTAATGTGTATGAGATACCGCTAACATGTGGAAAAGTAATCATAGGACCAACTGGGCAATGCTTCAATGATCAAGCAAGACATCATGCTTTAAATGGTAAGAAGGGCTATAGTAGTCTAATAGCCGGACACCGTAAAGAATGTAAGTGTGGTCCTAGGTTTCATAAAACACGGTTTTTGAAAAAAAATCAAGCAGAAAAGATGGGAGATTTTAGAACTATTTATCAGGAAGGCCGAGGATCAATGCATCAGTACACCTTCACTTATCTTTTCCGAAAAAGAGTATTCTCTTCTCGGTTAAAATTATTTTGTCATGGTCACACATGTGTCGTTGCAGATGAGCCCTGTTCTTGTGCTCAGTATAAAAACGCTCGTAGCACCTTCAATAAAAGTCTGTTGACAGCGCTCTTTCCTGTCCTTTTTGGGATAAGATTTTTATTATAGAAAGAATTTCATTTTCTTACAATTTAGGTATAATGATGAGTTTTCATTCTATCACAACATGGACCAAATTGCATCTCAATACGGACAAAAATCACGATTTTGTGAAAGTCGTAATATTTGCTCGTATATTTGAGCAGCTTGAGAGGTCTAAAAATATTGTTTCCTCAAAATATACCTTCTGTGAAGTAAGTACTCACTGCTCAGATATTAATACAAAGTGCAAAGTTGGAATAAAAAATGCAAACATAACACATTTTTGCTTTATTGTTGGAAGCGAATTTGGCGAAAAAATTGCACTAATAATATTGAGCTTCAAATACCTTACAGAAGCACATTTACTTAATAGGTAGACCTAATTCACTTCAGAAAAATTAAGCGGTAGTTTTAAAACAAAATTTTCCAGAAACAGCGCACAGACGGCATTATGCCAGGAAGTTATAAGCGAGCCACATGAACAAATCTTTTTCTTGCTGAGATATTCTAGCAGATACATTTCAGATGGTCGCCAAAGTGGCTGGGATGTTTGGCATGGAATGGTCCAGCTATATTTAAGCAAAATAACTTACACAAATAACAATATTTATTCATCTACCATGACCACACTAGAAAAAGTTGTTCAGGCATTGTGACACTAATTTTTTCAGTGTCGTACCGCCTGAACAACTTCTTTGATAAACTCCAAACTCACGCCGAGAAAAAGCCGCTCTATAACGGTGGTTGTTAAAGGCCTTGCGGCCGTAGACAATGTTGAAAATAAAAAAAAGTCAACTCATCAGTGCTGTCATTCCTTCTCCGTCATTACTGACACGGAAGATTTTTCGGTCACCCACGTGGAGGTTCAGGAACTGGGCTTGCTCTAGGCTGTGGTCGGGGTAGACTACGCAGGGCATCAGTGGCACCCTCTCGTCCTGTATTAAGAGCAAATATGATTTCTCATAAAATAATGTTTGTGCTGTTTCGGCAGCACCATATATGAAGAATGTGTAGGGTATATCCTTTGAAGTGGCGTGTAATTGAAATTACACTGAACTCGAAGCATACAACCCATACATTCCAATTGTTTCGTATGATAAAGATAAGATAGTTTTCCAGCATACAGCAAGTTCCCGAATTTAGGTGAAGTGTAAGACTACAACTCAAAAATGGCACTTACGAAAGCCTGAACTTACCTAAGAATCAAACCTCTTATAGGGCAATGAGATAGTGTTAAAAAAATTCTTAAAATACAACATTCAGAACATGTAGCATTAATCAAAACGCACAACATACTGACATATTCATGTACAAACAGTGAAGGTATCTCTGCTTTCACTTTTACATGAGAACAAATGATCTTGGGCGTGGCATTAGCGAAGAGGTCTGCAAAAAAAGTAAAAGATTTACTGACTTTAATCACGCCTCTAGCAATTTGAGGAATTGTGGCAATTCAGCAATCAGTGCGATTCTGACTGCCTCTATAAGGGCATCAAAAATGAACAATTTTCTCGTTTTTTCTACCCTCACAGGAAGCTCCGTCCATGGCATCTAATCCAAATTTGACGCTTTGCTTCCTATTCGCATGCTTTCTAGACGTAGGGCTGCGAACATGTCTTTTGTGCACCTAATCTAGCACAAAAAGTCGTCATCTATAATTCAATCATCTTTATTCATTGTAATTTATAAAAGATGCGATAGCTCGTCCAGTTTTTAAATAGTTTCGGGCCTGCGATAGACACTGCCTAGCACACATGAAAGTATTTCTTTTTTTAAAAAAAATTCTTCGAAGCCTGCTTTCAGAAAAAGCGTCTGGCATATTTCGACAACCGAGCCCGTCCTCCCATGGCAATCAGGGGCGCGCTATTAGCGAATATTGACCACGGGATTTACAAATCGTAACCCGTGCCTAAATACTCAGTTAAACACAATCAAGCAAGCACGAGTGCTCGAACGACACCAACGCGCGCGGACGCCGTTTACGTTGCAGCAGCCATGGCTTATGCTAGAGCTACCGCACTTAGCTTCCACAGTCACGTATACTGTCTCGATTCTGTTATAACGCCGAACATTATCGCAGATGAAAGCAAAGCACGAAAACAGCAAACACAAACGAGGGCAAACAACGCACGGCGATGGCCACAACAACGCGCCTTTGGAAGTCTGCTAGATCTTTCCCTGTTGCTGGTGGCACTTGTCCTAAATAGCTTTAAAGACCGAGGCGCACGTGCTGGGAGCATCGCGGCATATCAGCACCTCAAACTATACTGTCTTTAAGCAAAAAAATGTCATTTCGTACAGTGCGCCTCTGTACATAAATTTTTCTTTTTCTTTCTTTTTTTCGCTTACACCTACAGAAGCACGCTGCACATTTGAGTATTAACAGAAATATTATAACGATGTAGCCTAAAGCGCATCTTGAAACAATATCAATCACTTTGAGCAGTGTAGAGACAATGTTCGATCAGCAACGAATCGCGCCCTTGTTAAGTGAACACATCACTCACTGTATGAGTGATGCATGCACTTACACAACATTGCGCATAGCAGTGTGAACTCGTTAAGTGACACGTTTAATCGGGCATCTGCAACAGGCCCGCGAACGCATGCTGTTGTAATTGGCTGGCAGCCTACTTCGGCAGAGCTGCTGCAGGCGCCCAGCTAGCGGTGTATGATTACTACCTACGAAAACGGTACACTCACCTTTAACAGGCCCACGTTGTCCGTGTCCGCCGCTCCATGAATATTCCTTAATCCGAGCGTCACTTCGAACACGGTGTCATGCGTGACCACCATTGAAGATTCGCCTGTTCGCTAGAACTCACACAGCGACCAAGACCCCAGACCAACACAACGCATTTTAAAGATGGCTGACACAGAGAGAGCAACATTGAGAGAGAGAAAGAGGAGGCACTGGCGGCGGCGCCTCAGCTGTCGACGCAGGTGTTCGGTGACGCAACTATTCGCTTATCTACACCGCCGTTGGGGAATAAACGCTGGCCGGGGTGAGCGGGGGGGGGGAGCGGGAAACCCGCCAAGACGGCGCCGAATGGCAAACGCTATGGCGCATACGGCGGACGGCGGTTTGACGCGGAAGGCAATCAAATTGCACTTCAAGAATGACTCCCAGCTGCACAGTGATGCATGTTTTTTACCAGCCTCGAGTTCTTTGAGCATTTTGACAGAATGCGATTGCAGTGGGCGAAAAATACTTAAGCAAAACTTGCGGAAATGAAAGTACACCTTGGAATGGCCAGAAACAATAATTATTTCGTCCTCGGTGGCGTTAGCGGGAGAGCATCGCTACACCTTTTTCCAGACAAATTTCTTTTTGCATTGTTTGTGTCTGGCAATTCCGCGTATGGTGCCACAAACACTGAATGCGTAGTCGAAGCTGCAACAAATTAATCCACAGTCCCGGATGTTTGGGAGGCTTGTCGCGCACCACGAAACGTGCTGAAGTTGTTATAACAAACTTTTTGCTGACCACATGATCAGCACATAATTCCATATGGTTGCCCAATGAGCTAGCTAAGCACCTGTAGCAAAGGCAGGGCACGTTTTGTTAAACGTTGTTAATATAAACGATGATTGTGCATAAGTGCAGTAACAGCTTTCTGTGTGAATTGGTCATAACCCACGTTTTCGAGCGTAGAAGCACCTCAGCGGACCTAATCAGCTACCACAGCAAGTTCGTAAGCAACGACGAGGTACGAAAATGTGCAGCTGTTTTCCATGTACTGAATAGTCCGTGCACAGTGCGTTCACCAGTGCCATTCCTTAAGCCACCTCCCATATAGACTTCCAGTCTGAACAGGTGTGGGACCTTAAACACTAAGAAGCAGTGCCCCCCCGCACACACACACACACACACACAATTGGAGGGCGCACGGGCTGATACACACGCATACTTATTCACGGGCGCACATACATACACGTATACACACATACGGCCACACACATACGCGACCGTAAACGCACGCATGCATGGGCGTACACTTGTGCACAGGCACGCTTAACACAAGCACAGACTCGCACATACACGCGTACGCACACATGCACGGGTGTACACACAATCGCACTTACACGCGAACACATGCGCAGGCTCACACACACAAACCCATACTCGGGCGACCATTATGTTCCTGTATATAATCCATAGCAACATGTAGCTTATAACCAACGCTAAGGTGAGCTTTCGTAACGTGGATTGCAGTTAATTGCCATTATAGATGAAACACGATTTGCTTCTGCTGGCATTCTGTTGTATTCAGAGAGCACCTTCACATATTTTAAGTCTAGGCCGTCATTTAACGCAAGGTCCACATATTCGTGCAGTAGCCCTACTGAAACGTTCCGTATGAAATCTTACGGAAAATATATGGCCTCCGTAACATTTCCTTATGCTACATATGGAAAAAATATGGAGTTTTATGGAAATATACGGAAGTTGTATGGCATTTACGGAACGCTTCTTATGGAGTATATGGAAGGATAAGGAAATTGTATAGCGTATGCGAAAAGCTTGTTATGGAGTATACGGAAACATAAGGAAAATGTATAGCATATATGGAAGGCTTTTTATGGAGTATATAGAAGGATAAGGAAGTTTTATGGCGTGGTTGGAGTGAGTTTTATGGAAAATATGGAAAGATAAGGAAACCTATTGAGCATACGGAGAGTTCATTATAGAAGATATGAAAGGATAAAGAAAGTGTATGGAGTGTACAGAAGCTTTCATAAGAAAAATGCAGAATGTAAGGTTTTACGGAAATATACAGATTTTGTAAGGTGCTTACGAAATGTGCAATAATGTATGAAATGCATGTGGATTGTTGCAAAAATGTAGAAACTCTACAGTTGTCACATTTTCAGCAGGAAATCCGAGCTCTATAAAGTTATAAATGAATGCACAGTCACATATATAGTACAAAAGAATAATGCAGGCTAGTCTCTGTTGTCAGTCACCGGTGTTCGCCCTTCTCTAGAATGAATACAACTTCTGCAGATGACCAGGTGTTAAAGTCTGTCACACGGAACATGTGTCGTTCACAAGGAATGACAATAACTGTCATTTTACTTGAATGCTGTCACACGAAAACAAATCAAGCAAAAAAGCATAACTTCAAAGGCTCGTTTTTTGGTAGAAACAATAATATTGAGAACTAAATTCAATGTGAATGAACTTGTCAATAATAATGAAACTGTTCTCATTAACATTGGCAAAGAGAAATGTCATTTTAAAATATTAACCATGAGCTTAGCTCTCCTGAGCACCGACAAAAGAAATGAAAATCTATGAAAACTAATTGCATGTAGCCTAAAAATAATTTTTTATTGATAGTATGCGCTCCTACAATATAAATACATACAGCTATACACAACTTGCCACAGCTTCATGACAGAAACGAGGTAGGGGCAGAGGGAGTGGTCAGAAAAATAATTAAGTATGAGAGCACAACTGATATGTACGGACACACAATGGTGCTTATCATTGATGCACGGATGGTCGTGTATAGAGCTGGGTCGTTTTGAGATTTTCAAAAGCATTGTTTCAGACCACCATGCAGATTACGCTTCAATTGTTGTGCTACATAAGACACAACCTATGGGCCAGCTTTAATGAATAAGAAGATTATAGGTTAAACAAATGCTTTAAAATATATCATAGCATGGCTGCATGGACGCATACAAGCTATGTAAAGCGCAATAAAGTGAGGACGCATGAGCTTCCCTTGATGCTTCAGTTCTACATAGATGCTTAAACTGTGCTGCAAAGAAATTTAACCAATGTCTGTGTGTGCAACATTGTCCATTTTAAACTATCTATATGTATATATAAAATTCCTACTGCGAGTTAAGCTACGTAGCACTCCATAACTCTTCATTTATTAAGGGCAATTTTTCAAACAATCAACATTATTCATTTTCTGTCTCATGACTTCGTGCCCGCAATTCTTGGTTTGGCTCGATCACAACTGTGCAGCCCTTATTTTGGAGGAATCAAAAAACATCAACCAAAATATATTTTGGAACTGCTTCTCGGTGATATTGCCTTCCCTCAGCTGCCACAGCTTGAGGTGAGTCATATAGCAAGTCTCGCGCATACCTAGGCCCTACCCTTGAAGAAACTGGTCCGGCTGTGAAATGCTAAGTTTTTCTCAAATAAATTTTTTGGTTTGAGTTTTCTCAGTTCTCGAGTCCCTTCACAATCAAGCAGACCGAATGTTCCCCTTAGTCCTAATTTTGTTATATTATGAAATAAATAAAAAATAATAATGAAAATAAAAATACTAATAACTGTTGCGCGAAAACACAGTCCCACATACGTACTTGAACGCATTATCGCTTTTATTTTGTTTTAGAACCTGAGCCATTAGAAAAAATAGCAGTACAATGAAAACGTTGAAAAAAAATTAGAGTTGGCGGGACTTGAACCTGCGCCACGTAGTTGTGCTCGCGTACGTGAACTGAGTGCGTTAACTTGCTGAGCTATTCGCACTGAACAGTGTCCTGAGTTTAAGTTATGTATATAAATTTGCTTTTTTTGTATTGTGAGTGCTTCAGTGGTTTTGTTTTTGTCCAGCCAGCAGTTAAGAAATCTTGTGTCAGATTCAGCCGGGATGGCTAGACGGAGTCGGGCAGGCATGTTTGGACATTTGTCTAGCCAAGTAGTGCCAATTTTCGCACTGGTCCTGTTGGAGTTACTGCCACAATCACAGAAGCTACGTCGCCTCTCTAAATGTACAGATGTGTCGGGGAAGATTAGCTGCATTAGGTTTTTCTATACCTGATAGCTGCCCACATTCTTCATTATACAGAGATTTGTTCCTCACTTATGGGTGTAAAGCCCTCCACAGAAAAAATGCAACACGTCTACTTCCAGAAGGCTCCAAGGCCCTACTTGTAGGTTTTTTCGGCATGTATCATAAGCACCTCGTTTGGGTGTACATGAACTTTTTATAAACATGTACAGCGAAAAATTTGGGTGGCGGGTCGTTTTGTCGTTATCAAGTTCCTCGCAGTATTCTTAAGCATGTTGTGCATTACGTTGTCAATCTGGTTCATGTGCATAGAAGACATTACGAAGTTTCAGGGTACGGTATAAAAAGCCTGGAAGCAAGCTATCAATAATTTTGAACAGAGTTGCTTAATCTGATACATGATACATCACTAAACTTTCGTGCGTATTTATCAATGTAAGCTCGTCTTAGTGTTATCCAAAATGAAGATGTGAGTCGACAGATGGAAACATCTAGTGGGGTAATCAGGGTGAACAGTGGAAGTGCCTCAGACAGGCTGGCCGATGTTGCGATAGGAGGACCTATTTTTTAGAAGTCACCTTGTCATCCTTGGCGTGTTACTTTAAATGGGGTCAGTAATGACATCTTCATTTGGTGTAGGCGTGTGTGCCTGTTGGAAATGTTTGTATGAAAAAAAACCTATAACGCAGAAGAGCGCAGCTCTTGCTTCTTTTCAAGTTAGGTTGCGCTGATACAAAGTGTTCTCCTGTCGGAGGTTGGGGGTAAGGGAAGCAAAAAAAAGAGAAATGATAGAAAAAAAGAAAAAAGAAGAAAGAAAAGGGGGATGCAAAGTAAAAGTAGTGCTACACTGCTCCTACTTTGAATCCCCCCTTTTCTTCTTTTTTCTCTTGTTTTCTTTTTTCACCTTTTTTGTTACATTTGCATTGTCCCATCTAGTGCATGAATTAATGACACATGGCTTTACTATAGCAAAGATGCCTATGTGGTGTTGGATTGAACAGTGCATTGTACTTCATTCAGTTAATTACAGACTGATCAGTCTTACAGTAAGTGCTTCCTGTCTATCACCACACAAGTTCAAATGAAAAGTTTGTGCTTGGCTCTTAATATGCTGGTATATAGCTTGTGTCTTGGACTACTCAAAATGAAGGTTCTTTTGCTGCTGTTTATGGTAATGAATTTATCCAACATGAAGATATCTTGCCTTGTGAACTTTGTCGGACCTGCCTTTCTTTTTCTTTCCTATGCAGGCATTGTATGTGAGGGAGGCAGCAACAGAGAGGTGATAGCTTGAGCTTGGGAAGAATAAATAATGGCTGTGAAGCAATTACACATCATACATCCCAGCCATTTTGCCAACCGTCCTAAATGTGTTTTGAAAAAAAATATTGTGCTCGTTTACTGTATTGAAAACAGCAAAATGCTAAAATATATCGCAGAGAACAAAACATTAGGCCACGTTGGTGCCTTCTCGACTTCCCAGGATGTCGTCTGGGTGTTGTTTGTAAAAAGTAAAAAGTGTTTAAAAAATACTGCCTCTTCTACACCAAATTCGGTCTAGGTATTTAGTAAAGTTGATTGTGTGTACTGCATGAAGCTCAGTAAAATTAGTGCAATTTTTTTGCCACATCAAACGCAAGGAAACAGTTCTCTTTATATGGCAAGTTATATGATTACACTTTGTCTTAAAGTAGAAATGAATTTTTGAAGTTTTCTTATGATGGCTGTTTTCTGCATTTGATATACGACAGCTTCCATTCCGAAGTTCCCCATGGCCCTCAATAGAAGACTTCAAAAATCATTTTCTTCATTTAAACAAAAATTGTAATGATAACACTTGCCATATAACAAGAACTGTTTATTTGCTTTCAACTTACACATAAAAGTAAATTTCAATTGGACAAACACACAGCTCAAGTTGCATCTCAATGTGGACAAAAACGAATATATTGTGATATTTGTAATCTGGACCTAACATTATTTTTTTTCATCAAATATAACTTCTGTGCAGTGAGTATTTGTGGCTCAAATATTCATACAAAGTGCAGTATTGCGATACAAGAAATGCAAACGATAAACAGTTTGCCTGAATTCTTCAAAGCCTATGTAGCGGAAAAAATGCACTAATGTTACTCGGCTTCAAATACTTTAAAAAGCACCTTTACTTAATATGTAGATCAAATTTGATATGGCAAGAAAAAGTGGTACTTTGAAATTTTTCTCACAAATAACACCCGCACAACATTCTGCGAAATTCTGAAGGTACCCACGTGACCACTACTTTTTTCTCTTCAAAACATTTCTGCAAATAACTATTTTCAGAAGAGTAAATTACCATCATTTTTTAAACTATACATCTGTGAAGGTCGCCAGGCAGTATGGTTTGTATGTTTGGCGTAAAATAGCCCAGTGCGAAAAACAACAAATGTCTGAGCATCCTTTGACGCTCGGGCAATTTAGAAAGCATTTGTTTGTTAGCAGCAATTCAGTTAAGCCCTTGTCTTTATGCTTAGGCCCAGAAACAAAACACAAGTAACCAAAGTAGTCCTAATAGTCATGCAGTCTCACTGTTCCAAGGCTCGTGGAGCCTAATTTAGTGCAAGCTTCACCATTTTTAAAAATTCAGATTCAACCAACAGGTTTTGGAGGCACAGTGCATTCTCAGCTAACTTGTTTCACACCAGTTATTTAGATAAAAAGCGGAAAGTAGAGGTAAAAATACCATTTGAAAGGCATTTTAGGTAATAACAAAAAGGACTGCTTTGTTTTTTGTGTGGTGCTTTGCCTTAACGCTGTGCTTATTGTGGTATAGTTCATTGTCTAGTGAACATAGGCCTTAAAAACTAACATTAGCCATGTTGAGGTCGATTTCTTGGTTATAGTCATAGTAGCCATATTAAAAATATATGACTTGAAACTTGATTGTTCTTTTGAAGATTTTTTCTTGCATAATGATATTTCAGAGTCTTAGTCAACTTTGTTATAAGAAAACGTGATGTCATAATAGAGTCACTTTTTGTAGAGTCATTCAGTTCTACCTTACTTTTACATTCCTAATAGAGCAGTTATTTTCAATATCGGTATTTAAAATGGAATGAGCATGCTGTATGTAGTAAGGTGTAAGCACTTACAGATAGCGCATGCACCAAACTTTTCTGTTGGCAGTTTATTTCTGTTATTCTTGATTTATATGTGGGGTTTCACGTTTGAAAACCACGATATGATTATGAGAGACGCCGTAGTGGAAGGCACTGGAAACTTCGACCACTTGGGGTTCTTTAACGTACACCTAAATCTGAGCACACGTGCCTACAGCATTTTTGCCTCCATCGGAAATGGAGCCGGGATTTGATACCGCGACCTGCGGGTCAGCAGCCGAATTTCTGTTACTCTTGCTCCCCTATATGTGTGCAGTTCGGTTATAGTTATCTGGCTTGCACAGATTTTTAATGGCACCTGCCTGGTCCTGCTTGCTTTCATGGTGATTTTAACCTTCATAAGTTGCATAGGTTTAACTCCCAAAATTGTTCAAGATGCCAATTTTGTGCACAAACTGTATAGTATAATGGCAGCAGATGTACATGCACACACTATTAAATGGACATTAAGAGCTTTAACTTGCAGTTTCTAAAGTTTTACTGTGCAGAGAGCATTTAAATCATAATTTCATAAGGACATAATAATCAATTATCTCTACCATTGGAAATCCTGACAACCTAGTTATTTTCACTGTGATAAGCATGCTGTTTTCTTTAATGTGGCAGAACAAATTTATACACTCATTCCTTCTATTATTCACATATGCATAACGTGAAGGATTGTGTGCCTTACATTTTCAGTTTCATTCTGTGTGTTATATTTCTTGTGAATGTGAACTAATGTGCTAACATTTGTCTCTGACATTATTTGTGCCAATTATTTTCATTTCCAGGTGCCTATGAAGGACACATAAGTTCTATGGCAGTGACCTTCTAAATTTACAGTGGTGCCGGAGCCTCAAGCAGTATTTCCCCGATCTCCACAAGGCGTTTATGGGACAAACACAGCGCCACACTTTCACAGTGCTATGGTTATTATTTATGTTTAAACATTTCGTTCTAAAATTGCTGTTACATTGTGTTTTGTGCCATCATCCTGTGGCTTAGGTGGAGATCGTGAAATTACGGTGCAGTCACCTCATTTGCGTACCCTCAACACTGCAATGTCACTATTCACAGCTGGAGCATACAGACAAATAAAAAAATATATTGATTGTAGCAGGGCTGGTGTGTATAATAATGCTTCTCTATTGATAATATTAACTTTATAAGTTCTTTAGGTCTTGCATAGAACACTGCATTAATGTGTTGCAATGTAACCACCATTTATGATCGCTAGCATGGTAATTTAGTAGTTTTGTAATGTATTTAATTTGAAAGGTAATTTTGCTTCTGCATCGCGACAATTAGAAAGATGCCGATGATTCAATCCCTCATTAAGTAGCTTCTGAACACATTTGTTTCTTTCAAGCCTTTGTTTTCCATCAAGGCTGTTTTAGATAGCAAACATATTTCACCTTCATGCAACATATGAAAAATGTAATATTCATATATATTTCTACACAGTACTTGCTTTTGCAAACAACGTGAATGGCCAATTGCTTTTACTCGAGATCTAGAATGTCCATTTGATCTTTGCAAGATGAAGCAGATAGCTGCATGGTTTCTGCATTATGCTGATTTCCGTAAGATGCTTATCGAGTAATTTAGCAGGATATGGCACTTTCCGTAAGCTGCGGATGTCCGCATCTTTCTGCACGATATGGCGTTTTCCGTAAGCTGCGGATGTCCGCATCTTTTCGCATGATATGGCGCTTTCCGTAAGCTGCGGAGGTTCGTATCTTTCCGCATGATGCGGCTTTCCGTAGTCCAATAATTGCGTATGTACGGATCCGTATATGCGGAACGTTTCAGTAGGGAGCTACGCTGCTCGGCCGCAAATCCGAAGGTCGCGGGTTCGTTGCCGGCCGTGGCAGTCGAATTAAGACGGAGGCGAAAAGGTAGAAGCCTGTGCACCGTGCGATATCAGCGCCCATTAAATAACACCAAATGGTCAAAATCTCTAGAGCTTTCCACTACGACGACCGTCATAATCCTATCGAGGTTTTTGAGACGTAAAATCCCAAATATTATAATTATGCGTTTTTCTTACGCTGCATATTCCATCTGATGAATCGTCACCTACACCCTTCTCAGGCACAAAAGCACCCTTGGAGCCTAATTTAAAGTGCTATCGAGGCAAGCACCCAAACAAAGGGGTGCTTTTTTTCAATCGACCATTTATGGGTGTTAAAGGGTGTTGCAAAAGGCGCTTTCTCGTAAAAGTACTCTTTTTACACCCTTTTGGGTGTAAAAACTTTATTGTGTGGGCAACACCCTTCTAGGGTGTCTAGGAACACCCTAAACAATAGGGTGTTTAGAAACACCCTGAAACCGTAGGGTGTAAAGAAACGTCACACCCTGCTTTACTAGGTGGTATTCAACACCCCTAAACTATGGTTGTTGGATGAAGCTACACCCATGCAATTGGGGTGTAACACTAAAAAATCCCTTGAAACGATGGCAGTTATATGGATAAGCATACTTGATCAAATGAAGCGCGATTAAAGAGACAACAAAAGCAGAGACACGGGAAGTGACGCTTAGTCTTGTGTGTTGAGGAGAGCCGTTCATACCACTTCAGTCTATCAAATATGCATCACTAGCTAGCCCAAGCCTCAGTTGTTTTCAGGGAGAAGCATATATGAACCTTTTCTGCGGCTGACAAGGAATAAAGAAGATACTGGTGTCACCTACTGCACTTATACCTGCATGCATGCAGCTGATAAAACAAGGTGCCATGGTCTTGAATGAGCTGCATAAAACCAGTGTATATATGTGTAGGTAGACTGGGCCGAAAACGACAAAGTAGGACGCGTGATTCACTTACACACACACACGCGCGCGCGCGCGCGCACAACACCACAGTAGTGCAAGAATTAACCTGTAGCGTAAGGTTTAACGAACGTAATTGATTGATGGATATGTGGGGTTTAGCGTCCCAAAACCACCCTTTGATTATTAGAGACGCCGTAGTGGAGGGCTCCGGAAGTTTTGACCACCTGGGGTTCTTCAACATGCACCCAAATCTGAGTACACGGGCCTACAACATTTCCGCCTCCATCGGAAATGCAGCCGCCACAGCCGGGATTCGAACCCGCGACCTGCGGGTCAGCAGCCGAGTACCTCAGCCACTAGGCCACCGTGGCGGGGCTGTTTAACGAACGTAACACCGAAGCAAAAACCAATTAAGCCGATATGTTAACATCTGCCTTTATTATAGAAAAACTGCAAGTCTCACAAACAGGACTCTGATGGCATTCTGCAAAATTTTGTAATATCTCACGTGACCAGGTTTTTTTCTCTCTATATAATAGAAATTCATTGTTTTCAATACAATAAAACCCCACAACTTTCAAAAACATTTGCGCTAGTCGGGCGAATCACTGAGAAGTATGGTGTTGATTTACGCCTATACAATAAAAAAACACGTACAAAGAGTAAGCGAGTTTCTGGAGTCACATATACAACCTATTACATCTCGCAGTATTAGTTTCGGCATTAAAATTGAGAGCATTTGACAAGGTGGTGTATTTCGGGTTGTTATTTACTAATTTATTTATTTATTAGAATACCCTCAGGGCCCGTAGGGCATTACAGAGGGGGTGGGTACAACATTTTATAACACACAAGAAAAAAAGACAAAATAAAGAAACAAGTGTCAGATGCGCAAATCAGGAAGGCAACATAAGTAAACTAAAAATGTATAGGTAAGAATTCAAGCACATACAAGACAAAGATAGATAATGGAAACTGCGTATAGTTACAAACATTGCTGAGAAATTGCAGTCTTGAATAACAAAGGGTCTGTTATTGTTACAAAGGGTATGTTAATGTTATATTGTAATATCAGTGTTGGTATACCTCTAACTAGAAAATCACTCGTCACTACTGCTTGCACGATCATCTTCAGCTGCTGAGATGACTGGAGCCTTCGAGAGAAGTAGGGCAAAGCTGTTCTTTCTGTACAGGAAATTCAATCCCGAAAACCTAAAACAATTACACAAAAAACAATGACCGAAATTCGCACCCTGCATAACTACCTCCTTTCTTATGTGTAAGTACAAATCGAAAGCATAGCAAGCATATTCAGTGGAAACAGGCTCCACTGCAGTGAGAAAGGCTAGAAAAGGTATGCTGAGCAATAAACGCCATAAAAAGCGCGATGTGGCAGAATCATTATAACTTTCCTGCCGTAGATGTGAACCTTACCTTACCCTTTCAGCTTGCTCGTGCAGCCAAATGAAAAGGTGCTGCTCCAAGTTGATAATGTTCCATTAGCTGCATGCATCGACCAATCTAAATGAATATCAAGTTCCATGCTTAAGTATGCATCAACACAGCTGCTTGTGTATTTCTGCAGATCTACCCTGGTAATTATTCGATTAGTTTATTATAACGAATACAGTACGAAGCGCAACAACATATACATATTTTATTTCTATTGCACAAAAGCACACTGTCCCTGATCATAGATGACGGTATGCGTATTGAGAAGGTATTCAGTGCAGGTAACTTGTAAAATTAAGTACTGTATAGTTACGTATTAAAATGCGAATGATACTAGTACTCTTGAACTGGCTCACATTGACACAATTTTATAATGGAAGATTTCGCTATTGGGTCATTCCACGTCAGACGTCCCAGCCAATTTGGCGACCATCTCAAATGTATTCGAAAAAACAACGCACTCATTCTACTGCGCTAAAAAGGGTAACTGCTAAACTTTGCAGACAAGTAATTTGTCGGTCACGTGGCTGCCTCCTGAACTTCCAGGAATTTCTTCTGTATGTTTGTGAAAAAAATCATTTCATGAGTATTTGTTCTTCCATGCCAAGTTTGGTCTACGATTAAAGTGAAGGGCTTGCGTAAACTGTTTGAAGCTCATTAATATTATTACCATTTTTCGACACATACGCCTCAAATATATTTAGCCCAAATGTGTTATATCTGCGTTTTTCTATATCAATACTGCACTTTGAAAGAATATCTGAGGAATATACACTTCATCCACATAAAGTATATTTAAAGGAAAAATATTTTAGATCTCTCAAGATGTCAAACTTTACAAAAAAATTCTAATTTCACAAAATAGTTCTTTTGTCTTTAATGAGACGCCATTTGCACCATGTGGGGATTGAATTAAAATAGACTTTGTACCTAAATCGAAAGCAAAAAACAGTTCTTTTCCTGTGCCAAGTTTTGTCATGGCAATTTATGCTTTGAGAAAAAGATCACCGCATAACCCTGGAGTGAATAAAGATGAGTGGGGCGTAGCGTTCGTCCGTCCGGACGCACAAACAGATGGACAGAGAGTCTGACGCCAGTATGAACGGACACAAAGACGGATGGAATCACGGACAGACTGACACACGGAAGCACAGACGGATGTATGCAGAGACGAACGGACGAAAGCACAGATGTACGGACGAACGATTCGCCCCATGAATCAACAATTTGTCTGTGTATATGCTGTGAAAACCACTAACGCCATCTATTGTGCAACTCAAAGTGGCTACATAATACTAGTACGACTACAGACGAGGAGATGACCCACGGCCTCAGGAGCTTTGCCTCTAAATTATTTCTGAAGTTCTAAGGTCCCCATTTGCCATTTTGTAATACGGCAACCGATGCCTCGTAGTTTTGCTATTGCCGTTGATGGGAAAATTCAAAAACTATTTTATTCATTTAAATGAAATTGTAGTGATGAAACTTGTCACATACAAAGAACTGTGTATTTGCTTTCAATTTAGGTAAAAGGTGATTTTTAGTCGGACCACCCTATGGTACAAATTTCATCTCAATACGGCAAAAATGACAATTCTGTGAAATGAGTGATCTTTTCTCGTAGAGGTTAACAGCTTAAGATGTCTAAAGTTGTTTTTCATCAAAATATCTTCTCTGGAAAGTAAGTAGTCACAGCTCAGATATTCATACAAAGTGCAGTATCGCAATGAAAAAATACAAACATAAGACATTTTGGCTAAATTCTTGCAGACGTATGTGGCCGAAAATTTGCATTAATGTTACTGAGTTTCAAACTACTTTCAAACACATGAGCCTCTTTACTTAACATATTCCAAAATGGTATAAAAAAGGAGGGGTACTTGTAAAATATTTTTTTACGAAAAACACTAAAAAAACATTCTGGAAGGTTTAAAAGGCAACCACGGAGCCAAAAACTTTTTTCTCGCCGAAATATTCAAGCAGTTCACTGTTGTCAGTGCATTAAATCAGCACATTTTTTTTCAAACACATTTGCCATAGCCGCGAAATTGGCTGGGAAATTTTGAATAAAGTAGCCCTGTTACTTTCACTCAGTGTCTATTGCATACTGCTAAATTAGGGTTATTTTTTATCATGCTGGCAGGCTGAGAAAGCATCACTCCTTCCCGATGCTGTGCAGTGGCTGTGCGTGTTGTGTTCCCAGATAAATAGGCTGCCCAGTCTTACATTTTGGCTAACAACAGGCTTAGATACCGTACAACAGGCTTAGATACCGTATAACAATAAAGTGTTTTTGTGCAACAAAAAACTAATAATTCCTTTCACGTAGCAAAAACACCTTTAACATCTCATGTACTTAGCGAAGGTAATTACCAAAGCGAGGCGATGGCAAGAAAACTCTGAAAAACAAGAATATTTTGAAAGCTAAACATGATAGAAACAATATGATTAACATATGCACTAGTTAGCACTTATGTTCAAACAAGCATTTGCGCTGTTCAAATAGGCAACTCGACCACACACACAGACGAAAGGTCTGTTCAAAAAAAAGTCCAGCTTCAGTGCTCGATCCGCTACACACGCACGACTGTCGACAGTGTCACGCTACGTTGCGGGTGAACGATAATACCGGTGAAAACGAATTTAACGAAATTGAATGTATTAGCAAATAGGCAAACATCGCGAGGCACTCCTAACGCGAAGCAATATGCTGGGTTGTCACCCGATGCATCCACTCGACTTATAACGGTAGTGTTACGAAAAAGAACGAAAAAGAACCAAAAGGAAAGACATGGGCACCACGGCCTTGTTTTCCGTTCTCGGTGTTTTTGTGCAATAGGAAAAAAAGAGAGTAACTGAACTACCAACATGCCCGAACATATGCGTCTTAGATACGGTTGATGCTCAGAGCTGACAGGCGCCGTCCCCACACATGAATAATTAGTAAACTAAAATTGATGTGCATCACAAGCGGGCTCCGTTAAAAACGGCTGCCAACAAAGGGCACCGCGAAAATTTGGTAAATTTCTTCGCTGAACCTCAGCGACGCACGCACACTCTGCTTTGTACTCAAAACACTCTAGACAAACAAACGAAAAATCTTGCCTACAATCACACTTCGCCATCCTCCCCGTGAAACAGTTCGGACAAATATTCTCGCAAAGTAAACAAATGCTGATTTGTCATAATTTAGTTGAAAACTAAATATTTTGAAGGCGTTATTCTCGTGCTCACGCAGTAAACAAAGTAATGAACAAAATAATGTAAGAGCGGTACTGACTATTTCACTTCGAGTGTTCCACAATACAAATCCACAGGTCCAGTCTTCAAAATGGTGCACCTTCGCAATAATCAGCACTCACAGAACACACAGAGCGCAGGAACATTGAAAACTAAACACCGACTAATAAACTCTACCGATCGAGAAGCCACGCGCACCAAAATGATTTGATTAATTTGTGGGGTTTAACGTTCCAAAACCAGCATATGATTATGAGAGACGCCGTAGTAGAAGACTCCGGAAATTTTGACCACCTGGGGTTCTTCAACGCGCAAAACAAGCACACACACGGGAGAGGTTTTCGCCAGCGCACGCAGTGACATGTAAGACGATGTCGGTTCCTTTACCGCGCTTTGCGTCTGAGCGCGCAGCAATACCGGGCAGCCAGAGTTGTCTGGGCGACGAGACTTCATGGCGTCGCTGCGCTCTCAGACAGGCTAGATGCGGTTTAACGCTAGCTCCGGCCCTCTACTAATAGCGGGACAGTGCTTTTTTGTCTTTTTTGCGGCAGTGATCTGTTGCGTTATACTCGTTCTTTAACAGTGCATCTGCATTGCTGTGAACATTGTGACGGTGCATTGCAACCAGCATGAGCTACTAGTCAGAACGCGCATTTGCAATATTCAGGAGCAATTATTAGCGTACTTTCACCGACCTAATGTAGTGAATACTGGTAAAAAAGCTAAGCTGATGCTTTTTGCTTAGCTCTATGGGTCTTTAGGGACTGCGCATTCAGGGTCGCGCAGGCAATATTTTATCAGCACTTCCATTTCAGTAAAGACATTGCAGCATTGCATGCATCGGCCGTCACAGTGTTTGAAGAGAACATATTTCCACGTGCGTACTGCTAGGAAGACGAAGACGACAGCGCATACGCGCATCTGTACGCTTTCATGCAGCAAGTAATAACAAGAAAGAAGAAGAACGCACTGGTGCGCTGTAAATAAAAAATCTGACCTGCTGC
This sequence comes from Rhipicephalus annulatus, assembly GCA_013436015.1. NCBI lineage: Eukaryota > Metazoa > Arthropoda > Arachnida > Ixodida > Ixodidae > Rhipicephalus > Rhipicephalus annulatus. The sequence goes on along the minus strand of WOVY01000124.1, from coordinate 290,467 downwards.
TACTTTCTCAACCTATTAATTACTACTTCTGTCTTCACCGTTGCGACAATACAATTTTACTTAGCTTGCAGTAATTAGAACAGGACCACGGCTGAAAATATTTCATCAATGTTGTTTTCTCACTACCTACAAAGTCAAAGCTTTGACCAAAGCACGTCCGCTGGGGAAGTTACATAAATTAAAAGGGTATCCACAAAAAAAGGGAGAGAAAGAGAACTAGAGAATGCGTTTCGGCCCCCGTGAAGAGAGCTTTGTTCGCAATTTAGTCAACAAGGCCCCCGTCATTGATAGCAAGGCTGCGTCAAAGTCACCGATATGTCCTTATTCTGCATTTTTCTTTATGGTCGGTGTCCTCTTCCTAATTTTTATGACGCACTTTTAAGGGTGCATGAAGAGGAACATTCACACCAGTAATTAAATAAAACGTACCTGCCAGAAATACATGACGTCAATGTTTGTTTTTAAGAGACCTGATGGCCTGCTGACGTTGTGGTTATGGCTAAACAATTTTGGTGTTGTTGTTTGTTCGTTTTTTGCAGGTGGCGGAAGTTTTATCTCCAGCTTTAGAAGCTTCGATCTTATGGGGGAAGGGGGAGGGGGGAGTGCTCTATGCATGACTACATCAATGTGCGCAACATTACCTTGTTCAGGCAAATCAGTGCACTTTGTCAGTGTTGACTAATCCCGCAAATGGCACAGGTGAAAGAAACAGATATAGGAGAATTGGTCCTTACTCTACTGAACAAGTGGCGCTCCTGATGTATCTTCCATCTTATAGTAAATCGCGTGCTTTATCGATGAAAACTGCGTTTCCCTCACAGTACTTCCTGCTTTGATTCATTACTAGACTTGCAAGCAGCTAGTAGTAGGAGCCTAGCTGGCATCAAGATGGTGATTCTATACTAATCGTATAAGCAAAATTGCCCGAAAATGTCGTGCATTTGTAGCCTTGTAGGCACGAGTGCTCAGATTTGGGTGCACGTTATAGAACCCCAGGTGGTCGAAATTTTCGGCGCCGTCCACTACAGCGTCTCTGATAATCATATGGTGGTTTCGGGGCGTTAAACCTCACATATAAATCAATCATTTGTAGCCTTGTTATAACACCCAATATATAAAGGTGTAAAAGGGGTGTTTTGAAAGTGTTTTATTCACAAACACCCTAAATTATGGAAATACAGTGTAAAAACGGTGTTATACGGGTGCTTTTATAGCGTACACTCGTTTTACTCCGTTTAGGGTGTAAAATTGCTTAAGAGCATGGACCGAAATTTCTGTTAACACCGAATCTGTTACTCTTTTTTTCATACGGTGGCAGAAAGCATGTGGATAAGGAATGCACGTGAGAGGCAAACCATTACCAATGCCCACCGTGCCATTACCGCCCTGCTTGAGTTTTTTAATAATCCTTCACTGAGAAGACCAAGATTTTCTTCTGGAAAATTTATTAACCTATGCCTAGTAAGCTGGCCATAAAAACCATTTACATTTGAAGAGTGCATAATTTGTGCAAAACAGATTTGTGACATGAAGTGGCGACACCAATATTGACTAACTTTGAGCTACAAGAATGAAAATCAAAAATGGGCTTCACCGACCTCAGTGATACCACCAGCATGCGTGCTCTTGCCCAATCCTAACTTTCATATACAGAAACTGAATGCAGCTGTTTTTCGGGACCTTAAAGGTAAACTTTATACCCCGCCCTTTCTCTATATACAATTTCCGCACATTGACTCTGGAAGTTACGGAATTGTTTGTTTCAACAAACACCAGATAATCACCTACGTATCTCATTGTTTTAAGTGTTAAACTTTCTGAACCCCCTTCGAGGTCTCGATCTATCCTGCCTAAGTATACCTCACTGAGTTTAGGCGCAACACGGGAGACGATGCACAGAGCCGATTTATGCAGGAACACACAACCTTTCTATTATACCAAAGTCGAGCGAAGATAAATCGACAACAGTTCCCAGAAGGCTGCCACAGAGACTCCGCACCCATCTAGGAACTTTATTTTGCCGCTGTCTTCCTGTGTGCAGTCCCTCACACTTTTAACCAAGGTGTCATGCTCCAACGAGTAGAAAATGTCCTCTACATCTATGCTAAACACTGACATAGGCACGGGGGGTATCACCCTCAGGAACTGAATGACTTCCTCAGAGTTCTTCACACGAAAAGGATCCTGGACATTCAGGCATGACAGGTGTTTTGAAGAAATCCTGATACCAAATATTGCCAAGTTCCAAGTTCTGAAAAACTACCCTAAAGGGGTGCCCTCCTTATAGGTTTTGATGGTGAAGAAAGGGCTGAGCGAATTTTTTTTTCACCTCGCACCACCGTAGCCAACATTGAAACTTCAGTTGTTCCAGTAAGGCATCGACCTTTTTCTTCAACTGCCTCGGTTTTTCTTCAACCGGCTTGTAGTTCTTGTTGACAGCTTGCATGTCCTTCTCAGAAAAAGTACTCTCATAAAAGAACACAAAACTGCCTTCCTTGTCAGCAACTAATGGCCAAGCATACAACGAATCGGTGAATGAGGAGCCCATTGACAAATCCATCTTAGGTACTACTTTAGCGAGGTTACTCTAACTTACCAACTTTGAATTTAACGGTGAACATTACTTTCAAACTAGCGGCACCTCGATGGGCATGAACATAGGACCGAAATATGCAAACATCTTCATGGGCATTCTCGAATTAATTTTCTCGTCACTCGGTACATAAAACTACTTTATTGCAAATGCCTCATTAACGACATTTTCTTAACTTTGCACCATGGTAAAGCCACATTACTTTCTGTCATTTCTGACTTCAAAAACGTAGAGCCATTCATCTCCTTTTTCCACTCTTGTTCACCAGTCAGCATGAACTTCCTTGATGTCAATGTAGCTTTGAGCAATGGTAAACTAACGATGAACATTTACAGGAAGCCCACAGACCGACAAAGATATCTTCATTTTAAAAGCAGTCATGTCACACATTGCAAAACAAATAACCCCTACAGCCAAGCTATTCGTCTTAACAGAATTTGTTCGGACAGCAGAGAATTCACTCGAAACTGTGACCAGCTCCGTAAAGCTTTACCTGAACAACAATATCCTCCGCAGATAATTGACGACGCTCTGCAGCGGGCCAAAAGCCTTGATCGTGAAAAGCTCATCAATAAGAACAAGCGATTAGCACCACCTCCCCAAACCAGACTCGTTCTAACACATTCTGCATGCCTTCCTAACGTCTCGCATATACTCAGAAAGGATTACAACTTATTGACACAGAGTGATCGGCTTAAGGAAATTTTTATTGAATTACCACGAGTGTTACATAGGAGATCAAGGAACTTGCGTGACGTTGTAGCTTCTTCCAAGACTAATTTAATTGCTCCTGTTGGTCGTCACCCTTGTAACAAAGCGTGATGTAAAGTTTGCGCGCATATGTCCACTGCGACTGTTTTAAACGCACGGCATCTATCTTTTGAATTAAAATTAACGGAAGCTCGAACTGCAATAGCAGCAACATCATTTTTTTGAATGCTGAATCTGCCGCATGCAATAACATCGGTCAACCCAAAATATCTATTCGCATGTGTTTCAAGAATCACAACTTACACGGAAACAGTTTGCCACATCTCCCATTGTCTAAGCACTTTTATCTACCAGCTCATTCGTTTGAAAAAATTTGGTGATGCTATTAAAACTAGTCTTCAAATCACACCATGATCGTGACATTAACTCGCCGCCCAGTGGGCATCGTCTGCAAGGGGGAAAAGATACGGTGCTTTTGTGAAAAGTGGGGTAGAGGAGAAAGAAGTGAATGTGTTCTGTGCCAGGCCAGACTGCTGCTACCATCTATCATCCAACCTTTACAATAAACACCTCTTACCCGTAACCATATTATGTTTATCTCTGATGAGCATCTGTTGCTTCTATATATGCTCTTTTGCCAAAGGGCCATATTTCAAAATAAAAAATAGTAACAGCATTGAGGCGAAGCATTGAGCCTGATAGTAACGAATGGGAAGGCCGTGGGCAGAATGGAGAGCAGATAAAAAAGAGCCCCACGTTTCTGATGCAGAAATTACGCACGAAACGTACTCTCAGGTACAGATGAATGTGATTAAGAACTTCGCTATGTCTGAAAAGCGCCTTCTTTTAGCAAACGTAGACAGTGAAATGACTGCGGTGACCTTCGGGTGCCCAGTAAGTACAACAGAACTGTTCCGGTGAAAGCCGAAAGCCAGTTAAGACTATTTAGACTGATTTATCAGCACAAAAAAGACGGAAATTTTAGAAAAGACACGCACACACAGCGCTGGATGACCCTCCACACCATGAGATGATGAGGGCCCGTGAGTGAACGTCCTCTCCACGGGGCAAAGTACGCGTGGGGGTTGAAACCGCGCACCACTGCGTCATGACAAGGTTTCTGCATGCACTCAATGCGCCATCTTGCTGGTAATGTGGTAATGTGGAAAACATGATAAATTCCTCCGAGTTGCCCGTAAGCGGTGGTAAGTGATACATCTGAATATATAGCCGTTTAATCATGCAAGGACGTGTTCCTCTGTGGTTCAGTGGTTAATGCCTCGGTCGATTTCGTGTGCCGAAGTCTTTTCCTAGATTATTTTCTTTGATGCATTTTTGAATATATATATATATATATATATATATATATATATATTATCGTTACCTCAAACAACGCGACGTCGTCATATTGTCAGAACACTTTGCAAGTACTGGAGGGTTTGGGTAATGTGGTGTAAACTGAGACAAAACTTTAAAAAGAGTGAATATATTCTAACGTGCCGCTAAAACAGTGCGCAAAAAGAAGGAAGTTGAAGGGCTGGTGTGTGAGATTTTTTATCAGTGACGTTGACCATCTTTTCTGTTCCACTTCTTGAATGCTTACCGCTCATTGTAAACATACCCATTTCATCTGTCAAAGTTTTGAAAGAACGTGGGGGGTCTCCAACGTCCTGGACAACCAAGTCACAAAAGACCTTGGATGGTCTGCCTTCATCTTCGTCTAGCCGGTCTCCCTCCGGAAAACACCAACATGGCCGTCGCCGAAGCCGGCATGCGGATAGACAGCACCGGAGCATAAACCAGTCCCGCCGCCTCAGATCAGGCTGATCACAAGCTAAGACAGTCTAACTGCTGGGTGGCTGAACCACGGATCTTGTCAGGTAAATCCGATCCAGATGTGGATGATTGGATAAAACACTACAGGAGATTGAACCACTATTACGAGTGGAATACGCCAGCGAAACTCGTGTAGGTAGCATTCTTTCTCGTCCACACAACCCTGCTTTTGTTTGAAAAACATGACCATGTGCACACCAATTGAGAAATAATTGTTCAGAAATTGAAGGCCTGCTTTGGAGACACGAGCTTGAGAAAAAATAAAGCGGAACAAACACGGTTGCGTAGAGCTAAGCTGTCTGGTGAAACGTGTACGACATACATCTAAGGGGTCTGTGCGCCGATTGTTTTGCGGGATCGTAAACGCAAATACGTCTGACGAAGAAAGTCAGACACTTGTTGAAAGGCATCGTCGAAGATGCGTAAAATTTTCTCTTCACTGATAAAAATCTAGCTCTCCTTTCGAGTTTGAGGCTCTGAAGACCAGATGAGTTCTACCCAATTTTGGGTGCTTGGACAACGTCTCGGGGTTTGCAAGTATGGATGCCGCTACCTGCGAATACACACCCTCGATCATCAGTCGGGCAGTTAGAAAAGCTATTACGGCTCCAAGCAGCAGATGCTCAGTACCGATTCTGCTATGACGGTTGCCCTTAACCAACATTCTAACGGATTCTGATGGGTGCGCCGACGGACGCTGGTCATGCCTGGCGTCAGACTATGAGGTCTCGAGTTTTGCTAACGTAGCATCGCTGTTCCCAGCGAGCACGCGTGTCAACGCTACATTGGAGCATAGTGGGCCTTTCATGATGCGGTCGCGGCCGTTTTAAATGCGAAGCAATTCTTAGCAAACTTCGGCAACTTTGAGCACATCGATCTATCAATCAATATTTCTAGCCACCTAAGACTTTTAGCTCTCCTGGCCGTTTCGATAATGGTATCAATACCAAATTTAGCATGGCATAGCATGACTGTATTAATAACATGTTTGAGTAGACATGAGATAAAACCATGACATGTAGGTTATGACTTAGATTTATTATTCTTGCAGCTCTTGCGGTGGATTCGTTCACATGGCATGTCGCAGAACTCGTATACATTTGAATGATTGCATGGTGAACACAAGCACAGAGCCTGCTAAGAAAATCATGGCATGCGTGTCTTGTAACAACATCACTACATGCCACGCTCATCATGCGCTCGCGGCCGTTTGACTAGATTCACTTATACCAAATTAGGTATTACAGTTGACGCAGATATGTGACTGGTGCAAACATGATACTCATTAGATGCGTGTGATGTAACAACATGACTACATGCCACGTTCATGTTGCGCTGGTGGTCGTTTCACTAGCTTCACACGTACAAACTAGGTATAACGCAACGCATATGGGCGACATAGGTAAATGACACATCCAAACATGATAACCACGACATGCATGCCATGTAACAACATGACTACATGCCACACTCATAATGCGCTCGCGGCCATTTTGCTAGCTTCATATATGACAAACATGGTATTACGTGACGTCAATGAATGACAAAGCTTTGTGACCTGCGCAAACATGATAATCATGAGATGCGTGTCATGTGAGAACATGACTACATGCCGCTGTCAAGGCGACAATACATTTCGACGTGACGCGGTGCGCGTGCTCGCCAGCTATCATGTCATCGCGTCACGCCAGCATTGCAACGCCAGGCGCCAGTTTCGCCATATACTCGCGGCTCTCGTAGCATGCGTTGCTTTGACGCATGCGCGTTTTAGCGCGTCCGGCGTCCATCAGTCACGAAACGAGGAAGACGTAGTGTTGTCTTGGTTACGTATCGGCGCGAATTGCGTACCTGTAGCCGTCGGGCCGCGCCGACTGACGCTATTCGCGCCTGGCGTCAGACTATAATGTTCTCGCGTTTCACTAACGTAGCGCCGCGGTGTCTAGCGTGGGCGCGCGTCAACGATACACTGGAGTGTATTGGGCCCTTCACGATGCGCTCGCTATCGTTTCGTTTGGTCCCCATATACCAAGATTGGCGTTACGTGAAGACAATAGATGACGAAATTTTTAACTGGTGCAAACGTGATAATCCCGACACGCGTTTAATATAGGAACATGACACGATACCGTTCTAATAACGTGTTCATGGCCATTTTGCTAGCTCCACATATACTAAATTTGGTGTCACGTGACGTGAATAGATGACGAAGGTAAACGACACATCTAAACATAATAATCATAACACAGAAGTCGTGTACATCATCATTTAACTCCACCTCGTAACATTCTGCTGAGTTTAAAGTGACATGCCAACCTTTCTTATTCGTGCTTCGCACAACATCGTTTCCCACTGTACGTGGGATGTGCCAATTTTTAACTCCACTCATAGTAAATATGTTGTTACGTGACGTCATTGGACGACGACATGTATGACAGGTGCAAACATAATAGTCCTGACACGCGTGTCATGCAAGAACATCACAAAGTACCACGCTCAAAGCGGCCGCGCAGTTGTTTCGTTAACTCCACATATACTAAATTTGGTATGGCGTGCCGTGAATACTTGACGAAGGTAAACGGCACATTCATACAAGACAGTCATGACACGGAAGTCATCTACGGCATCATTTACCTCCAACTCGTAACGTTGTGCTGATTTGAAAGTGACGTATTAACATTTCTAATTCGCGCTTCCCATATCATAGATTCCCACTGTACTTGGAATCTGCCGATTTTTTAGTAAGTTTTCAGCTATTCAAGCATCTCTGGCAAGCCCTGGCACTGGACGCCTACGCATAGTAAGGTTTCAACGGACGCCGCTGTCGCGGCCGCCGGGACGCCAGCCGAAATGAAAATTGAGGTTGGCGGCGTCGAAGTCCCACTTTAGAAAAAGACAGATGATTCCTGGACACCATATCAAGGCTTCTGAGCCAAGGCGAAACATCACCAGGCACTGAAGCAACAATCCCAAATGAAGGCCACGCTAACGAACAAATTCCACTAACCCCGAGCAAACACGGGAACGGAAATGCCATTTTTTACCAAGGCTGCCATCGCACACGTACCGCAATGTGGGACACCCATTGAGCTCACGCCACCATTACTGGTAGACTTGAAGACATCACTGCTTAGAGCAGACTCTCTGCATGAACTGGACCCCAGTAAGCGCGACTAAATGCGCATACACCCAGGGAAGAACACAGTCGCTGTTAGGGTGGCTACCACAGACTAACCAATCGCGTGCAAACGCATCACGTCCATCACCCTCGTAGACGACCGGCAGATCGAGCTACGCATGTAGGCACCACCACCCGACGACGCAATACGGGGCATCTCTTTCTACGCCCCAACATTCCTCACCGATGATGAGACGCTTAAGGACTTTCAAGTCAGCAACCCTGACTACCAAACAGTAGGTGGCAGACGCATGGGAAAAACGAAGAATTGACTGATAAAGCTTCGCAGACACTATCTACCTAGTTGGCTCCTAACCGACAGAGTCTCCTACACCACAGGTCTAACCTCATTCTAACCAAAAGTAGACGCATGCTTCAACTGCCAGAAGACCGAACACCGCTCCGTTGTGTGGCCTCAACCTAGGCGTCGGGCAGCATTACGGAGTGGACCATAAGCCACCACCGTAACGAACGCCACCAACATGCTCAGCACGCTGCATCATCTTCCAAGGAGCCCACATAGCAGCTCAAGAGGCCAATACCACTTCACCAAAAAGCCTGAACCACCTAACGCAGCACAGACAGAAAAAACGCTACAACTCGAGTCACAAGTGACGCAGCTATCCTTGAATTACGATAGCCCTCTTCAATTAGACGAGCGTAACTATCCCAGCTCGGAACATAAAAAAAGCCGACGAAAAAGGACAGCCAATTGAAGTCACCATTTCGTGAGGGTCAAGGTACCTCCCACTCAAGGTCATAATCAAGAGCTCGATCATAAACTCTCGTCCGGTATGCCGATTCATCATAAGCATAACCGAGCAACCCTGTAGTAGCATTGGCGCAAAGCCCAGCGTCCCAGCTTCCATCACTCCGTTGCAGTCATCGAAATTGTGTGGCACTACTACAGTGAACTACAATATACTCTAGTGGCGCGATCGGCAGGCCGCGAATGCTGTCTCGGTGGCACGAAACGACACAGACGGCCGCTAGTATTTCTCGCGGAGCCGCTGCGCCTCTTCATGTGTGCGAGCACAAGCGGGCAGTGCGTTCTCTGGATAGCACGGACAGCGTGGGAGTCACTCAGTGCATGTGCGTGAGTATAGGCTTGAGTTGGCGTATTGAGCCAATGCTACCTGATGAAACTTCGTAAATGCTTGGAAGCTCTGTCGCATACAAGTCAACGACTCTGGTTGCGTTATGCGTTGTGGTGGCGCACAACGCAATCGACGCCGCCAACGCCGGCACTCGGAGGTGCGTTCGCATTGGCGTTTCAGTGCCTCCTACATTACAGCGCTTTGATGCTTTATTCGCATTGAACTATTTTTCGTGCTAGCAACTATTCTCTGCTGATTTTACTGTTGTAAGTCACACGAGAAAAAAGAATGCGGCAACGTTCTCTGTCTGCGGTCAGGCTTTTTGGAGTGGTGATGTGTGCTATTTGTGTTTGCGCTCGTGTTCGTCGGTGAGTGACCAGATTGCGAGCAGCTGCAATGCAACAAAGGCCCACGTTTCTGTGGAAACCAGGAACATGCACCACTACTTTACGTATTAAGAGAGAGAGAAAAATGGAGGAAAAGTAGGGAGGTAAACTAGACTGTGCGTCCAGTTTGCTACCCTACACATGAGGGGGTGTCACAGAACGAGTGCTAAAAATGGGCGCGCCGCCAAATTCTTGCGGTAACGTGCGGAAGAGACGCCGGGAGGTCAAAAAGAAAAAAAAGAAAACAAACATCGAAGGCTCCCCGGGCGCGCGCTCTCTCCTTGGAAGCGTGGCTTCGCCGACGAACCTCCTCACCCCACATCGGCGGCCGAGATAGCGCGCGAAAGTTCCAGAACCAAAGGCGCGTGGTCGTACCGAGTTGAGTCATCGGCCGCGGAGGGCATTCCAACCGTCTCGCCCTCTTCCCAGCCTTCGCTGCGTATCGCGCCGACGAAATGACGAGAACCGTCTGGAATGTCGCGCGCAAGGTATTTAACCGAGCAGCCGAGATGAGACATCAGGAGGAGACGGAAGTGGGCGCCAGAGCGCGAAGGGATTCCGCCGTGTAGTCGGCGAAGGTTTTGGTCCGTAGGGACGAAGCCGGAGATGAAGGGGATTTCCACCTGTGGGTGAAGGCTCGAGCTACAGGCAAGAGCGTGTGTTTACCGCTATCGAGCGAAGACGCGTGGCAACAGCTGCGGGTGTGAAGCCGACGTGTTCCGGCGAAGAAGTTGAAGTTTGAAGAGTGGCCAATTGAAGACGCGAGGTTTCCTGGAAGAGAAACTTCGGGGCAGCGGAACGGCAACAACGCTGGACTTTGAGTGAGTGATTCTCAGAAGAGTATCATTCAGACTTTGGTTCCAAGGACTTTGGACTGAATAGGTTTTCTATCTCTTTAGTCTTTAAGGGTCTTGGTTGTTCAATGCATGCGACTGCATTGTAAAGTGTACTGTTGTCTGTGTCCGTTGTTCGAGTGTGGCTAATTGTACTGTGTAGTGTGTTGATTGATTGGTGACATATTGTACTCAGCTATTGTGGAGTAAGCATATTGGTGTATTGTTTTTCTGTTCTGCCATTATAGAGAATATAATTTTGTTTATTTATCAACTCTCGGCTCTGACTTGTTCTTTGGGCCACAGCCGGCGTCTGCTGGCGCGCCTACAAGGACCACTCCTAAATTGTCCATGCTTTCGTGGTGCGGTTCGGGGGGCCGATACTTCGGCTCCCAGAATTAGCCCGGCGATCGCCTCCCTGTTTAACGGGACCGGTGTGACAATTAATCTGGCGTCCGCGACAGGACCTTTTGGTGCACAGTGTGTCCAAATTAGTGAGAAAGAGCCTCGAGTTGTTGATAGTGCTATCGGAACGATTTTGTGTGTTGTTCAGTGTTCTCGTTAACGAGTGCAGGGGAGTGTTCCGATAGACTGATTTAGGCAGATACTTTTTGCACGCGGCAAGGTTTTATTTGTGAGTTGCGAGACACCATGGATCTCTAAAAGTTAGTTGCTCTTGGTGAGAAGATGGGTCTTTCTGGCGCCGAACTACGGAAGTGGGTAAGCCAGAAGGAGAAAGAGGCAGCGGAGAGAGCCAAGGAAGAAAAAGCCGCTGAGTTAGAACGAGAGAGGTTGGCAGCTGAGAGGGCCAAGGAAGAAAAAGCAGCTGAGTTGGAACGAGAGAGGTTGGCAGCTGAGAGAGCCAAGAAAGAAAAAGCAGCTAAGTTGGAACACGAGAGGGGTTGGCGGCCGAAAGGGCCAGAGAAGAAAGAGAGGCAAAGGAGCGACCGCTGAAAGAAGAAAGAGAGGCAAGGGAGCGACAGCTGAAAGAAGAAAGAGAGCTGCAATTGAAGTTGGAGCTAGAGAAACAAAGACTGGCAGCTGAGAGGGCGAAAGAAGAAAGAGAGGAAAGGGAACGGCAGCGACAGCACGAGATGGAACTCGAGCGGCTCCGTTTGCAACAGCGAAGTGAAACTCCCGTCCAAGCTAGAGTTGAAAGCAGCGAACAGGAGGACCACGGCTTCCGCTTGAACCCAAGCAAGCTGCTCGTAGCATTTGTTGAAAGGAAGGACGACCTTGACGCGTACCTTCACCGATTTGGGACGATCGCAAGGAGCCAGAATTGGCCGGAAGATGAATGGGCAACTGCTTTGAGTACTTGCTTGAGTGGTGAAGCGCTCAGTGTGTACGGTAGGCTGACGCCGACCGATGCAGCCAACTATGCAAAGGTGAAAGCTGCTTTGCTGAAGCGATTTAGGTTTACTGTAGAAGGATTTCGGGACAGATTTCGGACAGGAAAGCCAGCTGATGGTGAGACGGCTACGCAAAATGCCGCCCGACTTTGCCATTATTTCGACAGATGGATTGAACTTTCAGGGACAGCGCAGGAGTACGATGAACTTAGAGAGCTCCTAATCAGAGAACAATTTCTTATTAGTTGCCACCCAAGCCTGTCGCTGTACTTGAAAGAGAGGAAGGCTGAGTCACTTGAAGGAATGCTTGAATTGGCTGATCAATTCTTGGAAGCGCAAGATGGAACTAATTTGGCCAAGGTCAAGAAGGATTGTCCCGATGATTCGAAGAAATTGGCTCCCAAAGAAAAGAAGCGTGCACCAGACAGCATTCCGCAATGTTTTCTGTGCAACCGAGTGGGTCATCGCGCGAAAAACTGTCGAACTATCTTTACGAGCCCTACGGCAGTAAAATGTTTTAAGTGTGGTCAGACTGGGCACAAAGCAGACGCATGTCGAAACGGAGCGAGTCAAACTCACCAGGTATCCTGTGTGCAAGCAGCACCGAAATCTGATTATAATGCCGTCACCGATGGATTTGTAGAGTTGAAGAAGGGGAGAAAATTCCTATTGTGGGTGCTGTAATGTCAAAACAGCCAACCGGTGTTACGAAAGGAATGCCAACGCTGCCTGGAAGAGTTGCGGGCAAAAAGATTACGGTGTTAAGAGATACCGGCAGCTCCACTGTTATCGTGCGGAGAAACTTGGTAGGGGAAAGCGAGTTAACCGGCAAAACGAAACCGGTTTGCTTAATTGACCGTACAGTTCGGATGCTTCCCGAAGCAGAGATTGAGGTTGAAACCCCATACTTCAGCGGGAAGGTTACGGCTCTATGTATGACGACCCCCCTTTACGACCTTGTCATCGGAAACATCGACGGGGCGCGAGGGCCGAATGATCCAGAATGTTTGGGAGAAGACCCGAAGATAGAGCCCTCGCCAACACAGCGGCCGCGAGATACAAGGGAGGAGCATCTCGTGACGGATCTCACTAGAGCCCAAGGTGAAGCCGCGGCGCAAGAGACAGCGAAGGAGAAGACGATCGTGTCGAATAAGTTGACGTGCTGGGCATCTGGACGTACGTCGGCACGACCGCAACCGACCGACAGTGTAATGGTGACGGAGTTGGCCAGCCAAGCCCAATGCCATGACATGAACGAGCTGGTAAATAAACAGATAGGACCCGTTGAACGTTATGACCGTTAACGGTGTCGGAAGTGACAACGATGGCTGAGACGCCGCCTCAGATACCGCCGTTGGAAAAGGCTCGCCGAAAAAGAACAAGGAAAAACAAGAAGAGATCGAGCAAGCACCGCAAGAAAGGACGCAAGCGCAGCTCGAAACACACAGGATAGGTGCCGAGGTGGAATCAGAATGTGTTTGGCAGGGCTGAGTGACATATGTTGTGTTAATGTTCTTGTTATCCTGTGTCTCAAGTGTATGTCGAGCGAGTGAGTGTTTTGTGCGATGATGTGATGTATAGTATTTTATAATTGTTGTATAGACAGAACTTTGTACGTTTGTATTGTTTGGAATGTGTGATGAAGTGTTGTAGGCATGTACCTGTGGCTATATTTCATGTGTTGTGGAATTGAACTACAATGTACAATTGTATTGAGTGATCTATTGTGAATGTGACGTGTCATGAGCGACGGACCATGTTACAGTCTTTGAGAGTGTGGGGACTGTTCGCGCTCGTTTGTGTGGTTCTGAATATTATGAGATAATATTCCTAAAGTGGAGGGCAGTGCCACAGAACGAGCGCTAAAAATGGGCGCGCCGCCAAATTCTTGCGGTAACGCGCAGAAGAGACGCCGGGAGGTCAAAAAGAAAAATAAAAAATTGCCCGCAGCTTCCCTCGGGGGAACACTGAGGAGGATGCGGAAGCATGTAATTGGTTAATGGGTGTTATATTGCGACTTACTTGGGTCGATGGCTAAATTGGTTAACGTGGTTGTGAAATGGGGTGTATATGAGTGAACACGTACGGCACGTATGCGAAAGGGCGGTGTTTTATTTATTGCGACGAACTTTGAGGACGATGGCTTTGTGGTCGGTAAAGTAAAGAGTGAGTGGATCGGGTTGCATCGGTCGTAGGTCGAAATTTGCAAAGACGTGGTCGATGCAGGTTCCGCGAATGGTGGTCGGCTGGTGGTGTTTGCAGTCGTCGTGCGTTGCGCGTTTCAGCGAGTGTCGCGACGCCATGTATTCGACTATCCAATGCCTTGATGACGTCGACGTTGAAGTCGCCAACTAGCATGAACGGTCGATGTTGCGGTTGTTTCCTGTAATCTTGCACGGCCTTGTCGACGTACTTTTCTACGGTGGCACGAGAGAGGTTTGGCGCGAGGTACATCGTCATGACGTCGACGCCACAGACGGTAGCAACGCAGTGCTCGCCGTTGGCGCGTTGTTGAACGCCGGGCTGTAGTCGGAGGTCAATGAAGGAGTCGTCGTCGTTGTCGACGTCACGCTTGACGTAAATTCCCACACCGCCCGCAGGTCGTTGGAACCCGTGCGTGCGCGCGACCGAAGCGTATCCCGCAACGTCGACGCCATTGGCGTTCCACGTCTCGGTGAAGCAAAGCACGTCCACTCTGCGTAGTACACAGATGGTGGGCGACAGCGCGACGGCGCATGCGCGCGCGTCAGCTGTCGAATGTTCGAGAAGCGGTGCGGACGGCGTGGACGGTGCACTACAAGGCGCGAGTATAAGATGCTTCCGCATCTAAAAAGAAAACAAACATCGAAGGCTCCCCGGGCGCGCACTCTCCCCTTGGAAGCGTGGCTTCGCCGACGAACCTCCTCACCCCACATCGGCGGCCGAGATAGCGCGCGAAAGTTCCAGAACGAAAGGGGCGTGGTCGTACCGAGTTGAGTCATCGGCCGCGGAGGGCATTCCAACCGTCTCGCCCTCTTCCCAGCCTTCGCTGCGTATTGCGCCGACGAAATGACGAGAACCGTCTGGAATGTCGCGCGCAAGGTATTTAACCGAGCAGCCGAGATGAGAGATCAGGAGGAGACGGAAGTGAGCGCCAGAGCGCGAAGGGATTCCGCCGTGTAGTCGGCGAAGGTTTTGGTCCGTAGGGACGAAGCCGGAGATGAAGGGGATTTCCACCTGAGGGGTGAAGGCTCGAGCTACAGGCAAGAGCGTGTGTTTACCGCTATCGAGCGAAGACGCGTGGCAACAGCTGCGGGAGTGAAGCCGACGTGTTCCGGCGAAGAAGTTGAAGTTTGAAGAGTGGCCAATTGAAGACGCGAGGTTTCCTGGAAGAGAAACTTCGGGACAGCGGAACGGCAACAACGCTGGACTTTGAGTTAGTGATTCTCGGAAGAGTATCATTCAGACTTTGGTTCCAAGGACTTTGGACTGAATAGGTTTTCTATCTCTTTAGTCTTTAAGGGTCTTGGTTGTTCAATGCATGCGACTGCATTGTAGTGTGTACTGTTGTCTGTGTCCGTTGTTCGAGTGTGGCTAATTGTACTGTGTAGTGTGTTGATTGATTGGTGACATATTGTACACAGCTATTGTGGAGTAAGCATATTGGTGTATTGTTTTTCTGATCTGCCATTATTGAGAATATGCTTTTGTTTGTTTATCGACTCTCGGCTCTGACTTGTTCTTTGGGCCACAGCCGGCGTCTGCTGGCGCGCCAATAAGGACCACTCCTAAATTGTCCATGCTTTCGTGGTGCGGTTCGGGGGGCCGATACTTCGCCTCTTAGAATTAGCCCGGCGATCGCCTCCCTGTTTAACGGGACCGGTGTGACAGGGGGAGAGGGAAGAAAAAAGTGGGAGAAGGATAGACACATGTCACATCACACAAACAATGCTGAGTTTCACAGGCGGTCCCTCAATGAAGTTGCTGTCAAGTATCTCAGGAGGACTCGTGTGGCTTTCTGTGCTGATGTGCTGCGCGACCAGGCTCCTAATATATTTGCTTCATTAGATGGCTAATCATCTAGTCTATTCAAGACACACTGGAGAGTCCGGCGATCTTCAATAAATTGGGCACAGTGGCCCAAGAGATGTTCAATAGCCTCTATGCAGTTGCAGCTTCCACACATGCATGAATCTGCCCTGCCAATGCGATGGCTTAATGACTTAGTAAACCCTACCCCAGTCCACAGCCGGCACAGTATTGTAGCGTCACGTCGAGAAATCTTGGATGGCAGTAGTTTCTGAAGTAATGACTTAAGGTTCTTAGGGCAATGATTGGAGTCAATGGAGAATTCCAGTGCGCAAGCGTGGCATTATGCGCGACGTGACAAAGTTCTCTAGCTCCGTCTATTCTTGACAAGGGTATTAACTGTGTGGGCGCTCCATCGAAGGCACATCGGGCAGCGTCGTCGGCGAGGTGGTTACCACTGATGCCACAGTGGCCCGGCAATCATTGTAAAACAATGTCGTGTCCTTGATCAGCGGCGCGATGACAAATTTCAACAATACGATACACCATCTGGTGGTAGTTTCCAAGTCGTAGACTTCGCACGCATTGAAGGGCTGCCTTGGAGTCGCAGAATATAGCCCATCTACTAGGGGATTCTTGCGTAACATACTCCACAGCGGCTCGAAGAGCGGCGAGTTCAGATCCCGTAGATGTCGTGACGTGTGATGTCTTGAATAGGACGGTGATTAATCGAGATGGTATGACAAAGGCACCAGTTGAACTTCCTGAGACAAAACCGTACGTGTAAACGTGAATTCGGTTAGCATACGACAAATGCAAAAGAAACACTGAGATCTGCTTGAGGACTACAAATGACAGGCTTGCCTTTTTAGATATCCCCGGCACTTCAAGGTGTACAGTGGGTCTTTTCATGCACCAGTCTGGAGATAGTGGTATGGTTGCGGATGAGAATCTCCACGAGATAAAATTCTAGTTAGCCGCATCAACTTTGGAAAACGCTGCCTTTGGTATTTCTAGTTGCAACCTAGCAAGTGGTGCTTAGGCACTCTGGATATGTGACGGATATGTGTCCAGAGTGTGTCGACAGTAATTTATGTTGTGATCGGATGGTCTTGTAGTGCCATCATCACCATCATCATTTTTTCCATCACCGCGCCGCGTCTCTCGCGCAGCTCGAGCTGCGCGAGAATTAGAACGAGCTTCTGGCCTGGCGGTTTGGACGTGGACAGCCACCGCGGCTCCGCTTCAGGCCTGCAATAAAGTGGCGAGGTACCCGGCAAGCCATTGCTGGCACCAGTGGCAGGTGGCGGAGCGGCAGGGGGCACCGTCGAGGAGCTGACCAGCAGCTGCGGCGAGGAGGAGGCCGAGACGTCTGAGCTGGTGGTCGCGGAAACGGCGAGGGCCACGGTGTCGCGTGCCGTCGCTTGCTCTGCGTGCTCTTGCGTGCTTACCTTGCTTTGCGACGCCGGGGAAACCTGCCTGGTGCGGGTAAACGGAAGCGGACGGTATGTGTTGCCGCTGCGGGCGAGCACCGCAGTGCAGAGCGCATCGTAAGGCTGCGGGCTGGTGCTTGAAGTGGCAGCGAGATGGCGCAACTCTATCGGAAGGGCGTCGAGAAGAATGGCGTGCATCTGCAGCTGGTCCGTGACGCCATTCAGCGCCAGAACGGCATCGAGCTGCATGAACCATACCTTGGGGTAGGTCGATTGGAACGGCGGCACTGGCGGGCAGAGTTGCGGGAACATGGCCGCGGGCCGCTTGGCGAAGGGCGTGTTCTCCGGGTCACCAATGTAGCGGCGAGAGAAGAGAGACGTGAGATGACGTCGAAGGCGGCCGATGGGGCCGTGCCGATTCCAGAGGTGCTTTCCACGATTGGAGACCTCTGGGACCGAGCCATCCGTCATTACGGATTTCTTTCCATCGAGCGCTTACTTCTTCGTCCACTGCGCAACTCTCAGTGTCGCCCACCAGAGACCCACTAGTTCCCGATGGTCACTACACGTTGACAAACTGGACTTGCCAAAGGAACACTTTATGGACTGCCGTTCATGTACATAGCATTTGTCGCCCTCTTTCTTTTTTTCATATGCCTTCAAATCGCGCAAAGCGCTAGGGGGGGAGCCCTGTAGTGCCATCATCACCATCATCATTTTTTCCATCACCGCGCCGCGTCTCTCGCGCAGCTCGAGCTGCGCGAGAATTAGAACGAGCTTCTGGCCTGGCGGTTTGGACGTGGACAGCCACCGCGGCTCCGCTTCAGGCCTGCAATAAAGTGGCGAGATCGGCACGGCCCCATCGGCCGCCTTCGACGTCATCTCACGTCTCTCTTCTCTCGCCGCTACAGTCTTTAGCAATACGAATTGTCGCTAACGGATTATCGCACCGAGGTAGCTCAAAGCATGTGCGGAGTACTTGGCCTTGAATGCTTTGCAGGACCCTGATGCTAGTTTTTCCGGCGTTGGAAAGCACGGGCGTGCTATACCGCAAATATCCTAAAAAGAGTGCTCTGTACAGCTGAAGCATAGATGACACTGATGTGCCCCACGTTTTACCAGCGAGAAATTTCATCACGTGTGTGATAGAACTGAGACTCTTCTTTAATTGCGAGATGCGAGCACTCCACGCGAGATCTCTGTCGATAATGACGCCCAGGAATCGGTGACATCTCGTCTACGAAAGGTTCACGTTGTCGCTGGAAACTGCATAATATATCATGGGCTTGCGGGTAAAAGCGACTAAGGTGCACGTCTCGGTGGAAATTGTGAGGCCTTGAGCATGGAGGTATGTCGAGGTTATTCTCGCTGCTTTTTTGGAGCCGTGCGCGTACCTGGGGTCGTGTCACTGCTGAATCCCAGATACATATATCATCAGCGTATGTAGAGAGATTGGCTGATCGAGGTAAACTTTGTACAAGGCCAATGATCGTGAGGTTAAACAGCGTAGGGCTGAGAACCCTGCCTTGTGGAACACCACGAGTGGTGTCTTGATCAATTGTGTCGCCTTCCGCAGTAAGCGCAAAGAAGAATCTCCTCTGTAGGTAGCTCCGAATCTATCGAAACATTTCTCCACCGATTCCAATTTTCGCCATGGCATCTAGGATGGCATCGTGTATTACGTTGTCGTATGCACCTTTCACATCTAGGAACATTGCAACCGAGATGCGCTTGAGGTATTTCTGTCGTCACAGGGGTTACGAGGTCAATGACATTATCAATAGAAGCACGGCCTCTTCGAAAACCAGCCATGGCTTCTGGCTATATATTATAGCGTTCATTTACGACTGAACAAAGCGCGCGAAAGGAATGAATACAGGGTAGTCTAGGAAATAGTGTCAGCCCAACAAAACATAAGAAAGTAAACACGCTGTCTTTTTTTCGTTTCGTGTATTGTGTCACATCTTGTATCATGTAAATCCGTGTATCTTTTACTCTTGCGCGCGTTTCGAAGTACCTGAATGTCAATACCAGCAACAGGAAGCATAATTCTGTCGCTTGCTTGTCAATCGCAAAGGTTCGAAAAAAGGTTTTATTTTGAGGCGAAAGCGCCAGCGACGGCCAGGGAGATAAGTCGAAGCGTACACGGGAAGTGTTTTTTTTTGTTCCCGTGGTCCGTGCACGCGCTTTTCAAACAGTGTTCTTGCACGATGCGTACTGCGCTCTTGTGGGCCGTGCAAGAGACCGAAGCCGATGGACTCCTTTGCTAGCCTACTGCACTTGTGCCGGTGCGCTCTGTTGCATTTTCTCGCAATCTCCGTGGTAGATTCTGTACTTTGTGAGATATCCCGCACTAGCAAACGTGTAGCTCGTGAGATGTTGAAGCGGAGAACGGATTTTGATTGATTCGCTCAGGGTTGCCGAAGTGGCTATTCAGGCTCTCCGTAGGCCTCATGGTTTACATCTCCCAGAAACGAAGCGCACGAGCCGCCTCCACTTGTTAAACGGCTGACAGCGAAAACGATGCGAATATTTCTTGCTTCGGCGTGCAGCAATTTGAGAGAACATGGTTACAAATGCTATTCCACGTCTTACTTGCTTGGAAACGATAACGCAGACATGTGTTTCAGGAGCAGTAGCCGGAGCAAATGCCGCAAACGTCATCAGCTTGAAAAAATAACAAGGGGCTAAGTTTACCGTTTACCTTTTTTTCTGCAGCATTTCTAGTTGTTCACTAGGTGCGGCAAGGTACGCAAAAATACGTCAGATTGCCAATATCACCCAATACGCGCCTCACGTCGACATGCCTTACGTATACGTAAACACACGCGGGCTCTCCACGCACTGCGCCGCGCTGAGTCTCTAACTTGGTCGCATGCACATGAGGGCAGACGACGGCAGCAGTTTCTTGTAAGGTTCATAACGTCGAGAAATAGGAATACTGCGACTTAGAAAATATCTGGTGCTGTGATATGAAGCAAATATACCAAAACATGGTCACGGGTAAAAAATGATCACGTATATATGATTATGTTGTTTCATCAGAAAAAATATATTAAAGCAACAATATCCACTCTTTTGAAGTCAGCGCGAAAGTTGACAATTGAACGAATGTCACTGTGATGAAACTATCAAAGTATCGAGAGTATTGTTCATTGCGTGCCTTCCAACATGCTGTTCTATTTCTGGTGCCTCCTCCAAACTGCAAACAGGGCGTTCGAGATGTGCTATGCGTTTTTACGGCAAGGTTCTGTTTTCCGTCTCATACTTCAGTTGCAAGACTTTGGGGTGGTTGTTGCCCGAGTGCCATCAGATTTCGCAGCGAAAACTTTTTTCGTAGTTTTGGCTTCTGTGTGAGGGTTTGGTGCCATCCGCGGAGCCTTTCGCGGGTGCATGAGGTACGTTGGCTGTTTTAATTGACAAAATGAACGCAAAACGAGCGTTGCAGAAGTCGGAGAGCGTTATCTTGCTGTGTGCGCTGCTGTGCAATTATTAGACTATTTCTCAGAGTTAGAGAATCAACGACTCATGGTCCGCCGTGCATTTTGCGAGTGCGCTCGCGATGAACTTGTCGCGAGTGTGTGTGCGATGCAATTAGCGCGCAATGAACCGCGCAATGCCGAATTCGGTGCACGTTCTCTTGCCGTGTGCGCAGCTGTGCAATCAAGAGGTCACGTATCAGTATTAGGTATGACGAGAAAACTGAATACACTTTAAGGCAAAAGGGTGTTAAAAAGGTGTTTGGTTCGTACTTTTGGGGACTGATGGGACTGCCGCAAGCATTAGTCCCTTGAAGGACTAGCGGCTCTTGGTCTTACAGTTAGTCCACACAGACGAACTCAAGGTACTAACATTTAGTCCTCACATTTGCAACTTAGTGAGTAACTGTCAGTCTCACAATTCACCTCAAAGGACTAACATTTAGTTCTCACATTTGCACCTTATAGAGCAACTGTTGATCCTCACATTAACACCTTACCGGGCAACCGTTAGTCCCCACAGTTGCACCTATTCGGAGGAATGATTGATCCACTGAAATACTTCAATCGAATGAACTTTTTGTTCCCAGCTCAAACATTCTTTTTTCGTTTATTTCCCGCCAGGCCTAATCCTTTTAGATGCGGAAGCATCTTATACTCGCGCCTTGTAGTGCGCCGTCCGCGCCGTCCGCACCGCTTCTCGAACATTCGACAGCTGACGCGCGCGCATGCGCCGTCGCGCCGTCGCCCACCATCTGTGCCGCGCGCGCTTCTCCTTCGAGAACATTCGACAGCTGACAGCGCATGCGCCGTCGCGCCGTCGCCATCTGTGCCGCGCGCGCGCTTCTCCTTCGAGAACATTCGACAGCTGACAGCGCATGCGCCGTCGTGCTGTATATATACTCAAGGTCGGCGCTCGCTCGCTCAGTTGCCGCTCGTCCGTTGGTTTGTACGGCGCGTCGACGTCCGAAGTCGCCGTGAAATGAGTGCCAACGAATCCACAAACACAATGATCGACGTCCCTTCGACCAGCGCCGCCCTTTCGCATACGTGTGTACGTGTTCACTCATTTAACACCCCCTCCTACAACCACGTTAACCAATTTAGCCATCGACCCAAGTAAGTCGCAATTTAACACCCCATTTCACAACCACGTTAACCAATTTAGCCATCGACCCAAGTAAGTCGCACTTTAACACCCCGTTAACCAATTATATGCTCCGCATCCTCCTCAGTGTTCCCCCGAGGGAAGCTGCGGGCAATTTTTTTTCACCTGTTTTTTGCGCAGTTATCAACAAATACTGCAGAAAAGAACACGCGAGAAAGTAGTTAGCCACCCATGTGTAACTGCTCTAGCAGTCACGACAACAACGAAAGACAAAAGTGAGACATCAAAACCTTTTGTATTTCTACATACACATCAAGTTTCTTCATTCTTTTAAGAAAATTTATGGTGAAGTGTACAAGTCCAGTCTCGCTGTCAAATCTTGTTCACTCCTTGGGGAGCTCCTTCGACGGAAGCGATAGATGACAAGCATTGCAGACGCCAGCTCACGCAGCCTTCTGCCTGTTGCGTTCCGATGGCTGCACGTAGAATAGTATAGTGAAAATAGTTAGGCACACGTGACAGAAGATGCAGATGCACGCATATGACAAGCATGTGCACGTTAATACAAAAACAAACGTTAAAATATGACACACAAATAACTTTACCTTGACCTTTCGCACAGTCCATCTGAAGCTGCTCTGACGAAATAGATGGATGACAGGCATCGCAGACGCCAGTGACACAGTCTTCAGCATGGTGTGTGCCCACGGCTGCACAATTAGTATGTAAAATAGTAAGTCACCCCTACTGAAACGTTCCGTATATTGCGGAAGCCTCAAGTACGGAATTATTGGAATGCGGAAGCCGTGTGATTCGGACTCCACATTTTATGGAAATACGTATGATGCGGACTCCGCATTTTATAGAGAGACGTATGATGTGGACTCCGCATTTTATGGAGACGTATGATCCGGACTCCGCACTTTATAGAAAGACTAACCATGCAGAAATTACTGATATTTGTGCATGTTACATCCCAATCCAGCGCAAAGCATTATAATGTGTAAATTCAATAGACATCCATATCTTGAGTACAAGCAATACTGTTTACAAATCAGAATATTCTTTAAAAATGCATGATGAGGGATTGATTCATTGGCATCTTTCCAATCGTCATGATGCGGAAGCAAAATTAGCATTCAAATAAAATACGTTACAAAGCTACTAAATTAACATGCTAGCGATCATAAATGGTGGTTACAATGCAACACACTAATGCAGTGGTCTATGCAGCACTTGAAGAACTTATAGAGTTATTATTTGCAATAGTGAAGCATTATTGTACACATCAGCCTTGCTACAATAAATATTTTTTTTTATTTTTCTGTATGCTCCAGCTGTGAATAGCGACATCGAAGTGTTGATGGCACACAAATGAGGCGACTGCACCGTGATTTCAAGAACTCCACCTAAGACAAGGGATGGTGGCACAAAACACAATGTAACAGCAATTTTGAAACAAAATCTTTAAGCAAAAATAATCATCATAGCACTGAGAAAGTTTGACTTTGTGTTTATCTCATGAATGCCTTGTGGCGATCGGCGCAATGCTGCTTGAGGCTCCTGCACCACTGTTGACTAGGGAGGTCACTGCCTTAGAACTGTTGTGTCCTTCGTAGGCACCTGAAAATGTATATAATTGGCACAAAAAATGTCAGAGACACATGATAGCACCTTAGTTCACATGCACAAGAAATATAACACAAAAAAAACTGTAAATGTAAGGCACACAATTCTTCGTGTTATGCATGTGAGAATAATAAAAGAAAGAAGTGTATAAATTAGTTCTGCCACATGAAAGAAAACAACATGCTTATCACAGTGAAAATAACCAGGTTGTTGTCACGATGTTCAATGATAGAGATAATCTATTGATATGTCCGTATAAAATTATAATTTAAATTTCTTCCTGCACACTAAAACTTCAGGAACTGCTA
Source organism: Rhipicephalus annulatus (assembly GCA_013436015.1). Lineage (NCBI taxonomy): Eukaryota > Metazoa > Arthropoda > Arachnida > Ixodida > Ixodidae > Rhipicephalus > Rhipicephalus annulatus. Next base: position 266,519 of record WOVY01000124.1, on the reverse strand, counting down.
GTGCAAGCTCTCAATGTACATTTAATAGTGTGTGCATGTACATCTTCTGCATTTATATTACACAGTTTGTGCAAAAAATTGGCATGTTGAATAATTTTGAGAGGTAAACCTATGCAGCTTATGAAGCTTAAAATCACCATGAAAGCAAGCAGGATCAGGCAAATGCCATTAAAAATCTGTGCAAGCCAGACATCTATAACCGAACTGCACAGAAATAGTGGAGCAAGAGTAGCAGAAATTTGGCTGCTGACCTGCAGGTTGCGGTATCCAATCCCGGTTGCATTTCTGATGGTGGCAGAAATGCTGTAGACACGTGTGCTCAGATTTGGGTGCACGTTAAAGAACCCCAAGTGGTCGAAGTTTCCAGTGCCTTCCACTACGGCGTCTCTCATAATCATATCGTGGTTTTCAAACGTGAAACCCCACATATAAATCAAGAATAACAGAAATAAACTGCCAACAGAAAAGTTTGGTGCATGCGCTATCTGTAAGTGCTTACACCTTACTACATACAGCATGCTCATTTCATTTTAAATACCGATATTGAATATAACTGCTCTATTAAGATGGTAAAAAATATAAGTTGAACTGAACGACTCTATAAAAAGTGACCGTATTATGACATCACGTTTTCTTATAACAAAATTGACTAAGACTCTGAAATATCATTATGTAACAAAAAATCTTCAAAAGAAGAATCTAGTTTGAAGTCATAATTTTTGATATAGCTACTATGACTATAACCATGAAATTGAGCTTAACATGGCTAATGTTAGTTTTTAAGGCCTATGTTCACTAGACAATGAACGATACCACAAAAAGCACAGCGTTCAGGCAAAGGACCAAACAAAAAAGAAAGCAGACATTTTTGTTATTGCATACTTTGCCTTTAAAAGGGTATTTTTAGCTCTACTTGCTGCTTTTGACCTAAGTATCTGGTGTGGAACAATTAAGCTGAAAATGCACTGTGCTACCAAAGCTCGTTGGTTGAATCTGAATTAATAAAAATGGTGAAGCTTGCACTAAATTAGGCTCTACAAGCCTTGGAACAGCGAGACTGCATGACTCTTAGGACTACTTTGGTACTTGTGTTTTGTTTCTGGGCCTAAGCATGAAGACAAGGGCTTAATTGAACTGCTGTTAAAAATGCTTTTGATATTGCCTGAGGTTCGAAGGATGCTCAGACATTTGATGTTTTTCCCACTGGGCCATTCTACACCAAACATCCATACCATACTGACTGGCGACCATCACAAATATATAGTTTAAAAACTGGTGGTAACTTACTCTTTTGAAAACAATTATTTGCTGAACTATTTTGAAGAGAAAAAGTAGTGGTCACGTGGGTATCTTCAGAATCTCACAGAATATCGTGCGGGTATAGTTTGTGAAAAAAATTTAAAAGTACCGCTTTTCCTTGCCATATCAATGTTGATCTGCATATTAAGTAAAGGTGCTTCTTTAAAGTATTTGAAGCCGAGCAACATTAGGGCAATTTTTCTGCTACATAGACTTTAAAGAATTCAGCCAAACTGTTTATCGTTTGCATTTCTTGCATGGCAATACTGCTCTTTGTATGATTATTTGAGCCTTAAATACTCACTCCACAGAAGTTATATTTCACGAAACAAAATAATTTTAGGCTCAGATTACAAATATCACTATATAATCGTTTTTGTCCACATTGAGATGCAATTTGCACTACGTGTTTGTCTAATTGAAAATTACTTTTATGTGTAAGTTGAAAGCAAATAAACAGTTCTTGTTATATGGCAAGTGTTATCATTACAATTTTTGTTCCAATGAGGAAAATTATTTTTATTGTCTCTTATTGAGAGCCATGGGGAGTTTGGGAACGGAAGCTGTCGTATATCAAATGCAGAAAACAGCCATCTCTAGGAATATTGAAATATTTAGTTCTTCTTTAAAACAAAGTGTAATCATATACCTTGCCATATAAAGAGAACTGCTTCCTTGCTTTTGATGTGGCAAAAAAATGCACTAATATTACTGAGCTTCAAGCACTACACACAATCACCTTTACTTTATACTTAGACAAAATTTGGCGTATAAGAGGCAGTATTTTTGAAGTACTTCTTTTTACTTTTTACAAACAACACCCAGACGACATCCCTAGAAGTCCAGAAGGCACCAAGGTGGCCTAATATTTTGTTCTCTGCGATATATTTTAGCATTTTGCTGTTTTCAACACAGTAAACGACCACAATATTAAAATACAATTAGGATGGTTGGCAAAATGGCTGGGATGTTTGATGTGGAATTGCCTAACTGCCAGCATTTAATCTTCCGAAGCTCAAGCTTTCACCTCTGTGTTACTGCCTTCTTTCCATACAATACCTGCATACGAAAGAAAAAGAAAGGCAGGTCTGACAAAGTTCACATGGCAATATATTTTCATGTTGGATAAATTCATTACCATAAACAGCAGCAAAATAACATTCAGTTTGAGTTGTCCAAGACATAATCTATATACCATTATACTAAGAGCCAAGCGCAAACATTTCATTTGATCATGTGTGGTGATAGACAGGAAGCACTTATTGCAAGACTGATCAGCCTGTATTTAACTGAATGAAGCACAATGCACTGTTCAATCTAACACCACATAGGCATCTTTACTATAGCGAAGCCATGTGTCATTGATTCATGCACTAGATAGGACAATGCAAATGTAACAAAAAGGTGAAAAAAGAAAACAAGGGGAAAATGAAAGTAAAGGGGGGATGCAAAACAGGAGCAGTGTAGCACACTACTTTTACTTTGCATCCCCCTTTTCTTTCTTCTTCTTTTCTTTCTTTTACCTTTTTTTGCTTCCCTTCTCCCCAACCTCCGACAGGAGAACACTTTGTATCATCGCAACCTAACTTGAAAGGAAGCAAGGGCTGCACTCTTCTGCGGTATAGGTTTTTTTTTTCAGACAAACATTTCCAACAGGCACAGACGCCTACACCAAAAGATCTTGTCATTACGAACCCAATTTAAACTATTACGCCAAGGATGGCAAGGTGATTTCTAAAAAATAGGTCCTGCTATTGCAATATCGGCCAGCCTGTCTGAGGCACTTCCACTGTTCACCCTGATTACTCCACTAGATGCTTCAATCTGTCGACTCGCATCTTCATTTTGGATATCACTAAGACGAGCTTACATTGATGAATACGCCCGAAAGTTTAGAGATGTATCATGCCTCAGATTAAGCAATTGTGTTAAAAAATTATTGATAGCTTGCTTGCAGGCTTTTTATACTACAATACGGTGCATGAAGTAGCCTAAAACTTCGTAATGTCTTCTATGCACATGAACCAGATTGACAACGTAATGCACAACATGCTTAAGAATATTGGGAAAAAATGATAACGACAAAACGACCAGCCACCCAAATTTTTTGCTGTACATGTGTATAAAATGTTCATGTACACCCAAACGTGGTGCTTATGATACAAGCCGAAGAAACCTAAAAGTAGGACCTTGGGGCCTTCTGCAAGTGCACGTGTAACATTTTTTCTGTGGAGGGCTTTACGCCCATAAGTGAGGAACAAAACTCCCGTACAATGAAGAATGTTGGCAGCTATTCGTTATAGAAAAAACTCATGCAGCTAATCTTCCCCGACACATCTGTACATTTAGAGAGGTGACGAAGCTTCTGTCATTTGTGGCAGTGCGAAAATTGCCACTACTGGCTAGACGAATGTTCAAACATGCCTTCCTGACACCCTCTATCCATCCCGGCTGAATCTGACACATGATTTCTTAACTGGTGGCTAAACAAAAACAAAATCACTAAAGCACTCACAATACACAGCGTGAAGTTTCTCTGGAGTGGTCAACTTCGTCTTCTGCGATGAAAGAGCAGCACAGTGTACTGATAAGGCACTCCTTGCGATGGTTTTGAATGCCACACAGTGACTTTGCTGTTCCTGTCGAAGAAAGCTTGGGGAGCTTGGAGGGTGCTTGCTCTTTTCTGGGGGCTGCTGCCGCTCCTCGTTTTCTGCTGAAGGTCAACCTGCACAAAGTTGTAGACGAGGCTTTAAGAGTTGCATACAATGACATACAAATTTTTGCTAAACACACATTTCCTCGTGGCACACGTAGGAGTTTCTTATAAAACTTAAGGTCTCGCATATGCCAACATTTACAATCTATTCGAAGATGCACTTAACTCTAAAGGAGCAAGTTTTTTATGTAGTGTATATAGAGAAAGGTCATTCAGCACAACCGTAACTACAGTTACACATGACAACAACATCAGCTGGAAGCTGCGGGCCGCTTTCATGGCATAGCTTAAGCTGACACTGATCGTCCAATGATACTAAAAATATGCAAAGATTACCTGATCGATTTCAGGCAGTACTGAAGGGTAAAACATGAATCTATCGTTCTACTCATGAGTAATGCACAAAATTCAACATCAGTACCAACCTATTCAGCTAAAAATTTTGATTATGATTTCTTTATAAAAGAGTCTCACAAGTTTTTAGAACGTATGATTGGAGGTGAAAATCAAAATTCGTGGATTGAACTGCATTTTTTTGCAACTTGAGTGGCATATCCTTTTTGAAATTGCACTTAAAAAGCCTAAAAATCAGTATGTCATGCAGCCTGTTGGTTTACTGCAAATTATTTGATGCTTTAACATGCAAAAAGATTAGTGGTCAAAGTTATAGCACATATCCTTATTACCTGTGCCAACATTATTCTGTGCTGCCTATGCAGAGGAGTCAACCCTCAAAAAGCAGCACTGCCATCGTAGCAAACAGTGCGAAATATGTGCATTTCACACGCACGTGAAATGCATGCTTTCGCAGCAAACTGCAATGCACAAACATATAAAGCTGTTATGCTGACCTCCCACTGTTTGCTGCCTGTGTTGTGTGACACTTCATAGCAGTCAGAGACCCGAAAATGTGTAAATTGTTTCCAGCACTTTCTGTGTTACCACTAAATGTACTCATGAAAGCCATGTCAAACAAAAAAAACGAGCCCCGAAGATTCTCTTATTTAACTGCATGATTACACGCTCAGACCAGTAAGCTTTCTATTGCAGAAAAAACAGCTAGTATAAAAATTTATATTCGGTCCCATTAACTGTTTTATGCTTTAAGCACTGTTATTATGTTAAAGAGGTGTCCTGTTTTACACGATTTCGTCTGCATGAACCCTTGAACCGGGCACCATATAGGTTGAAAAACACACACAGAGTTTGAGACAAACCTAGTTTCCCGTTGAGCATCCTTATGCACTATAACAACACATCTCAATCTAGTTAGTTGATCAGAACGAGATGAAAACAGCTCGCACTTGAAAAGTATGGGCAGAAGGAATGACGCCTGCACCGTGTGCTCCCTGTACATTCTCGTTGAGAGCGCAGTTTTCACCTTATTCTTATGCAATTTCGCATCTTTAACATTGTTCGCTGCATATTCTTTGTGGCATTAAAGTGTGTGATACCGTCATGTGTTGTAGCCCATGCAATTTATAAAAACAAAATTCAAGATAGCTTGATTTAAAATAACAAAGTGCATCCACACCATGTCCTGTAGCCATTCTTAAGGCAAGTGGCAGAATGATTTATTCTTCAAAACATATCTTACTTGTAACCACTACAAGAGCTAACTCGTACACTGGCACATTCTGTTTGCCTCTTCAGATTATAAGGTACCTTTTTCACACCAGAAAATCTGCAAGAAGAATAGAAGTGTTGATATTGTAAAGACAAAAAAGTAGAAGGGAAAAAGATAACCTGCCCTGGACAGGGACCGAGCCTGTGAACTTCGAATAACATGTGCGATGCTCTATCAACTGAGCTACCATGGCGGCTACCAGTACGGTATATATGTGCATTTAATCATGGAAGAGCCAGTCAGCGCTGCCTGTTAACATTATGGCAAGTGTGGGACACCTTTTAATTGCCTACTGGCAATTACATTACGATTGCAATTACGTTACAATTACTTCAAATATCTCTATATTTCTTTGGCAGCATTATGCATCTGTTAGTTCTTCGAAAATCTGCTAGTCAAAGGAGGTGGCAATGGTTCGCCCTCCCACCTGAATGCATGTGCTTGAACACATGCACAACTGATCAAAAAACAAGTCACACACCGCCAAGTTTACTGAGATTCCCTGTTTCAGATTCATGAGTAAAGGAAAGAACTATAAATTCAAGGGTTCGTTGTCTTTGTTGAACACATATAGAGAACTAGCACACAATGATGCCAAACAAACTCTAGGGAATGTTATCAAAAATAACTTTAACAAAGTTGTGATAAGAAAAGTTAAAGAAAACGTAACTTAGCGACAAGTTACTAATAGGTTGACGTTTTTTGACAATTCAATTGACATTACTTTTCATAACATCCCTATATTTTCCTGGGTAATGTTGTCAGGTAATTCTCATTATTAGAGTGAAGAGTAAGCTGACAAAGAAAGGATATCTTATTGATATTTCTTTTAAACACCTAATAGTTTGAGGACCTTAAAAGACCGGAAGCTGCTTTGAGTAGACCAGAATATTTAGCTCACATCTGCGTTCAAATCTTTGGTCGCGTATTTTAAAAATAGACCTGCTGTGTAGTAAAAAAAACTTTAGAGCATTTATAATTTTATCCCAATCAAGTTATACCGACTTGGTAAGCAAACCATTCTCATAAAATCAAAAGGCATAAAGTGATTCATGTATTATAACTATGTGACCAATTTCAGCGATTGAGGGCAAAGTGACAACAGGTCTATTAAAGACCCCTCTCATTTTAACATGCTTGAAAAGCACAACACCAGAATATGTATAGTGCATGTAATATCGAGACTACTGGACTGTCTATTGAACTTTTAAAAAAAGGGTATCTCTTTCACGTCAAGGGGCAACCCCTTAGACTTTTTCTGAACTTTTTTGTGAATATTTTCTGAATTTCAGATATCATTAGGATTGATTTGTAGTGAACAGATTTTGCTTACGCATCGAAACCTAGTTCTGTATGTAACTGCATTAATGGGGCCAAACCACCTCCAATTATGTTTTTAACGTTTCAAGAAAATGTGTGCAACGACTTCAGAATAGTGTCTCGATCAACAGTGACAACTACATCAGCACAACTAGCTATGGGTGCCCGAAACGTAGATAGAAAAAATACCTTTACCTCTTTGAGCCTTTTGAAAGTGTTCAGCCCCTCAGTGCTCACCTTACAACAACAATTTTTAAACACGTGCTTGTGTGCCCACTGCTCTTGCTCCTTGTACAGTGAGGGGGAGCACATGACAAAAAGAGACAAGAAAGAAGCATAGCGAAAATAAGCGAAATAAGCGAGGACCCCTTTTGTATCGTCCAGTGTGTGTAGCATTACTATTGCGACAACATATAGAAAAATTATCACGGCTATGCATCAATGTAGAGTAATACAGAGCTCCAACACCACGACTAAATTTCAACCTTGTGTTGGTTTAGGATCTCTTTATTGTGGCAAGCTAAAGATATCTGCATTTCTTCGACACATATTAGGATGCAGTGAAATGTTATATGGTAATCTCATTTAGAATGCACGTCATATGGCTTCATTGTATATGGGGCCACAAGTAACTTTGGTTGCGAAGCAATATGGCACAGCCTAAACAGACGTCACCGACCACTCCAATCTGAACTTGTCTTTGCTACTTGCCCATTATCATCACAGCAAAAAAATGAACAATTGAATCTGCTATAGATATGTGCAAGCTTATGCTAAGGACCAAGTATGAAGGGTGTTTTGTCATTATTGAGATCAGTTAAGGGTTCAAGAACACTTGCTGTCAAACACAAATACATTGCTGTCAAAGCATCAAGACTCAAATATAAAGCAAAAATAAGTGTATCTTTAAAAATTACAGTCCACAAGGTGCAAGATAAATATTTGATATACTTGGGATGTAAGGCACACACAAGAGGTGCAGCCATATTATACTTTTCCCTGTGTATAATATGGTCTGCTCTCTTTACTCACCCAACACATCTGTAAAGATGCCGTTAAAACACCAAGTAGCTGATGCAGCATGGTTGAACAGATGTCCAGGGTCCACCATTCATATTGGCTAGCAGCCCTACAGCCTCCACAGTCCTGCAACCATTTGTAAGACGAATATAGTTCTACCCAAAGTTCTTGCTTTACAGACACACATGCAAGACGCACAACCACTCTATAGGAAGTTTGCATGATAATTCGCTGGGTAGCAAAACGGATGCCAATACCAAATAAGTATCCCGGCCTGCCGTTTCTTTCTTTCCGTTCTTAAAAATTAATCAATCCATGCTTAATAAATGTTCCCCCAATGTTAAGTATACTGGCAGTCCGGTGAAGAATTGCAATGTATTTCAAACACAATCCCATTCATGGCAAGTGACCATGCAATAGCGTTTTGTCAGCTGTTCATGAAAACAGCATGAAGTTTAGCTAAACCCATGTTTTTTATAAACACCATTCAATTTCATATAAAAGTTGTGACCATTATGTGAAAGAACACAGATTCATGTTTAATCAATGACTACTTTTAATGTACTGATATGAATGCAACTAACTGAATATGAAACAATAATTTTTGCTTGAGCATTTAGAGTTATGAACACTATCGCACTTGCCAGTTGCATCTTGGCCAAAACAGCGGCCAGCTAGGCTAGTTTCTGTAGGTGAGCAGTAATGAACAGTGCAAAGTAACAACGAGAAACACTAGTAACAACAGTATGGGGCAAGCATGGACTGCCAACTGTATAATTTATTGCACAAAAGTTCGCCTGAATATCAGTCTGACAACTCATGTATATAAAGGTCCAGTTGGAAATGAACAAGTTACGAAATCAACAAGGCCTGCTTTCTCTAACAGGACCCTCATTCACATAATGTAGGCAGCGATAGGCCCCTACCGAGGTAGGTCACAGCATGATGTCACTGGCACACGTAAAAGGTGTGGCTGGAAAAACACTCCCACTGGTAGCTCAGACCGGTACAGTCGTGCGGTGTTTGGGGCAAGTTTTAATTTTTCACAGCTTACACTTCCCGTCACAATGTCGACATTAGCTGTAGTAAGTGTTAGTAAACATCTAGCTTTGCGGTAAACTGTGTGGTAAAATATTTGCTACGCTGTCTGTTTATCATGAAGAAGTGAACACACGTGGTGGCCTGTGCGAGAAACAGCGGTGTAGTCTTCAAATTTGTGCACTGTTGATTGCGTCATGTAGTGTGCAATGATAGGTATTGAGAATATCGGTTCAACTGAGAATATTGTGTGTGGTGTGTGCGGCGTCAATAACAATGTGTCTTGCTTTCGAAGACGTTAGCACTCGTGTCAGCGACCGTTTGTTGAAAAAACTGGATTCGACATTTTAGTCAAGGTAAATATGCACTTGACGCGATCATCTGCGAGTGGGTACATCTCGGTGTTTGCGCTGTGTGCAAAAAAAAGTTGCATGGTACCGGGCTCGAAGATACCATTTGCTGGAGCTGCATGTATGCATCGCCCCGACGAGTACGCAAGCGCAATAAAAGTATAACTCATTTTATCGAAGGCCTCTTATGTCTTCATGTAAGAAGCAGAGATTCTTGTTTCACATATACTCAGTACCTTTACCGCTCGATATTCATGAAGTGACAATGCACAATACAAGTTTGCGTGCTAGGTCCTAAGGAATCAATGTAAATATGCAAATGAGTTGTAGGTGTCAGATGCAGCGATGTAACTGCACAAAAGATTACGTATATAATAGGCTACTGGTTTAGAATCGCATACATCTCAGTTGGCTATCTGGAACGTCACCAACAACTTCCTTTCTAACCAGTCCTTGCACCGAGTAAAGGAATGGCTGGCAAGGTGCTCGAACTGACGCTACACTATTTGCAAACATAGAGAAGTTTCTCACTTAGGCAACATTTTGCACAATACATTTTTAGATGCAAGACTGTACTCGTCCCACATTGATCATACTGATGTCTTTTGTTCTTACTTTGTGCTGTGAATTACAAGGCATTTAGTCACCATAATCTTTAAAAGCTAGTTTCAGTGTTCTCTCTCATATTCCTGACAACTGTGTCGTTGCATAAATTGGCCAAAAAAGCAACACAGAAAGGCTCTCACAATAAATACACCAACTTGGGTATTCTCCTGAAAACTAAAGTCGGCACTGGTCCTGTCATTACCCGTCTTCCTTCTTTCTTTGCCTTGTTTTCGCTGAAACAGCCAAACAACTGGTGAGTTAGATGAGAAGTATTAATAGATCAAAACTGTAAGTGCTTGCATCAGCAACTACACAACAGCGTGATGACTGCTCCCTCTCCCCTGCCACACAGCAGCGAAATATATTTTGAAGATGCTGGCAGTGTATTATTTTATAAAAAGCAACTCTGGCCGATTACAAAATCTCATATTGTGCATGCAAGTTTTCTTTAAAAACAGGCGTACAATGTAGGTACTGACCGGTACATTATTAGTTAAAAGCAAAGGCGTCTTGCAGGCACACACAAGGATTGCACGAACACCACTCTCTCTTTACACTAGGCATACACATTATATCTTTTAACAAGCACACGCCACTGTTTATGGGTATAATAACGCTCTACTGTGAACGTATGCTAATCAACCCACTCAGGCGATTGACTAGGTGATTCGAGCCAAGTTACAAATTGTATCGCCCGCGAACGTAAACAAAATGCTGCTTTGCATCAAATGGCACTGCAGGCTTCGTTTAATCAACAACGTAGCAAGCGCCGTGTGCGTCCTCCTCACTACAATACACGTATGAAAAAATCGATCACTATACACATGTATGTTGCCGCAGTTGTCTCGAATTAGCTTCAGTAAGGCTGTGCATATGCGCCATGGCTCTACTGGCGTTAGTGTTGTCAAAGCGAATCGGTAGCCGCACTCGCAAAGGCGCGTAAGGCTGCCGTTTCACGACACCTCGTTCGAATGCGGCAACACACACTTGCACTGAGTAGCATACTTAGTCTACATAAAAAAAGTGTTCCCCTTACCTTTAGTTTCTTTCACACTGTCCTGAGGGGAGCGACCAGGGCGTGACTCTTCACCTCGGAGTCCTTCGAGTGCTCGCACAACCCACCGATTCCTTGAACGACTCACACTTGATCCGCACTCGAAAAACCACGAGAATAGCGCGCAATCTTTGCACATCGCACGAACGAGAAACGACGCTTCCTTGTGTAAATTTAAAATTTCTTGCTCTTTTGTGTATCAGCGCGAACACATGAGAGACGCAACGAAACGGCATGCCCATGAGAACAAAGAAGTGGATGAATTTGACTTGAATATCTGTGTGAGGAAAACAAAAAAAAAACATCTGTCGCTTCAATAAACTAAAAAATGTATGTTATCTGCTAAAATAAGTTCAAAAGTAATAAAAGGTTATTCAAGAAACAAGTTACAAGTTATGAGTATTTTTGCAGGTCTTAATTGTTTTTTTTTGTTCTAGCAGACAACAACCTCCTACCGCTTCTATGACAGACGTAGTGCGGTTTTACGTTCGGTGCGTGTCGCCAACGCAAAGCTTTATAGTAGTCGTATCAGAGTTATCAAACCTCAAATATTCATAGGATGACTACAAAGCAGTAATATTTTGACATAGTGCAGTACGCAAACTTTTAATGTATGACATTTCTTTGCTCTGAAGCAAATCGAAGCAAGCCGGCCTGCGCAATCAGCTGATGCCGCCGCTACGCGAGCCATGGTCATGCGTAATAGTGTCACGCCCCGCGCTCGATTTGTCATCGAGCGAGAGAGCTTCTAAGTGGAACACAGCTAGATGCAGGAATTAATGGGTTATCACTCTAATTTCCTGTGGGGGCCGAATAAATCACAAGAGAGCCCCGGGAAAAACCTTCAACTGCTCAAGCTTGTGTGTGGGCGTAAATATACTGGTTTTCATCCGCGAGGGGGCGGTAATCTATAGTTGAAAGACATGCGAAAATCATGTGACGTAGATACAATCACAATACATACGCACACAATAACCGATACGATCGCACATTGTACATAAATATGCCAACACATAGTGTGTAAACAGCAAATTTGTATATATATCTTAAACCTGTACTACTAGGCGCGCATAGCTTAGCAAGCTAACGCTCTCAGTTCACGTACGCGAGCACGACTCAGTGGCGCAGGTTCGAATCCCGCTAAGTCTCAAATTTTTGTTTATTTTAATGTTTTTATGTACTGTTATCTTTTCTAATGCGTTAGGTACTAAAACAAAATAAAAGCAATATTGCGTTCAAGTACGTATGTGGGACTGTGTTTTTTGCACAACAGTTATTAGTATTTTTATTTTCATTTATACATTTTTATTTAATTCATAATATAACAAAATTAAGGACTATAGGGGAACATTGGGTCTGCTTGATTGTGAAGGGACTCGAGAAGTGAGAAAAGTGTACCCAAAAATTTATTTGAGAAAAAACTGAGCATTTTACTGCCAGACCAGCTTCTTCAAGGGTGGGCCCTAAGTATGCGCGAGACTTGCTATGATTCATCGCAAGCTGTGGTAGTTGAGGGAAGGCAATATCGCCGAGAAGCAGTTCTAAAGTATATTTTGATGGACGTTTTTTGATTCCTCCAAAATAAGGGCTGCACAATTGTGATCGAGCCAAACCAAGAATTGCGGGCACGAAGTCAAGAGACAGAAAATGAACAATGTTCATTGTTTGAAAAATTACCCTTAATAAAAGGAAGAGTTATGACGCGATAGGTAGCTTCACTCGCAGTAGGAATTCCAGGTATACATATAGATAGTTTGAAATGGACAATGTTGCACACGCAGACATCTGTTGAATTTCTTTGCAGCAAAGTTGGAGCATCTATCTAGAGCTGAAGCGTCACGAGAAGCTCATGCATCCTCACTTTGTTGCGCTTTACATTGCTTGTATGCGTTCGAGCAGCCATGATATATTTTAAAGCATTCGTTTCATCTATAATCTTCTTATTCATTAAAGCTGGCCCATAAATTGTGTCCTACATAGCACTGCAATCGGAGCATGATCTGCATGGTGGGCTGAAAAAATTCTTTTGAAAATTTCAAAACGAGACAGCTTTATACACGACCATATGTGCATCAATGATAAGCACCATTATGTGTCCGTACATATCAGTTGTGCTCTCATACTTAACTATTCCTCTGACCACTCCCTCTACCCCTAACTACGCTGTAGGGCAACAAATCATCAACCTTTTTGAGCTACCTGCCTTTCTTCTGTCTTTTTCCTCTCTTTTTTTGCTCCATTTCATTTTTTTGTCTACTTCACAGAGGCATTATTCATGTGCATGAGGATTCACTGCCTATCGTAGAGTGAAGCAGAGAGGCAATTTGGCTTCCTGCATCTGAATTTTAAATTTGCTCTCTTGATAACTTGCATGAAAGCTAATAACCAAGTAGTTCGACATGTGTGCGATCGCACCACTTGATACCAGGCGTTCATCTGTTACTTCGCGTTCTAGAGAGAGAGAGAGAAAACTTTATTAAATAGACAGTCAATTACTCAGGCATAGCCCGTCGCCCCTAGCTGTCAGCCGGAATCCCTTGGGACACGGCAGCAGCAAGGGCTTGAGTGATAATGTCGCGCAGGACGTTGGGATCTGGGCTGCAGAGCAGGGCCTCCCAGGATTCTAAAGTGTGAGAACCATCGTTCTGACTTGGAGATGTCCACATCATGTGGACCAAATTCGCTACCTCATCACAAAATTTTCACTAAGACTGGAAAACTGCCGGGTGCCACTTGCTGTAAAGTGCGGGGTTTGGAGAAACCCCGGTCTGTAACTTTCGCCACAAAACCTCGTTTTTATTACTTAGTGAGTTGTCCGCTCTCGGGTATACTTGCCGATTCAGCCTGTAGGGTGCGACGATTTCATGGTATGTGCGCATATACTCGCTTCTTTGTTCTGTAACTTGGGAGGTTCCAGGGGTCGACCGGTAGGTGAGACCTCGGGCGACGGAATGAGCCTCCTCGTTCCCTCTAAGTCCTTGGTGAGCTGGAGCGCAGACAAGCAGAACCTGCTCTTTGGGTACTCCTACCATGTTTAATATACAGACGGCAGTCTCCATCACCCTTCCCGATTCATAATTTCTCACAGCGTTTTTGGAGTCCCTGATGACCACCCTGATCCCCTTTTGGCTGATGGCCAAAGCTATGGCCACTTCCTTGGCCTCTACAGTCTCTACACCAACGACTGTGCAGCACGCAATCAGGCCACCATCTTCCCTGACCGCCACTGCCGTGTGTGCCGCTTTGTTTTGACATTCCGCAGCGTCTGTATACGCGACGTCCTGTCGACCGGTGTACCTGGATTGTAATGCCTCTGCCCTGGCTTTACGCCTGCCTTCGTGAAAGATAGGGTTCGAATTTCTGGGTAGCGGAGGTATCTTCATCCTCTCCCTGATCTGTATCAGTATGTCTTTTGAACGCGCCTGCTCACGCGTGGTCTCATAGCCCAAGCTCTTTAATATTGCTCTCCCCGTTTTAGATCCGAGTAGTCTTTGATGTTGTGCAGTCACAGTAGCCTAAATTAGCTCATCGAGTGTGTTAGATACCCTCAACTTCATAAGTCTGTCAGTTGACGTGTTTGGGGGAAGTCCGAGCGCGAGTTTCACACTTTTTCTGATAATGGTGTCGGGTTTGCCCCGCTCCGCTTGGTTTAATTTAAATAAGGTGCCACGTACACTATCCTAATTATTATGAAGGTCTGCACTAATCTAAGAAGGTTTGTCTCTCTCATCACAGCATGCCTGTTTGCTATTCGTCTAATGAGACGACATGTCTGATTAGAACTGGCTTCAAACCTAGCAAGTTTCAGAATTCTTACGGTTCGCCTGAATCCTTAGTCCAAGGACACGGATACTGTCGACCACGGGGATCCCTGCGCCGTTAACATACAAGTGGATGTCCACTTCAGGCCTGTTGTGGAGCCGCCGTTTTCCGGCGGGCATGAGGAAGAGTGCTTCCGACTTTTCGGCCGAGCATTTAAGTCCTTTGGGCTCCGGTACTCCACGATTTTATCAATGGCGATTTGCAGAGAGCCTTCAATTTGGCCGTCACTGCCCTTGTTCATCCATAATGTTATGTCATCCGCGTAAATGGTGTGATTTAAATTCTCAATATCCTTTAACTGTTCAGGCAGTTTCATCATCACAATGTTGAAAAGAGTGGGTGATAACACCGAGCCCTGAGGTGGCCCCCCTGTTGCCTAATTTAATGTCCTCGATGGATTCTTGCCCCGATTTTCAAAGTGGCTGTCCTGTTCGAAAGGAAGTCCTTGACGTAGTCATAAACTCGCTTTCCGACGTTCAGGGAGCTCAGATTCTCCAAGATCGATACGTGCCTCACGTTGTCAAATGCTTTTGCACATCTAACCTCACGATAACTTTTGTGTCTCGCGTTGGCTTGTCTATATTGGTCCTTGAGCTGTAGCATCACGTCGCACGCTGATAGTCGGGGTCTAAAACCGATCATGGTGTCCGGATGCATACCATTGTCTTCCATGTACCTATTGAGCCGCGTCTGAACGACATGTTCCTTGAGCTTACCTACGCAAGACGTTAACGCTATCGGCCTAAGATTCTCGAAACGGAGTTTTTTACCCGGTTTAGGAATGAAAATTACATTTGCGAGTTTCCACTCCTGCGGTATTGTCCCTCTTTCCCAACACTCCTGCATGTACATTCCTAGGTTAGCGATAAACCTATCGTCTAAATTACGGAGAATTTAGTTAGTCACTCTGTCAGGCCCTGCCGCTGATCGAGTCCTTAGCCGATTAATCTCCGCTCGCTCCTCAGCCAAGGAGATAGGGGCGTCTAAGGCTGCGTTTTCCCGTCCTCCATAATCTGGGAGAGGTTCGGACCCGGCGGCATTAATGTATCTGCTCCGAACTTCTTCTAAAAGTTCCTTCCTAGTGCCTTCAAACTCGCGCGCCATCCATTCCAATTGCTGTTTATACGCTCTCTTCGTGCTCTCCGGATCTAAAAGGTGACGAAGAAGTCGCGACGTCCCGGACGTACTTATATTCCTATCCATCTCCTGACAGACGTTCCCCCACCTTTGCTTCGTGAGCGTGATGGCGTGTTCTTCAATTTGCCTGTTTAAAGCCGCTATTTGTTTCCTGATACTCCGATCCCATCTCCTCTGTTGGAGTCGGTTTTCCAAAGCTTTCTTTTTCTTCCAAAGATTTACTAATCTCGTGTCTACCACTTCGTTGTCCTCTTCTGTTTCCACCACTTCAGTGGCTTCCTTAACAGTACCTAACACCCCATCACACCCCTCGGCAATGTCGGAAATGGGAGTCGGGTCACCCCTGAGGTCCCTGAAAGAGTCCCAATTTACGGCCTCTACCCTTCATTTCCGAGGTGTTGCCGGGCCTCCCTCTACCTCTATTTCTATGATCATGTGATCACTGCCTAGGTCCTTGTTTGTGTTGCACCACGTGGCACTAGTGCCGCTCCCCGTCAGAGTAAGGTCGGGTGTGATGTCAACCGCGACACTATTTACCTTCCTCGTTGGCTGCAACGGGTCGGTTAATAAATCCAGATTATGAGTTTGCATGTCATCCCAAAATTTCCTGCCCTTATTTGATGCCTGCTTATATCGCCATGCCGTGTGGTGAGCGTTAAAGTCCCCGACGATCAGCAATGGGTTGTTCTTACTCTTACGTCGCGTAGAAGCGAAAAGATCCCCAAAGTCGCATCGCCTTTGTCTGGGAGAGCTGTATATATATATTCTTTTTTGGGGGTATTAGTTCTATGAGAACATGGTCGATGTGTGCATTACCAATGTCATGCTGCACCGCCGTAACGTTTCGCCTGACCAGGGTGGCCAGCTGCGTACTCGTGCCTTCGCTTACATAGGATTTATAACCCGACAATGTCGCCTTTCTCCCACATTCCTGTAAAGCTATAACATCCGGTCGATCCCCTTTCCTCAGGAATTCCTGCAGAACCGCACGCTTGCGCGTGAAGCCTCTTCAGTTCCATTGCCAAACGGTGTTTTTACTGAATCTGTGAGCCATGATTGCCACTAAGGTGATTCATCGGTCTGCCTAATACTTCTTGGGCGAGCTGTTCAAACGCCTGATCCCTCTTCGCGAATTCTGTTTTAAGTTCCTCAGTAAGTTTATTATCCCGCTGATGCAACTGCTGTGTCAGATTTTGAAACATCTCGAACATTCGTTTCTCGAAGGCCTTACGCCATTCATCGTCCTGGGTAGACTTGGCTTCAATGTTTGCCTACAGTTGTGCTATTTTCATTTCTATCACTGTCTCTACGTTCTCCTCTATTACGGGCTTTTCCGATTATTTTGTCCTCTTTTTCGCTGGAGGCAGAGTAGCGCTCTGCTCCTCCGGCCTTTTTATATTTTGATTCTGTGGCATTCGTGGTAGGGAAACCGCTGTTGTGTTAGACGACTTAATAGCTATTTGAAGCTCCTCTATTTGTCGACTCATCATCGCTAGCTACCCTTTAAGCATGCGATTCTCTTCCTTAATGGTTAACATTTCTTCATCGCGTTTATCCTGGGAAGCCCTATCTCCCCAACCCACCTTGTGGTTCGGCGACGTAGGTCTCCCACTGTTGAGGACAGCACTGTCCAAAGTCCCCTCGTTTACTGGACCAGTCATTGGTGGCAGCTCTCCTTCCTGTCTTTCCGGTAGTCTTGGGAAGAAACCTGTTCTTCCTCTTAACCCTCTCCGATGCTTCGACCGGCTCCTGGACCGTTCTTTGATCTCTTCCATTCTGCACGTTTGTGGATCGGCGTTTCGCATTCTGCTCTTCTCCTTCCATTCGCCGCCAGGCCTCCCACTGTCTCTTCTTTATTGTATAAGAGGTCCTGAAAGCTTCCTTGCATTTCCGATCTGCTGTCAGATGACCTTTGCCACACAGCTTACACTTGGGCTCACATGCATGGTCCTCGGGTGTAGCTGTCATTCCGCATCCCCGGCAGCGAACATGGTCGCTGATACACACGTCCGATCTGTGTCCTAGCTGGCCACATCGGTAGCACACCTCGTATCCTTTCTTATAAAGCACGCGCTTCAGCAGTACGCCGTAACAGTACACCCACCTGGGCACTGTCTCATTTTTGAAAATGATGACCGCTGAACTTGAGTTCCCCAGCTTCCTAACACCAAGTATCGGCGGGTTCCTTGAGTTGCCGAAAGCCTCTGTCAGTTCCTCTACTGACAATCTCGGGTCGATGCCGCGCACCACACCCCGCCCGCTATCCTCGTGCGGCGCGAGGTACGCCGTGACGTCATAGTTCTTGCCTTCAATCTTGATAGACTTAATCCTGGTCACCTTCCAGACAGGGTCTATGTCTGGAGTGCTGAAAATCGGGGTGCCTTGCTTGTCGTTAACACCGAACACTTCCTTTTCTTGTCCCTCAATCCACGAAATTTGCGCTGCTGTGCGCACCGCCTCACTGAGCCTGGTGTTCGAAATTTTTCTGAGCGCCAGCCCGCACTTCGGACGAATGATTATCTTGTAGTCGTTCGCCAGCAACCGCGGTAGGTACGACGCAATCGAGCGCTTCGCGATCTTGTGCCCCAGCTTTTTGTATGCTGCGTTCGCAGCCGCCGTCTTTTTCCGGTCTTCGCCGGGCTCGGCTCCACTTTCCGCCCGGGCGTTGCCATCTTGGCGTCCCTGTCTGTCACCTCTAGCGGAGTCACGCAGCTCTTTATCTTGTTTTCCAACTTTTGTGATCCAGTCAGCGGTTCTAAATTCTTCAGGGGTAATTTCAGTACCCTCCACGGTCACCTCCATTGCCGTCGCGTCTCCACAACGGGGCTCTGAAGCGAACGCCAGGGGCGTCGGCCACCGCCGAGCCGCCGCGTTTGTTCACCGCTAGCGTTGGGCTTTGCTGGGCGGAGAGGCAGTCGACACCAAAATAGCCATAAAATGTCCCAAAACGTACTCAAAGTCCTGAAGTCATGGTCTAGATGATCCCTAGAACTTCAGGCAGGCGATTATAGGAGTTGTTTGCTGTAACTGCACAATTTCTACCAGACCAAACAACTTTCCGCGGAGCTGATGCGAGGCACATCCGAACTCCCTGGCCATCTGGTGGCCAATCTTCGCGTTCTAGAAAACCTGAATCGACCTCAGACGTTCATTTTGCCGTTTAGTTATTTTTTTCATGCCGCGCACGCCTTGTTGCTTGTGGTTATTTTATCGGCTGTGTGTATACTGGTTAAGCGGGTCGTCTTGGCTCATGGTGACCATTTATTCTGCGATATAAAATTTCTATGCGCAGTTATTTAGCAAATTAGCATGGTTTAGGAAGAATAACTCAAGGAATAAACGTTGCAAGTGAGCGCTCGTCCTGCCGACGTTTGTTTTTTGTTTATGTGCTCGTCATTTTAGCACGGAACTAATTATCTCTCTATATCTTCACTTTTTTATCACTCTACATTTTCCTTCTTCATTTTTGTGCCCATTTCTTTCTGAATTGTCGACATTGACATCACGTAATATCACAATGACATTACTTTTTCTGGCCGCAGTGTAGATCCACCACGGATCGAATGGTATTCGTAGCTCAGACGGCCATTTGAATCTAGCGACATTGACATCTTCAGTCTTATTAGTCTGCTTGCACTTCCTATTATTCCATATTTCCGTAAGAAATTTTCCGTATGCTTCTTATAACTTTCTTAATGATGTTTCTGCATTCTCCGTGAAGCTTTTCATATTTCCACATCTTTCCATCTTTTCCGTAAGTAATTTTCCGTATAATCGACAAGACTTTCGTATTTTTTCATATCTTCCATAAAAAGTTTCTATATGTTCCATATAAATTCTGTATACTTCCATAATTTCGTTAAAAGTTTTTCGTGCATGCCATACAACATCCGTATGCTTCCTTAAATATCCATATCTTTTCCGTATAGCTGATAAGGAAATCGTACGGAGTCCATATCAACGAGATATGGAAAAAGGGTGAGATACCCGATGCTTGGAAACTAGCTCACACGGTTCTGATACCCAAACCGGGAAAGGCGCCGAGCCTAGATAACCTACGCCCCATATCTCTCACGTCGTGCGTGGGCAAAGTGGCTGAGCACGTCGTCCTCAACAGGGTTGGTCGGTACCTCGAAGATAACGACTACATCCCGCACCGCATGATTGGCTTCCGACCAGGGTTATCCACTCAAGACGCCATGTTACTCCTAAAGCATCAAATTCTAGATGGCGGAAACACTCGGGACACTCGTGCAATACTCGGTCTCGATTTAGAAAAGGCCTTCGATACCATAACGCACTCGTCAATCTTGAAAGCGATCGCAGCCCTCGGCCTAGGTCATCGATTTTACTACTTTATCCGCTCTTTTCTCACTCGGCGCAGAGCCGTCCTCCGCGTAGGAGACCTAGTGTCAGAAGAAGTGGAGCTCGGACAGCGGGGCACTCCTCAGGGATCCGTCCTCTCACCCACGCTCTTCAACCTCGTGATGATCGGGCTTTCCGAACGACTTTCAAAAATAGACGGGCTAAATCACACTATCTATGCGGATGATGTAACCATATGGTGCTCCACAGGGTCGGATGGCTTCATTGAGTCCGCCCTGCAAGAGGCTATCGACACCACCGAGTCTTACCTCGACCACACCGGTCTCAGGTGCTCACCTGCGAAGTCGGAGCTGTTGATATATTTGCCCAAACGCCGGGGTGCCAAGCCCAAAGGGTGGAAACCTCCGGCGGAACGCAATATCACCCTCCACACCAGAGATGGTCGTACTATACCCAGGGTAGACACCATCAAGGTCCTCGGCATGATCATCGAGTCCCGCGGAACCAACACCCAAACAGTACACAAGCTCAGGACTAAGACCGAGAATGCCATACGACTCGTACGTAGAGTAGCCAACAGGCACCTTGGCCTCAAAGAAGACAACCTGCTGCGTCTCGTACACGCGTTTGTTTTGTGCCATTTTACGTACGTTGCCGCTATACACAAGTGGCTACGTGCTGAGCGCGATCAACTCAATGCGCTTATTCGCAAGGTGGTCAAACGAGCCCTTGGCCTCCCTATCACCACTCCAACGTGCAAACTCCTCGAGCTTGGCGTACATAACACGCTAGAAGAGATCGCCGAAGCTCAGGAACGTGTGCAATTGACCCGACTCACTACAACCAAGGCGGGCCGCCATATTCTGCGCGAGCTCGGCTTCTTCTCCTCGAGGGCCAGGGACCCCCCAGAGTTGACTCTAATTCCCCGTGAAATCCGCGACCTTATTACGATCGCTCCCATACCACGAAATGTACACCCCGAATACAACAGAGGCAGGCGCCTTGCGCGGGCGACCGCCATTCTCAAGCGCATAGACATGGAAGCGGACAACGTCTCGTTCGTGGACGCCGCTGCCTATCGCAACAACCAAGCCTTCGCCGCGGTCGGGGTATCATCCGCGCAGCAGACTCTTACCTCAGCCACAATCCTCACCCGAAACCCCGAAGTAGCGGAGCAAGTAGCTATAGCTATAGCTATGCTCGACAGCAAACGGGAATTCATCTACAGCGACTCCAGGCCGGCCATCAAAGCCTTCGAACGCGGAGTCATCTCCGACCAGGCGTTACGTATCCTGCGCAATGCAAACCCGAGTGCCCTGAAGCACCACACTGTCATCTGGTTCCCCGCCCATCTCGGCCAGGTGCCGGGTGCCCTATCCAACCTCAACGAGATCGCCCATGATGCAGCGCGCGCACTTACCGACCGCACTGCCACAGGGCAACCTCATCTTGCTGGGTTGGATACCAATCGGGATGCACCAATTACGTACAATGAAATTACAAAGCACTTTTACTTGGAACGCCGCATTTTTCCACCCCCACATCCGAAACTTAACCGACCGCAGGCATTAACCCTACGCCTATTACAGACACACACGTACCCAAACCTTGCCACGCTTCACGTTTATTATCCCGATGCATACCCCAGCGACACATGCCCATCATGTGGACACACAGCGACACTCGAACATATGCTCTGGGAGTGTAGAACAACTCCTCCCGACTCTACCTCAAGCAAGTGGGAGAGGTCCCTCAGGAGCTCACTTCTCGCCGACCAGCGATGGGCCGTCCAGCAGGCCCACGAAGCGGCCGCCAGGTACTCCCTGTCGGTCCCTACGTGGGAGACGCCCGCTACGCACTAAGCGCGTCCTGCAGGACCGAAATAAAGTTTTTCCATTCCATTCCATTCCATATCTTTTCCTTACAATGTCATACGAAACGTTTCAGTCGCGAATCATCACCAGTTGCGTTTCATGTAACAACATGACTGCATGCCACGCTGATGATGCGCTGGTGGCTGTTTTGCTAGCTTCACTTATACTAAATTTGGTATTACGGGACAGGAATGGATGACAAAGTAGGACACTTGTGCAAACTTGATAAACATGAGATGCGTGTCATGTAACAACATGACTTCATGCTACGCTCATGATGTCCTCGCCGCCGTTTCGATAGCTTCACATTTTACCAACTCAGTATTACGCTACGTGAAAGAACGACATAGGTACATGACACATCCAAAGATGGTAATTACGACATGCGCTTTATGTAACAACATCAATACATGCTACACTCATGATACGCTCGCGGCCGTTTCACTAGCTTCACATATGCCAGAGTTTGTATTACGTGACGTCAATGGATGACGCTATGTGACTGGGGCAAACATGATAATCAAGAGATGCGTGCCATGTGAGTACATGACTACATGCCACAGTCAAGGCACCAATATGTTTCAATGCGACGCTGTGCGTGCGCTTGCCGGCGTTCATTTCGTCACGTCATGCCAGCATTGCCACGTCAAACGCCGGTCCTGTCATATACTCGAAAACGTGCGCCGCGCTGCTTTGCTTTCACGCATGCGCATTTCATTGCGTCCGGCATCCCTCCGTCACGAAAAGAGGGAGACGCAGAGTTGCCTGGGTAGCGCATCGGCGTGAAATGCAGCATCCCGCATTTCGCGCTGGTAGCTGTCGGGCCGCGACGATGGACGGTGGTCGTGCCAGTCGCGCCTCGCGTGAGATTATAGAGTGCTAGCATCTTGCTAATGTAGCGTCGCAGTTTCCAGCATAACCACGCGTCAACTCTACATAGGAGTATATTGGGACTTTCACAATGCGATCGCGGCCATTTTGCCGAGCTCCACATATATTAAAATTGGTGTTACGTTATGTCAAAGGACGACGTAAATATATGACTGGTGCAAACATGATAATCCTGACAAGCGTGTCATGTAGAATCATGACAACATACTATGCTCATAGCGTGGTCGTGGCCGTTTGGCTAGCTCAACATATACTAGATATAGTATCACGTGACGTGAACAGATGACAAGGTCACACCAGTCTCATACATTCGTCATCATGAGCGTGACATGTAGTCATGTTGTTAGATGACACGCATGTCATGTTTATCATGTTTGCACCTGTCACATACCTTCGTCATCCATTCACATCTCGTAACCTAACTTCGTATAAGTAAAGCTAGCGAAACGGCCACCAGCGCATCATGAGCGTGGTACGCAGTCACGTTGTTACATGACACGCATCTCATGATAATGTTTGCACCAGTCAGATACCTTCGTTATTCATTCATGTACTGTAATACTAAATTTGGTATATATGACGCTAGTAAAACGACCTTGAGTGCATTATGAGCGTGGCATGTAGTCATGTTGTTACATGACGCGCATGTCATGATTTTCATGTTAGAGTCTGTCCCTTGTGTTCACCGTGCAATAATGCCATACCATTCCTGTTTAGCGACATGCCATGTGAACGAAACCACCGCAAGCGCTGCAGGACCATGAATTGTAAATCATGTGATTCATGACATACAAGTGAGGATTTTCATGTTTTGACTTGTCAGGTATATTCCCCATATAGTCGTGTTATGCTATGCCAAGTTTGGTTTCGATAGCATTACCGATACGGCCAGGAGAGCTAAATGTCGTAGGCGCCTAGATAGATAGATAGATAGATAGATAGATAGATAGATAGATAGATAGATAGATAGATAGATAGATTCAAAGTCGCCGAAGTTCACTAAGTAATGCCTCACATTAAAAATCTCGCTTAGCAGCATCTGATTTTTTCTTCTTAGGTACCCATGAAAAAATTGATGTTGCTCCTCTAGAATGGCGGAGATATCAATTACGAGACTACTATGCCCAGTTCCCCCATCCCTGAGTTTTAATATATACAAGTCTAGTCTGGCACAGTGTGCCCTATGCCTCCACTGCCACGAGAGAGAATCCCTTCATAATTTCTTCCTAACATGCAGAATATACACAAACCAAAGCGAGGGACTGAAGCAACTGAAAAGTGATTTAGCCACGGGAACGTTTGCGACACCGTATGCGATTTTCTAAAGACAACAAAACAAATAGAATGTTAAGCTGAGGCATAAATTCACTTTTTTTCAAACCATTTTAGCTTGTTCAATTTTTGTATTACCTTTATTTATTGTATTTCTAACGTCTCGTTAACCAATTGATTTTTTGTTTAAAATCGTTATTTAAATAATCCGGCTGGTAAAACAAGTTCATCTCAAAAGTGGCCCCATCCATTTAATGGCCGATCCCCCGTGGTTGGTTGCACCAGGGCCCTGAGGATAAACCGACCAACCAAACAACCTATACTATGTCAAATCTATGATTGTTTGAGGCGCAGTGGGTACCCATCAGTGGGCTTGTAGCATCGCTAAGCGTGTTAAGAAAATTATCTCAAAGGCCACTGTCCCAGTTTCCGCGCAGGCATGGCGTTTTTTTAGGGGTGGAGGAGTGAGGGGATTGACACCTTTTGTATTAATATTTCGGCTTCGATATATGCGCTAGAATATTTGGGAACAAGCGCGGAAGCGTACCGCGCACGAAGCTCCCACTTTCCGCGTGAGCCAAAAACCTCTTGTCTAGAAAACCATGATAGTAGTAGGTTGCCATATCGTCATTTTCAGTTGAACGTTGTAGATATTGTGTTCAGTTTTTATTTATATATTTATAAAATAAATATCTACTTATTTACATTACCTCACGGGCTCTTCTTGGAGCAGCGGATAAGGGGAATATACAGGATAACAAAAAAAAACAATGAGAACGTACACATTTGAACTATACAAATCGGATACAACTTAACAACGACACTGATAAGTAAGACATTGATCACAAACAAAATGTCAATCATATGAACATCTATATTAATGACTATGAAGTGATGCTATGTGTAGTGAGAGTTTAGTTGCTCTCGGAATACGTTGCTGTTACTCACTGATACTATCGCATCAGGAAGGTCATTCGACAGCAAAATTGCTTGTGGCAAATAGGACAGCCTAAATGCACCTGTTCTGTCGAAAAGACGCATAGAGCTGCGCTGATTTTGCGTACGTGCTGACCTGTGATTCGTTGTATGCGGAAGGAAAGGAGATGCCTTCATACAAAGAATATACTTGTGAAACAATGCAAAGTTCAACAACGCATCTTACGGCGAAGGTTTAGTGAATGTAGCTCAATATAATGTTTTATTTGAGAAATACTGTTATGACGCTGGTAGTTCTGAGTGATGAAGCGGGATGCTCTGTTTTAAATGACTTCGATAATCTTTGTTAGAGAGGGTTATTGAGGAGACCAAACTGCCGAGGCGTATTTTAACTGTGGTCATACAAATGTTAGGTAAGCTACATTGCGGACGCTCAATGTGAAATTATGCAGATATCTATGCAAACACTTCAGTTTTTGGATGCCTTAGAGCAAGTATAGGTTATGTTGAAGGACCATGAAATCTTCGAGTCAATGATAACCCCTTGATCGTTGTATAAGGTAATTCGAGATACTTTGCTATTCTTTATTTTGTTGGAAAAGGTTGAAACAGAGTGTTTTCAGGAAACGAACAATATTTTGCGTTTTGTAACATTCAAACTGAATAACCTCTTGCTCCACCAACTACTAACAGGGTGTAGCTCATTTGGAAGGGCGACATAATCAGTGGAGGATGTTATGAATCAATAAGCGGCGCAGTCACTAGCGAAAAGGCATATGCATGATGAAATGTTAGTCGGCAGATCACTGATGAAAATTAGGAACAGTAGAGGACAATGCACGCTACCTTGGGGTACTCCTGAACTGATTTCTGCAATATCTGACTGAAAACCATTTGCAAGTGCGAGTCCTTCACGAATTGGAAGAAAATTCTGGAACCATGAGAGTGTTTATCAGTCTAATTCAAAGGCAGACAATTTAGAAATCGGGCAACAATAGGAGACACAATAAAAAGCCATCAAAAAATCTAGGAAAACGCAATCTGTCTCCGTGTTTATGTCCAAAATGTTGTGTATTTCTAATGTGGATTCTAAGAGTAGTATAAAAGAGATCTAAGAGAGATCTTTACTAAAGCCTTGTTCTGCGTGCTGAAAAAAATTGTTTGATTCAAGATGGTTGTAAATGTGGGAAGCAATGATATGATGAAGTAATTTACTGCAAATTGAGGTTATTGAGATGGACAGCTGATTGAGGTCAAAAAGATGGGAAGGTAATTTTCCACTTGATCTTTACACCCTGCTTTAAATAGAGGAAGCACTTTTGCAATTTTCCAGTCCTTGAGAAGCCGACTAGCAGACGAGGACTGCCTGGAGATGTAAAATAGAATTTTGGAGGACGTGGAAATCGTATTTTAGTAGCTTTAAATTGATCCTATTAAGGCCACTAGACGCAGAAATTTCAAGGTTTCTGATTAGTTTGGTGATGCCCTCAAAGTTAGTATCTACAGGTACTACGAAAGTGTAATCAAGTTCCGGAAAATCAGGAATACCAGGTTGATCTTCCCATGTGAAGATAGAAGAAAAAATCCTATAAAAACACTTGCACACTGACCACTTGGGGGATGTAACTAATTTTTGTCCTTTAAAGTAATATCTGTAAATAAACAAAGTGTGATAATTGTTGCCAAACTTTTCTGGTACTGCATTTTAATAACAAAGACAGGTCGTGCTCAAAATACTTGTTTTTCCAGTAATTAACACAGAAGGGCAACTCCTAAGTCATTCTTCATATGTCTTTCGAGCAGAGGCACTGGAAGTATGTGCCGCTGTCTTATACAGCCGCTTTTTGTATTCGTCTAGTCTTGGAAATGTTTGTCAAACCACGCGTTTTTCTTATCATTAGGTAAGAAGACTTCAGGCACGTATTTGTCTATATTGAAGTAATCTTATTTCTAAACAATGGCCAGTTTCATTGACACTACAACCTAACGGTGAAGTCATGAATATGTAGTTGTAGAGTTCTTCCAAGTCTGAATTCATACCACTATAATAGGCCTAACTGTAGTCTTTAGTCACTTTTTTATTTTTACCCTAAACTTTGCGAGGAGTGTCTACCGTTAATTGAACCAGCTTTTGGTCCCTGAACCCTTGAAGGCTTAGTATTTCACCTATATCATCAAGATCCGTGGTAAGCAATAAATTTAAAGTAATATTGCCCCCTGTTCGTTCGTTATTAGTTGAGAAATTTAAAGTCTAGGGTGAAATTCACACCATCAAAAGACATTTGCTATGTGATTGAGTAATATTTCAAGTCAATTTGTGGCAAGTTGAAAACCCCAAAGATGTAGATAATATTAGAGTGGCATCTCTCAGAAGCTAAAGAGGTGCTGCTACCAAGATGATCTATAAATGACTCTTCTGAGTTGGGTGGACGGCAATATGTGCCTACCAACATTTTTGTGGTAGAACTAGGGCACGCCACTGAGACAATTTCAAACTTTGAATTTGTATGAATGACAAAAGTAGGTATCGTTTTTTATAGCAATAAGAACACCTCGAATACGTTTTGTTTGACGATCACACCAGAAAACATTATAATTTGTGTTCCCTTGGAGAATTTCGCTGTCATCATTATTATTAGTCAGCAATGTCTCAGTCATCAGAAGGACATCCGACAGACTATCTTCCAGGAACGAACAAATGAGATCGCGCTTGCGCGGTAAGCTGCGAATATTTGTAAATGAAACAGACAGAGCTCGTGTGCGTTTACTTTGAAATTTTAGAAACGTTTCCATGCCTAAGCCTCTGCTATCTAGCGGACAGCTTCACTGCGTTAGTGGTGGTATTGTACATGAATATTTTATCGCTCATGCATACACGATCAACAACTGGCTTGTAGGGCTTGTTTTCATTTTTGGCAATTCGATAAGCTTCCTTCTCGCTTGTATAGTAGCTAACGAGAAGCCTTCTCGAACTTAAAATGTGGACCCTTTGAATTTGTAGGCTGAAGGGAGAACGCCCTGCTTACCTTGAAAAAGGCAAATTTCGCTATTGTAGGTCGTCGTTTGCCGCAGCAAAATGACCAAGTCTGTGAACTCGTTAGTATTGTGGGCACATACATCCTCTGCAACATTTCCGTGCAAAACGTAATCATCATCCACTCCGATGCAATCCAGTTCTCATTTTTTCGTATTCGATACGAAAAAATAGCAAGTTACAGCGTTTGAGCTTATTCTATGTGTCATCACATCTCGACGTGAATTCCATAGGTTTCTTAGACAAAGAGGATATAGCAGAACTGCATGAAGTGGCACCTGTCGTATTGAACTCCAGCCTAGATACCCTCTCAGAAAGAAGCGTTACTTCTGCACTGGTATTTATTTGACCTTCTTAT
Source organism: Rhipicephalus annulatus (assembly GCA_013436015.1). NCBI lineage: Eukaryota > Metazoa > Arthropoda > Arachnida > Ixodida > Ixodidae > Rhipicephalus > Rhipicephalus annulatus. Next base: position 237,839 of record WOVY01000124.1, on the reverse strand, counting down.
GTACCTGTGACCCTCTTAAGCAAAGCAGCTTGAGCAGTTTCTATTCGACGCACCACATCGAGTACCGCATTATCTGACTTGGGCTCAAATGAAGGAGAACAAACAATATCTTCAAGCATTGATACCCTATCTGATATGCTTTGCAAATCAACTTTTATGCTCTGTACGGTCGACAAAACTTTGTCCCAGAGGTGAGAGTTTCTCTGGAGCTTTGTTTTCGAATTTGTCTTAAGAGTTCCATTAAACTTTTGCACGAGTCCATTCGCCATTGCATGTATTGGTGTCGTACGAAGAAGCTTCACGCCTACGACACGACGAACGTTTTCTTCCGCTGTGATGTAAAGCTCGAGTCTTGGTCAGTCACAATCTGTCTCGGTAGAACAACACGCGGAAAATCTTACTTACTTTTTTCGCCACGTGCACTGAATCGATTGCAGGAAGCGCTATTGCATCCGCATATCAAATTGTGGAATCTATGAGCGCGAGCACGTTTCGGCTTCCCAGTTGTGACTTCCGTGATAACGGACTGATCAAGTCGACCACCACACGCTCAAAGGATGTGTGTAATAAATTCATATTGCCTAAAGGCGGAATACCAACGTTACCTTTTGGAGGTCGTTGGCACAGAGCGGAGGATTTGATGTTGCCACAGAGATCTGGCCAATAAAAACCTGCGAAGACAAGACCTGGTCACCGTATGCTCTGGTGTCCGGCCAAATCCCTTTATGTGGCAGTTCCCGGACTGATTTTCTAAAAGCTGTAAAAGCGATGCACCACATCCGCGTCGAGCTCCGGTGTTTTCCAATATTGCTGCAGTACGACCTGCAGCAACATTGGAGAACGACCTGCCCATAGCTCAGGATTTCCTGTACGGAGGTTTTCCCCAAGTCACATCAGTTCTTTGGATACAACTTTCCTATAGATATCGGCCACTTTTTTTAGTAGGGTTTTCATCTATTCACGCCAGTCTGGCAAGCCCTGGCTCTGCACACCTAGGCCCAGTGACACTGCACCAGACATCACTGTCGCGTCTGCCAGGACGCCAGCCGACATAAAAATATAGGTCGGCGGCATTGATGTCTCTCTCGAGGAAAAGACAGACGATTCCTGGAGACCACGTCAAGGCTTCTGTGCCAAGGGAAAACTTCACTAGACACTGAAGCAACAATCCCAAATGAAGGATATGCTAACGAGCAAATCCCCCCAAATTCCACTAACTCCCCAATCGCCACAGGAACGGAAACGCGATTTCTTACCAAGACTGCCATCGCGCACGTACCACAATGTGGGACACCCAATGACCTCACGCCACCATTACCAGAAGACTCACAGACCGGCCTCTCAATGCTTAGAGCGACCTCTATGCATGACCTGGACCACGGCAAGCGTGACCAAATGCGCATTCACCCAAGAAATAACACTTTCGCCTGTAGTGCGGCTACCACAGGCTAAGCAATCGCGCCCAAACGCATCCCGTCGATCCTCCTAAAAGACGACCAGCAGATCAAGTTACACATGTAGGCACCACCACCCGATGACGCAATACGGAGCATCTCTTTTTACGCCCACACAGTCCTTGCCGTAGATGAGACGCTGAAGGACCTTCAAGTCAGCATTACTGACTACCGAACAGTAGGTGGCAGACGCATGTGAAAAACGAAGAATTTACTGATAACGCTTCTCGGACACTTTCTACCTGATGGCTCCTACACCACAGAGCTCTCCTCTCACCTCATTCTAACCAAAAGTGGACGCATGCTTCAATTACCGGAAGACCGAACACCGCTCCGATGTGTGGCCTCAACCTAGGCATCGGGAAGCATTACGAAGTGGACCATTAACCACCACTGACACGAACGCCCCCAACATGTTCAGCGCACTGCATCTTCTGTCAAGAAATACTCATAGGAGCTCAACATGCCAATACCACTTTGCCAATAAGACTGAACCACTTAACGCACCACTAGCAGAAAAGACGCTACAACTCGAGTCACCAGCGATGCAGCCATCCTTGAATGACGATAGCCCGCCTCACTTGGACGAACGTAACTGCCCCTGCCTCGTGACATACCGAACGCCTATTAAATTGGACAGCTGATCAAACTCACAATTTCGCGAGGGTCAAGCCACCTCCCACTCAAGGTCCAAATCAAGAGCCCCATCATAAAGTCGCATCCAGCATGTTAATTCACCAAAAGCATAACCGAAAAAATTGGCAGCATATCCACGGAGTGAATGATGGAGAGTGGGGCGAAGTATTCGTTCGTCCATTCGTTCTTGCTTCCATCTGTCCATGCGCCCGTCTGTGTAACCGTCCATGCGTCTATCCGCCAATCCGTGCGTGCGTCTGTTCGTGCGTCCGTTCCTGCGTTCGTCCATGTATCCGCCCCTGCATTCGTTCTTGCGTCCATCCATGCATCTGTCTGTTTGTCCATTCGTCCTTCTATTCAACACTCCAAGTACCACCATCGCGCATGTTTTCATCATATATTACCCTTGTAGAAGCACCGCCATTCAGCGGACATTCCAAGGACTAAACGATAGCTGGCACACAAACACTTTCTTACGGCTTGCGCTTCGGGTTTACTTCCCACATTTAACCACCTCGAGTTCATGGTATATACTAGTTCACCTTATTCATAGCACTGCGGCCCAATTTTTGCTAAACCTTTCTAAAACCAAGAAGGCTACGCCCAGCGAGTGTAACGTAGCAACCTTTTCCCGTCAGATAGTGCTCAGTGTACATGCCAATGGCTGCTAATGGGAAATGAGAGACAGGAGGATTTGGCTTTTACTTTCCTACGGCTTGCACTTCGTACTTACTTCCCACCTTTAACTACCTCGAGTTCATTCATGGTATATAGTAGTTCTTTGTATTCATGGCACTGCTGCTCAACGCTCGCCTAACCTTTCTAAATGTAAGGAGGTCACACCCAGCGAGTATACCATAGCAACTTTTTCTTGTCAGATAGTGCTTAATGTACTTGCCAATGGCTGCTGATGGGGATCGCAGCGTGCGCGTTAACTAAAAGCCGAATGTTCCCGTCTCTCGTTCCCCATTAGCAGCCATTGGCATGTACATTGAGAACTATTTTTATTGTTCAACAACACACAGAAGACATCTCTCATGGGCACCACGTTTGAGGTCAAAATGTTATGCTTGTTACATACTACAACGGCTACGTAGGATGAACGGGTGCCTGCTATAAGGAGCTTCGCCTCTAAACAACTGGTGCGACACGGGTGCAAAGCCCAGCATTTCCGCTTCGATCCCTCCCTCGAAAGCACCGATATTGTGTGACTCAACTATAGACGTCAGACTCTGCCCAAGCGGCGTTGCGAAAAGCGCCGCTTGGGGAGCGGAGGAGTTTGTCTTGAGAAGCGGGTTTTCTAAATCAAGGATCTCACCAGATTCTTGCTTCAATAGATCCTCACTTCAGAAAATTAAGAAGGTCATCAAAACGAACTGTGGGTACAATGCGAAAGATATAGTAGTTAATTCGGCGTACTGTAATAGGCACTTCAAGTGCAAGTTAGAGAGCATCACGTGACAATGTGTTACAAGCAAGCAGTACGACGTTCGTTCTGTAACGCTTCAATGCGGTAAACTTGGGCATACATCATCATCATCAGCCTGTCTACGTCCACTGCAGGACAAAGGCCTCTCCCATGTTCCGCCAGTTAACCCGGTCCTGTGCTTGCTGTTGCCAATTCATACCCGCAAACTTCTTAATCTCATCTGCCCACCTAACCTTCTGTCTCCCCCTACCCCGCTTCCCTTCTCTGGGAATCCAGTTGGTGACCCTTAATGACCAGCGGTTATCCTGTCTACGTGCTACATGCCCAGCCCATGTCCATTTCCTCTTCTTTATTGCAGCTATGATATCCTTAACTCCCGTTTGTCCCCTAATCCACTCTGCTCTCTTCTTGTCTCTTAAGGTTACACCTACCATTTTTCTTTCCATTGCTCGCTGCGTCGTCCTCAATTTAAGTTGAACCCTCTTAGTGAGTCTCCAGGTTTCTGCTCCGTAGCTAAGTACCGGCAAGATACAGCTGTTATATACCTTCCTCTTGAGGGACAGTGGCAATCTACTTGTCATAATTTGAGAGTGCCTGCCGAATGTGCTCCACCCCATTCTTATTCTTCTAGTTACTTCAATCTCGTGGTTAGGCTCTGCAGTTATTACCTGCCCTAAGTAGACATAGTCTTTTACAACTTCAAGTGCACTATTACCTATCGTAAAGCGCTGCTCCTTTCCGAGGTTGTTGTACATTACTTTCGTTTTCTGCAGATTAATTTTAAGACCCACCTTTCTGCTCTCCTTGTCTAACTCCGTAATCATGAGTTGCAATTCGTCCCCTGAGTTACTCAGCAATGCAATGTCATCGGCGAAGCGCAGGTTACTGAGGTACTCTCCATTAACTCTTATCCCTAACTGTTCCCATTCTAGGCTTCTGAAAACGTCCTGTAAGCACGCAGTGAATAGCATTGGGGAGATTGTGTCCCCCTGCCTTACACCCTTCTTTATTGGTATTCTGTTGCTTTTTTTATGAAGCACTATAGTAGCAGTTGATACCCTGTAGATTTCTTCCAGAATGTTTATATATATTTCATCTACGCCCTGATTCCGCAGTGTCTGCATGACGGCTGATATTTCTACTGAATCAAACGCCTTCTCGTAATCTATGAAGGCTATGTATAGTGGTTGGTTATACTCTGAGCATTTCTCTATTACCTGATTGATAGTATGAATGTGGTCAATTGTTGAGTAGCCTGTTCTAAATCCTGCTTGTTCCTTTGGTTGATTGAATTCTAATGTTTTCTTTACTCTACTAGCAATTACCTTTGTAAATAGCTTGTATACTACAGAGAGCAAGCTGATCGGCCTGTAATTCTTCAAGTCCTTGTCATCTCCTTTCTTATGTATTAAGATGATGTTAGCGTTCTTCCAAGACTCTGGTACTTTTCCCGTCAGGAGACACCTCGTAAATAGAGTGGCTAGTTTTTCTAACACAATCTGTCCTCCATCTTTCAGCAGATCTGATGTTACTTGATCCTCACCAGCAGCTTTGCCTCTGTGCATGCTCTCCAAAGCTTTTCTGACTTCTTCTATCATTACCGGTGGGGTGTCGTCTGGGTTACTGCTAGTTCTTATAGTATTAAGGTCGTGGTTGTCTCGGCTACTGTACAGATCTCTGTAAAACTCATCCGCTATTTTAACTATCCTATCCATATTGGTAGTTAATTTGCCTTCTTTGTCCTTTAGTGCATACATCCGCCTTTTGCCTATCCCAAGTTTCCTCTTCACTGCTTTGACGCTTCCTCCGTTTTTCAGAGCGTGCTCAATTCTCTCCATGTTATACCTTCTTACGTCGCATACTTTACGTCTATTAATCAGCTTCGAAAGCTCTGCCAGTTCTATTTTGTCTGTTGTACTTGACACTTTCATGATTTGACGCTTCTTAATTAGGTTCTTTGTTTCCTGGGAAAGCTTGCCGGTGTCCTGTCTAGCTACCCTGCCTCCAACTTCCACTGCACACTCCGTGATGATACTCGTCAGATTATCATTCATTGTATCTACGCTAAGGTTGGTTTCCTCGCTAAGAGCAGAGTACCTGTTCTGCAGTGACACTCTGAATTCCTGTACTTTCCCTCTCAGTGCTAGCTCATTGATTGGCTTCTTGCGTATCAGTTTCTGTCGTTCCTTCTTCAAGTCTAGGCGGATTCGAGCCCGTACCATTCTATGGTCACTGCATCTTACCTTGCCAACCACTTCCACATCCTGCACGACTCCTGGGTGTGCAGTCATTATAAAGTCTATTTCGTTCTTATTTACGCCATTAGGGCTCCTCCATGTCCACTTGCGGTTTTCTCGTTTTCGGTAGAAGGTATTCAAAATACGCAGATTATTGCGTTCTGCGAATTCTACTAGTAGCTCTCCTCTGGCGTTTCTAGTGCCGATGCCATAATCTCCTACTGCCTGGTCTCCAGCCTGCTTCTTCCCTACATTTGCATTAAAGTCGCCCATTACTATAGTATACTGTGTTTTCACCTTACTCATTGCCGATTCCACGTCTTCATAGAAGCTTTCAACTGAAGCGTCATCATGGCTCGATGTAGGCGCGTAAGCCTGTACTACCTTCATTTTGTATCTTTTATTCAGTTTAATTACAATGCCTACCACCCTTTCATTAATGCTATAGTAATCCTCTATGTTGCCAGCTATGTTTCTATGAATTAGGAACCCTACTCCCAGTTCTATTCTGTCTGCCAAGCCCCGATAGCAAATGACGTGCCCATTCTGTAGCACAGTATAGGCCTCATCTGTCCTCCTAACCTCACTCAGCCCTATTATATCCCATTTAAGGCCTTCTAGCTCCTCGAATAATACAGCTAGACTTCCCTCATTAGAGAACGTTCTAACGTTAAACGTTGCTAAGTTCAAGTTCCAATGGTGGCCTGTCCGTATCCAGAGATTCCTAGCACCCTCTGCTGCTTTGCAGATCTGACCGCCGCCGTGGTCAGTTGCTCCGCTGCTGGTGGGGACTGAGGGCCGTGAGTTAATTGACGAATGCCTACGGGAGGGGGTGGCCAGATACTGCACCAGGGTGGCCAATCCTTCTCTGGTGAGATCATCGGTGCGTACCGGCTTTAAGCCGGTACGATCAGACAGTAAACTTGGGCATACACACGATGTCAAAGTGATGAAGTGCATACACGAGCAATCTATCATGCAATCAGTGGTACGTTGCTCACTTTATCCGGCACGAATAGCCCTGGCGATTTTCTCCATTGCATTTGCATTGTCCGAAAATCTCTCGCTTCCTGTGCGTTTACTTGTTTTATGACGCATGCTAGCAGTTGGATTGTCCATCAATCTCTCGCTTCCTGTGCATTGAACTGTTTTATTACGCATGCTAGAATGTTCCGTTGACGATAGTTATTCGTTTATAGATAATGCAAATGAGGATACATACGTGTCCACTCGATAGGTGAACAACAAAATGCAAAACCAAGGCCTGCAAGATAGCTCCCGCAATCGCGGAGGACAAGGGCAAAAAACACTGATTGTGGTGTCAATAATTTTGCGATTTACCTGTATGACGTACGTGTTCGCAGTCGATAAATAAAGCCAAGTGCAAAAGTACAAAAGTCAAGTAAAAAAGGACAAGTACAAATCAAGTACAAAAAAATCAAATACAAAAGGACACCTGTACACAGCGCACACTAACGACTGAAACTTTATTCGAGATAACAGACATTTTGTCGCAATAATCACAAGCACTGGGGGCTTATTAAACCAGTGCTAGCTCTAGGACGATGCGTCAGCCGTGGCTGGCTCTCGAGCAGAGAAAAAGCACGCGATCTTCTTCCAGATCTTCTTCCAGATTGAGTGGCTCTCAATCCTACAGATTGAGAGCCACTCTTGCAGTCAACCCACTACTTGTGGGTGTCAATGTCCCCCTTTCAAAAAAATTTCAAAAGAAAGAACGAAAAGTGCAGAGCACCACCCCAATGTTATAACATAGGCACGTGAAAAAAAGAAATTAGAGATTTGGATAAAGTAAAAGTAGAAATTAAAGAGCGTGCTAATATTGGAAAATCAATGAACGAAGAAGCGAGTTCGCAATAATAAATAAATACCAAAAAGAATGGTGTACGGTTAAAAAAGTTACGAACAACGCGTAATAAATGGTTTCATGCGCAAAACATGACCTACGCATGGCCTCAGTCGTGTCCTCCTCCGTGCCTGCGGTGTTGAGTCCAGAACCACTTCGTAGTTGACGTCACTGACGCGGCGTAACACTTTATGTGGGCCAAAGTACTGTCTCAGTAACTTTTCACTTAGGCCACGGCGACGGACGGGCATCCATACCCAAATTTGGTTTCCGGGGTTGTAAAATACTTCTCTGTGGCGGGTGTTACAGCGTCGTGCCTCTGCCTGCTGTTGCTGGCCGATGTGCAGTCAGGCGAGCTGCCGGGCTTTTTCAGCACGCTCTGCGAATTCTTTGGTGACAGTTGCCAACTCGTCTTCCTCTTGACACAGTAGCATAAAGTCTACCATGGTCTGCACTTCGCGGCCGTAGAGAAGCCGAAATGGCATGAATCGCGTGGTGTCTTACACAGTTGTATTATACGTGAATGTCACGTAAGGTAAGATCCCGTCCCATGTTTTGTGTTGTACGTCGATATACATTGAGATCATGTCTGCGAGGGTCTTATTCAGTCGCTCGGTAAGTCCGTTGGTTTGCGGGTGGTACGCAGTTGTCTTTCGGTGTCTGGTCTTGCTCAGTTTGAAAACTTTGTCCATAAGCTGCGCCGTTAATGCTGTCTTTCTGTCTGTCAATATACTAGAAGAAGTACCGTGTCGTAACACTATGTGGCGCGTGAAAAATAGTGTTACCTCAGAAGCCGTGGCTCGTGAGATTGCCTGCGTCTCAGCGTAGCGTATCAAATAGTCGGTCGCAACGATCACCCATTTCCGCAGATAGGGAAACGACCCGCGAATGTCCATGCCAACTTTTTCGAACGGCGTGCAGAGTGCTTCAATCGGCTTAAGCAAATCAGCTGGCTTAACAGACAGTTGCTTTTGGCGCTGACATTCCCGACAGCTCTTGACGTACTTTTTGATGATTGCGGAAAGTCCTGGCCTCTCGCTTAATCTGGCAAGTGTCCGTGAGTAGCCCAGATGACCGGATGTAAGTTTGTCATGGCAAGCGAAGAGGACATCGTCTCGCAAGTCTCAAGTAACCACCAGGAGGTAAACACGGTTGTTTGAACGAGCGTTCTTCTTGTACAGCGCACTGTCTAGAAAGCAGAAGGACTTCAATGAGCGGGATGAATGACGTGTTATGATTGTGCCCTGACACTCTAAATGATCGATGATTGGACAAATCTCTGCGTCATCTCGCTTACGTTTGCTCAAGTCTGATGAGCTAATGGCGCCCAGGAAGCCTTCGTCTTCCTCTGCTTCCTTACTGGCGACATGGAGGGGTGCACATGACTGTTTGAGAGCGTCCTAACGCTTACGTCCGGACTTATGGACGATGGTGACGTTAAATTCTTGCAACCGCAAACTTCACCAGGCTAGCCACCCTGAAGGGTCGCGTAGGCTTGCCAAGAAACAGACGGCGTTATGGTCCGTCACAATATAGAAGGGATGACCATAAAGGTACGCGCGAAACTTGGTAATTTCCCACGCGACTGCGAGACACTCTTACTCCAATGTGGAAGAATTAGCCTCGGCATGAAATAGAGAGTGGCTAGCGTAGGCTATGACTCATTCCATGTCCTCTTGACGCTGAATGATCACTGCACCGAGCCCATCGTTACTAGCGTCAGTATGGAACTCCGCAGCAGCATCATCGTCGAAATGAGCGGGAACGGGCGCTCATTGCAGGCGCTGTCGCACTTCATTAAAAGCTGCTTGTTCATCATTTTCCCAGACAAACAGCGTGTCGTCCCTAGTAAGACGAGTCAGAGGTTCTGCTATCTGAGAAAAGCCGTGAATGAACCGGTGACAGTAGGCGCACAAACAAAAGAAGTGTGAGACGGCTTTCTTATGGACAGGAGCTGGTAATTCGGCAACAGTGGCAAGCCTGTCAAGATCAGGCCGGACTCTTTGGGTGCTAGAGTCATGTCTAAGAAACTTTAGTTCTTAAGGCCAAAGTGGGACTTCTGTGGCTTTAGTGTGCGGTCCGCCGATCATTTAGCCTCCAGGACGCTGCGCAGGCGTTGAAGGTGCTGCTCAAAGGTAGCAGAGAAGAACACCACAACATCAAGGTAGGCAAGACAAGTCTACCACTTGAGCCCTGTGAGGAGAGTGTCTAACATTCGTTGGAAAGTTGCCGGCGCTGAACACAAGCCAAATGGTAGTACTCAAAATTGGTATAGGCCATATGGAGTCACTAAGCTATCTTCTCGTGGTCTCGCTGATCTACCTCGATTTGCCAGTACCCGCTTTTGAGATGAAAAGAAGAGAAATAATGGGCACGACGAAGTCTATCCAGCTAACCATCGATACGTGGCAGCGGGTACACATCCTTTTTGGTCACGTTGTTAAGCCTTCGGTAGTCAACGCAGAAGCGTAGCGACCCGTACTTCTTTTTGACAACCATGACTGAAGATGACCACGGGCTTTTGGATGGTTCGATAAAGCCATCTTCAAACATCTCGCGGACTTGCATACGTATCGCTTCAGGTTCTTTAGCCGACACGCGGTGAGGGTGCTGATGCGGCGGGTGTGCGTTCTCGTACATGATGATCCTGTGTTGAGTGACGGACGTCTGGCGGATCTTAGAGCTACTTGCAAAGCAAGACCCGAACTAGACCTGGAGCACTCGCAACGCAGTCTGGTTATCGGTGGACAGATCAGGATTGATGTCAATATTACTCATTGACGTGTCTGCGGTATTCACTGGTTCTTACGTGAGACAGTTGGTAACGTTTTCTACTTCTTGGGCAGACGCTATCGAAGTGCCATGGAAAAGGTGTCGGTGCTCGTTGCTAGAGTTGGTAATGAGCAATTCAGATCGGCCATCACGAAGGTGTATTACACTTCTAAGCACATAGATGCCTTGCTGCAGGAGGTGTTCTGAAATAATCTCGGCCACCACATCACCATCGCTCACACCACAGCATGTTACGTCGACTAGAACACTTGTTCTTAGAGGAAGCGTCACGCTCTGTTCAGAAATACGGAGTACGTCGACACGCCTTCCGTCATCCTGCACGTTGATCGCTCGCTGTCTGAGAAAGTGACGTGGCGCTCTTGCAGATCAGTGATAGCTCCATTTCCCTGTAGAAAGTCAACTCCCAGAATGACGTCATGGGAGAATTCACGTAAAACAGGGCAGTTTGCTATGAATGTATACCCTTGAATGTGTACTCGATTTTTGCAGGCGGCCCTCGGAGTAACGACATGGCCACCAGCTGTCCGAATCTACGAGTTGTGCCAGGGCGTGATTATTTCTTCAGCTGCGTTGTCACTTTACTGCTTAGTATGAAATAGTCTGCGCCGGTGTCCACTAACGCATTAACTGCACAACCATGAATTGTCACTGCTATGTCGAGTAAAAGCCGGCTATACTTTTCAGCAGCAGGTAACTTCGGACCAGTTTCTGCATGGTTCTGTGTCAATAGGAGATCTTCAGCACTTTGACGTTCAGCGACCCCACCCCCAGAGGTTGCTTCGGCTAGTTTTCTCGGAGGGGGCTGGGAGATCGTGCGGTAGAATACCACTGGGGCGTTGAGGAAAATCGCTTTCGTAATGCGAGCACGACTGGCGCCCTGCCGACAGGGTTGCATGCTGATGGGAGAAATAATTTTCGATGTCACGTGGTCTCTGGCCGTAACGGGGTGGCGGCGAGTACGCAGAGAAGCCGCGAAGCCCAAGACGGCGATATGGGTACTGGCGGTACAAGTGATCAGCTTCTACGCAGTAAAAGCATAGAGGCCGCGGTGATCGGGTGTGTGCCAAACATCAGACTTCCAAGGAGATGTGTGCTTATCGTCGATGTACTGTGCCGGTTGCACCGAACGATGGATGACAGAAGCGCCACGAACAAATTGTAAGGGCGGTGGCGTGTACGTGGCTTCATAGTACGGTATGTGCTGCACTGACTCGAGTGAAACAACAGACACAGGATGAACGAACAATGGCGGCGATTCAAGAGGGCGTTTCACGGCTTCCGCGTAGGTTGTCCTACAGCGGTATTGAAACACTGAGCGCGAAGTAGATAATATACCAAGAAATTCGAAATTGTAATAACGATGTCTTTTATATGTTCATTCCGATTTCCAAAAGAATTGTCTAATTTGTTTGCGAGTCAAAGTATTCGGATTAAATGTTTCCCCTTTCACTTTTTTCAACAAGGAAGGTAGGCTATGTGGTAGTGACTGCATAATATAATTTGTGCGTCTGATTAGTACTAATCACTTGCCTTGACTACGAGTGCGCGAGTCACTTTTTTTGTATTCGAGTCATGAAGTATGTTTTTAGAAGGGTTTTGATATTGTCGGAGCCGATACAAAATGAATATAAAAGTCGGTATTCGTAAAGATTTGTTGCACGCATTATATTATGCTTTTGAAAATTTTGAGCGCTAGGATGAAGGTAGGGTACATTGGCTATTTGTCGAAGCACGCGTTTTTGAAGTTAAAGAAGTCTACGAATATTAGCTTTCGTGGTGGTGGCCCATACAAGCGCACAATAGTGAAGATGCGATTCAAACAAGGCGTAATACATTTGCAACTTCACCTTATCAGGAAAAAAATGCCGACACCGAGACAGCACACAGTGGCAGATGACGATTTTGATATTAGTTCAACGTGATCGGTCTAATTCATGTGTTCTGAAAACGTAACGCCTGAGACTTTCCGTTTCCTCCAAATTTCAATGGGAGCACCGTCCAAGGATAATTCCTGTATAAAACAAGACTGACTGCCTCTTGCCCTAAACAATATGGCTTTCCATTTTGAGCTGTTAATTGTTAGAGCGTTATTACGAGACCACGCCAACAGATTAGAAAGAATATTGCGAGATTTCTGTGACCAATCATCAAGTTCATGGCCAGAGACAAACAAACTTGTATCGTCAGCGTACAGCACAATGAATGGATCACTAACAACTTCAGCAATGTCATTTACATAGATTATAAATAAGGTTGGTCCCAATACGCTACCCTGCGGTACTCCCAATTTAATTTCGCGTTATGAATAGCAGAAATTTTCAATAGCAACGCACTGAGCCAGCCCGGAGAGATATGATCAAAACAAGTTTGCCACGCCCCGAGTACCGTAGCTGTCATCCTTTCTTATTGAAATTTCATAATTTAGGCGATCGAATGCCTTGCTATAGTCTATAAATATACCTCAAGTTAGTTTTCCTGCATCAATGTTATCAATTATTAGCTCCTTTTGACATAACGATGCTGTCTCGGTCGACCTGCCTGGGCGGAATCCATGCTGACAGTTAGACAGAATGTTATTATTTAAAGAAAGTCATTAAGTATAGCTGAGATCACCTTCTCTAAACCCTTAGAAAAGGTAGACACAATAGAAATTGGCCTATAGTTCGCTAAGTCGTTTCGATTACTTTCTTTAAAAATCACTGAAAACCTGGCTTTCTTCATAGCACTTGGAAAATGGTCAGTTTATGGAACTAGATTAAACACAAATGCAAGGGGGATTACGATGACGTCAATTACAAATTTTATTGGTCTGATTTGAATGCCATCTGCATCAACAGCATTGCTGTTTTTAGGCCCCAAAAAGTACGAGAAATCTCAGTGTCATTAGTGGGCTCGAAAAAAATGCTATGCATACAACTGTTAACAGCTGTGCCAGTGACCACGCTATCCGATGACGTCATCATGTTGACGAAGTGATTATTGAAGCGTTAGGTTAAAGTGACGCCTCTGACCTTTTGATTGTTTAGCGTGACTTCATGGAAAGGCTGTTTCACAATTTTTTGACTTATGGCATTGTTGATAATTTCCCAATTTTTTCCTGGATTTTTTCTCACTACCGAAGCAAAAAGGGCTTCCTACTAGTGGGCTTTAGCCTTTCGCAGTTCTTTGTTTATTGCATTTCGTAACTTCATAAGTGCAACGAGATCACTTTCTTCACGCGTGTGCAAAAATCTATTGAATAACCTATTTTTCTTACTTATCATCTTAACGTGCTGAGGCTTTCTAATACGTTTCTTTACTTTGCATTTTTAGTGGAAAAGAATAATTGTAAAGATGAGTGAAAATTGACAGGAATTCATCGTATTCCTCACTAGCATCTTTTTGTATATAAAGAGGACCAGTCTGTGCGCAGTGCAAGTGCGCGAAAATGTTGCATATTTTCCTTAGATAGACATCTATACCTGAACGTGGTATCAGGCAAGCATTTTTCATTAGCATAAAATGAGCATACAACGTATATTGGGCAGTGGTCGCTGATATTATAGCTGATGGTCCCGGCTGTAAAAATCTGTGTACCAGCGTTAACTAGGAAATTATCGAGAGCCGATTGACAAGATGCTGTCATACGAGTAGGTGTTTTGATAACGCTACAGAAACAGAGAACATCCTTAAGGTTAACAGTTGTACGGGTCGAAGTGCCATCATCGATTATGTTGTTGTTGAAGTCGCCACCAAGAATAACTTTGTACTTGTGAAAAGAAGCCTGTTCAAAAACTTTTTCAGTGAATTCTAAGAAATTGGACACGTTGCCAGTAGGTGGTCGGTAAATCACGACAAACAAAATGTTTTCCGATTTAACGCTGAGCACTTCATAATGGGGCGTGATGCAGGTGAATTCCTCGAGCACATCGCAACGTATACCGCGCTTAACATGCATTGCAACGCCATCACCACGTTTTTCTGCGCGATTAACAAAGAAGCGGCCATACCCATCTATGAGAAGCATTTCACTGTGTTCTTGATACCATGTTTCAGAGAACATATTAACATCAAATGAAAAACTAAACTCGGCGAGAAACTTGGCTAGAATGACTTGCTTATGAGCGAGTGAACGCGAGTTCACATGAAATCAGAAATATTTCTCTCGTGTGAAGGCAGGGATATTATAGATGTTAGGCTGAATTCTCAATACATTGTGCAGCCAAAAGGAATATGTAGACTTTAGGATTACGCATACCGTATTTTACGTGATCTTTTGAAGGTCAGCCTCCGAAGCAATATGGATTACACTGCTAGCCTCTGTTTTGCGCGCAAGTGGCTTTTCGTTTTGCGTCCAGACAAAACGCCATTGATATTCACGCCTTCTTGCCAAGGCAAGTGAAAGAAGACGCTTCAACGCCGGGCAGAGATGCTCATTAACAAATACTCTGGCATCATCAGGAATTCCAACCTGGTTATTTCGCATCCTAGCCTTCCGCGCCTTCTTAAGGACAGTGTCCCTCTTCTGTACGCTCTTGAACTGAACAATTATTTTCGACTTTCCAGCTTCTCGGGTGGGCACACGGTGACAAACTTCAATATCAGAAGGTGCTATGTGCTCACCAAGTACATCACCAATTTTTGCAACGAGTCCTGCAACACATTCGTTTTCCTGTTGCATAAGCCCTTCAATTTCTATGTTTCACTTGCGCGAGTATTGCTCAGATTGAACAACTCTCTTCTGAAGTTCCTGAATGATGTTATCATTCTCTTTGCACTTAGTCCGTAGCTCTTCGTTAGCACTCCTCAGAGCTTCCTTTTCCTCTGTGGCTTCCCTAAGGCGCTTTTTCATGTCCTCGAACTTATCGCTCATAAACTTGACACTGTCAGTTAAAGATTCATTTCAGAACGAAGTTCCCGAATTTCGGATTGGCTTTCTCTTTCATTCGTAGGCTTTGTCATGTCTTTCGAAATGAAGAGTAGTAGCAGTTGAAAGAATGTATAACGCAAAAACAAGTGAACAAGTGAACAGCAGGTACACATACACACAGAAACGCAGCAGCGACAGCAAAAAATATTCAGTTACGAGCTGTGCATAATTTGTACACCAACCTGCAGTTCAGGGAACAGTTTTTAGCGTTGCGCCGATGTGCCGTCACTGCTGCCAAGTGTGGGTCCACCGCCAGGCAAGCGGCTTGTGTAGTGCTTGTGCCGATGACGTCGGTGGCGGAAGAGCAGTCAGGGAAATGATGCAAGCCGACCAAGGCTCACGGTGACCAGCGAAATTTGGGATATCTGCAGTACAGGGAACAGTTTTTTAGCGTTGCGCCGATCTGCCGTCACTGCTGCCAAGTGTGGGTCCAGCACCGGGCGAGCGGCTTTTATAGGGCTTGTCCCGATGACGTCGGCGGCGGAAGAGCAGTCAGGGAAATGATGCAAGCAGACCAAGGCTCACGGTGACCAGCGAAATTTGGGATATCTGCAGTACAGGGAACAGTTTTTTAGCGTTGCGCCTATGTGCTGTCACTGCTGCCAAGTGACGGCACATCCTGTGCCTGTGCCAGAAACCCCGTTTTCTCAAATCGCAATTGATCTGCTTGACCCTTTCCCAACATCGGACAGCGGCAACAAATGGGTTATAGTGGCTACGGACTACCTCACTCGATACGCGGAGATCAAGGTAATCGCGAGTGGCACTGCAGCTAAAACGGCCCAGTTCTTCATTGAGAACATTGTCCGGAGACATGGTGCTCCAGCTGCCGTTATAACAGACAAAAGTTCCGTGTCTAAAGCCGAGATTTCGCGCACTGTGCTTACGCTCAGTGGCACAGCGCATTGGAAGACGACAGCTTACCATCCACAGACGAATGGGCTTACAGAACGACTTAGCGAGAAAATCGCTGACATGCTTTGCATGTACGTCGAAGTGGAGCACAAGAATTGGGACCGCATATTGCCGTACCTTATATTTGCGTATAATATGGCACGTCAGGAAACAACAAATATGATGCCGTTCGCACTAATTCATGGCAATGAAGTTACTACAATGCTTGTCGCCATGCTGCCTTACGGTTGCAATGATTCAGAGACAGACGCCACAGACTTCATTGAGCGCGCCGAGGAAGCAAGGCAGCTTGCCCGCGTCAAAATAATGAACTAGCAGCAACTTGACGCCCAACGGTACAACCTTCGCCATCGATTCGTCATTTAACAACTAGGAGATAGAGTCTGGGTTTGGTTTCCTGAACGACGACGAGGCTTCTCAGAGAAACTCCTATGCCAATACTTCGGACCCTACAAGGATTTGCAGCGTCTTAGCGACGTGACGTACGAAAACGGGCCCGACACCTCCTCTTCTTCGAAACGTCGCCAGCATCTGCCTGTGACAGTGCACGTGGTCCGCATGAAACTTTACCACTCTAAGTGATGTGAACGCCCGCTGGCCGCATTTCTACCTGTTGAGCATCGGGACGACGCTCACTCTGGCGGGAGGGTAATGCCCCTTGCATAGCTGCATTTAGCGGCGAGATATCGACGACTACGAAGAACGCGGATTTGCTCGAGAGGCGCAGCGCAGGTGAGTGAAGAAGACGACAATCTTAGCGGCCTTCTCTGTGAGTGTCTCTACAAGTTCTACTGTCCGTGTTTTTAAATGAACCCCCTGCAATTTATAACCCGTGACAATATGAAAGGTGTCGATGACGACGTATTTCAAATGCTCCTTGCGAAATCTCCTGGCCCAGTGTCTGAAGTAGTAACTCTGTTCCAGCCCTACGATGAATTGCGACAGCAACGAGCTCCCACCCGTCGTCCATTTCATCCTAACCAACCACTCGCTGCAGCGCACTGGACGTCGTGCCTGAACACTCCCGCCTTCTAGCACAAATGAAAGACTTTGTACGTGAGGAGGTCACACGTCAGCTTTCCCTCCTGTCGTTTTGTGAGCGCCAAGAACTCCCGCAGCAGCAGTAAGAGTGACCACCAACCCTGTTAGCTGCCGTACTCCGACATATGCTTCAGGAAGAGACTGCCGAGACTATGCCAGTTCCCTTTCAGCAAGAAACAAGTTGTCGCAGCTTCTCTTACTTATGCTGATGCAGTAAAGAGGCAGCAGCCACACCAGCCTTCGCCATTCAATGGACTGCCGCATGGCACCGCTCCTACTCAGTCTACCATAACATTGGCGCCTCCTCCCCTCGCTGCCACAGCCTCGACTCAACTGTATGCCGCGTGGGCAGCGCCCCTTGCTGCGAATGCCTGGCGAACGCGCGATAACCGGCCGATTTGTTTTGCATGCGGCGGCCCTGGCCATATCTCCCGATCATGCAGTCGTCGCGTGCCGGCTACATAGACACCCGATCGCACAGCAACTACATGGACCAACCCCTTTTGGTTACGAAAGTTCGGATCATTCATCAAGCCTTCCCGTGACTATCTGGCAACTTCGTCTCGTCGCTCACCTTCACCAAATTGTCGCCTCTTGTCACCCATGCGTCCACGTCCAGCCCATCAAAATGAGGGAAACTAGCCGTCGCAGTTCAGGAGGCAAGAAGTGCGCTATCGAGACGTTTGAATGATGAAAAACGTACAGCGCGAACACAAGACGGGAATACTAAAGAGGGGACACAGACAAGCGCTGTGTCCCCTCTGCTAGACAGCGCTTGTCTGTGTCCCCTCTTTAGTATTCCCGTCTTGTGTTCGCGCTGTACGTTTTTCATCATGCAATACCAACTAGCCCAAAGTTTCACTCTTCTGAGACGTTTGAAATCTCGCACTTTGCCGTCGAAAATTGTCGAAGTATTTGTAGACGGCGCCCATGCATACGCTTTTGTAACTACCGGTGCCACTCTGTCTGTTATGTACGCCAAACTTTGCCGCTTGCTCCGAAAGGTGCCCACGCCAATTGATATGATGTCCTTTCGTTCAGCGAATGAATAACCTCTTCAACCTATAGCCGCCTGCACTGCCCGACTCCACATTGCAAATAACCACTACATTGTTGAGTTTATCGTCCTTTCCCCCTGCTCTCATGGCTTCATACTTGGCTGTGATTTTCTATCACTAATCACGCCGTTATAGATTGTGCCCATTCCGAACTTGAACTGCTTCTGTTGTTCGACGAGCCCTACGACCACACGGATCAAGTCGCGCACAAGCTAGTTTTCAAACAAGACACTGACATTCAACTGACAACAGCTGCTTTGCTCTCTGTGGCCTCCGACGGCATATGTGATTAAGTAGCAGTTTTTGAGCCATCAAGCCTCTTTATAAGTCGGAAACCACGTCTGCTCCCTTATTCAGTCCTCCGAATTTCTAAATGAGCCAGCGCTTTTTGCTTTATCAGTCCCTTTCCGCATACCATCAGACTGTTTAAAGGCGAATCTCTTGAATGCGTACAGCTCATTGATAGCGAACAAATTTTTACCATGCCGCAAGAATCATCTCAAAGTGACTTCGCCACCGTCAGTGCTCTTAACCACTCTGACCTACAGACTTCGAAAGTGTTATATTAGGCGATCGCAGACGGACTGCGATCGCCGAATATAACACTTCAGAATCATCACCATCAGAAGAATCTGAAGTGGCCCGACTGCTGTAACAGCACCGGGAATCTTTCGATGTTAATTGACCTTCACTGGGTTGCACTTGTACCACGTAGACTACATCAATACCGGCTCCTTTGTGCCACTACGGCAACCACCATATTGTGTTTCTGTGGCGGAACGCCAAGTTATTACCTAACAGGTGGACGATATGCTGCAACGCGGCGTCATTCAACTATCCAAAAGTCTATGGGCCTCACCTGTAGTGCTCGTTAAAAAAGGGTGGTTCCGTTTGCTTCTGCGTAGATTACCGGTGCCTAATTAGGATCACTCGAAGAGACGTATATCCTTTGCCCAGAATTTACGATGCCCTTGAAACTTTACAAGGTATTTTTCATGATTAGATTGGCGCTCAGGGTACTGAGGTACCCCTTGCAGATGTCGATAGACCAAAAACAGCATTCGTGACACCCGATGGTCTATAGGAGTTTAATGTCATGCCCTTCGGCCTCGGCAATGCGCCTGCCACCTTCGAGCGCATGATGGACTTGGTTCTCGGGGGTCTGAAGTGACCAATATGTCTCTGCTCTCTCGACGATATTGTCGTCTTTGCGCAAGACTTTGGAACGCATCCCGAGTGCCTGAAACAGGTCCTCACGTGTCTGAAGAAGGCTGAGCTCAAACTCAACCTCAGGAAGTGCCACGTCGCTGCTCGGCAACTTCCGATTCTCCGGCACGTCGTATCAAAGGTCGGTATACTTCAAGAACCGGCTAATTTACGTGCTTGTCACCGACTTCCCCAAACCAACTACTATGAAGTGGTTACAGAGCTTCGTGGGGTTATGTTTCTACTTTCGCCAGTTCGTGCGCAACTTGGTCTCTATCATTGCGCCTTTGACCAAAATTCTAGGCATTGCCACTGATATTTCGTCATAGTCTTCTTTGTGTGACAAAGCTCTTTGTGACCTTCGTCGTCTCCCCACTTCACCACCAATACTGCGTCACTACGATCCTATGGCGGCAACTGAGGTTTACACCGACGCGAGTGGCGTCAGCCTCGGTGCGGTTCTCGCGCAACGCAAGCCTGGGTTTGCCGACTATGTTGTCACCTACGCTAGCAGAACTCTCACCAAGGCAGAATCGGACTACAGCGTCCCCGAGAAGGAATTCTTTGCGATCGTTTGGGTGCTTGTCAAGTTCCGCCAATACCTTTATGGCCGTACTTTTGATGTAGTAATGAACCACCACGCATTATGCTGGTTGTCTTCGTTTAAGGATACATCGGGTCGTCTAGCTCATTGGGCTCTTCGGCTTCAAGAATATGAAATCCGCGTTCTATATTGTTCCGGCCACAAGCATACCGATGCTGATGCACTCTCGGGATCTCCCGTATCGCTGGACATTGCATCTGTTTCTGCGGTCAACACGTTGTCAGCTTCTAAGAAGACACCATCTCTTCTGCAGAACGCAATGACTCATGGATTGCTCCGCTTCTTGACGCGTTATCCGAGGCACCGACACATCCAACCACTCGAATCCTGCCCCGCCAGGCTCCACACTTCAGTATTCGGAATGGCCTTTTGTACCGGCGCAACTATTCAGGAGATGGTGGGAAATGGCTACTAGTCATTCCCCGAACGCTACGCTCTACTATCTGCGCGTCGTTTCCTTCCGACCCGCAATCTGCTCACGCCTGTGTTTTCAAGACCTACGAGCGCCTACGAAAAAGGTATTACTGGCGTGGAATGTTTACCTTCGTCCGCCACTTCATTCGTGGCTGCCACGAATGTCATGGGCGGAAAAACCCACAACATTCTTCAACAGGTTGATTGCACTCACTTCCATGCTCAGACTGCCCATTCGACCATGTAGGAACTGGCCTCTACGGATCGCTACCCTTGAGAACGGCAGGCAACCGATGGGCTATCGTGGTTGTTGATCATCTTACACGATACGCTGAAACTGCTGCTCTTGCCACAGCTGCAGCACAAGACGTCGCAACTTTCATACTCAATCCAATTGTGCATCGTTATGATCCAGCTCGCGAACTCCTCAGTTATCGTCTGCGTGTTTTCCTCTGCGATGTAATCCAAGCACTTCTTCAACAGTGCCATAATGTACACCGGAAGAGTACAGCCTACCACCCACAGACGAATGCTTTGACTGAGGGGTTTAATTGTGCTCTGGGGGACATGCTCGCGATGCATGTCGCTTCTGATCAAACAAGCTGGGACCATGTTCTCCCATTTGTGACACACGCGTATAACACTGCTACGCAAATTACTACCGGGTTTTCCCATTTTTCCTCTTGTACAATCACCAACCATCGCACACTATCGACACTTTACTGCCATATTTGCCAGATCCCTCCGAATGCACGCCTGTCTCGGAAGCCGCTCGTTACGCAGATGAGTGCCGCAAGCTAGACAAGCGGCTTACTAGAGCTGACCAACAGCGTCAGAAGGAGACCCATGACGACGACAAGTACAAGTACTCCATGAACTTTCGTTCGTGGAGTACTTGTATGGTTGCATGTATTACCCAGTGACCTTGGTGTATAACCCAAGCTACTCTCACATTATCATGGTCTCTACCGCGTGGTCGAGCGTACCTCACCTATGAGTTACGCCATTGAACCCCTCAGGCCAACGAGCGACCGTTGTCGTCGTGGACGTGATATTGCTCTTGTAAACCGTCTGAAGCCCTACGTCGACCCGCATGTCCCCACGTGTCAGATTACCAGGAAGGCTTCATCTTTTTTGCCGGGGCGTAATTATAGTGAAAAAGGAAGACGTTGATACCATCGGCTCAACTATCATCAACACAAGAAAAAATGGCAGCATATCCACGGAGTGAATAATGGATAGTGGGGCGAAGCATCTGTCCGTTCATTCGTTCTTGGCCCCGCCGCGGTGGTCTAGTGGCTAAGGTACTCGGCTGCTGACCCGCAGGGCGCAGGTTCGAATCCCGGCTGCGGCGGCTGCATTTCCGATGGAGGCGGAAATGTTGTAGGCCCGTGTTCTCAGATTTGGGTGCACGTTAAAGAACCCCAGGTGGTCTAAATTTCCGGAGCCCTCCACTACGGCGTCTCTCATAATCATATAGTGGTTATGGGACGTTAAACCCCAAATAACAATCAATCAATCAGTCGTTCTTGCTTCCGTCCATCGATGCGTGCGTCTGTGTCGCCGCCCGTGCATCCGTCCACCCGTCCATGCGTGTGTCTGTTCGTGCGTTTGCATGTTCCTCTGTGCGTCCGTTCGTGCTTTCGTCCATGCATCTGCTTCTGCGTCCGTCTATGCGTATATCCGTCCGTGCAACCATCCGTGCGTCCGTCCATGCATCTGTCTGTGTGTCTGTTCGTCCACCTATTCAACACACCAAGTACCATCATCTCGCATCTTTCTATCAGATATTCCTCATATAGAATCACCACAATGCAGCAGACATTCCAAGGACTAAACGAAAGGAGGCACACGCACACTTTCTTACGGCTTGCACTTCGTGTCTACTTCCCAACTTTAACCTCCTCCAGTTCATAGTATATACTAGTTCGCCGTTTTCATGGCACTGCAGCCCAACGCTTGCTAAACCTTTCTAAAACCTAGGACGTTACGCCCAGCGAGTATATCGTAGCAACCCTTTCTTGTTTTCATTTCATTGTTGAACAATGAAAAGTTCGCAGCGTGCGCGTTCGCTAAAAGCCAAATTTTCCTGTCTCTCATTCCCCCTTTAGTAGCCATTGGCATGTACTTTGAGCACTATCTTTTATTGTTCAACAACGCACAAAAGAAATTTTTCACCAGCACCACCTTGGAGGTCAACACGTTATACTTGTTACAACTTACAACAGCAACGTTAAACGAATGGGTGCCGCTATAAGGAGCTTCACGTCGGCTACTGACTCCGATTTGCAAGTGCTAAGGACGTCCCTGATTGTTCTACGTCAAGGGCGTCCATCAGTACGAGTCATAGTGCCCGTCGCGTCTTGGACGCCTTCGAAGGCGCTTGTCTTCGATGTTGTTGTAACTACGGGGACTAGCGCCGAGACCGTCGTTCTCGTTGGCCCACAAGTGACCAACGTCGCCTGCCTGTTCCTGCCATCGTTCATCTCAAACGAAGCTCTCGTCCAAGCTTTATCCCCATATGGCAAGGTGCTCACTGTCACCAGTGGTTTGATGAGTGGGCGACGCACCGTACTTACGGAACGCGGTACGTTCGAATGGAGATGAACGCCGCTAATCCTGTGCCGAACTACTTGCGCATCTCCGGTCAACGTGCTACGTTTGACTACCGTGGTCTCCAGCGTGTATGCCGAAGATGCGGCTCAGAGGACCATCTACGAGCCCAGTGCACAACAACGTATTATGGTCGCTGCGGTGTGCACGGTCACGTCAGTGAAGGATGTGGCCGCCCGTATTGACGCTGCGGGGACGGCCACCCAAGTGTGGTTTGCCCTGTCAGCCGCTCTTACTCAGACGCTGCCGCTTGTGCCTTTCCACCACTGACACCGGCAACAGAACCAACTGCCGACTCGGGGGACGCAGAGGAGGTCACCGACGTTGTGCTGTCCTCACCCCTACAAGTTTCTACAAACTAAGCGCACAACAAAATTGCGATTGTCTATGCGACGCTTGGCGCGTCGGCCTCCCCGCTGGTGCAGGGACCGTGCGCTACGAAAAGGGCAACGCAATGCCCTGCGAACGGCGTCGGCGTCTCTTCTCTGACGCCACTTGATGTTAAGTGCGCAAATGACCCCAGTTCTCAGGCTGCTGCTGTTGGAGTTGACCCTACGAGACCCCTGTTATTTCTGAAGACAGTGGCCAAAATACCACAGCCTCACCTTTTGCGGCCACTAGGACCATTTAGACATCGCGTCGTACACGTAAAAAACCGCCCACACGAAGGGTGCCTACACCGGCTTGCCGATACGTGGACAGTGCTGCCGGCATCAAGGTTGTAAATCTAAACTTGCCGGCGGCTCAGTCCCTACCTCCACAGGACACGTCTCCGGAAGACGGCTTCAGCCTGGGACTGCATAGTAGCATCGGACTGTCTAGTATTGCTGATTTTTCCATCGACATGGGAGCTCCACTTGTAAAAAGCGAGGACACACTTCCAGCCCTTGCTCCGATGAACGCGGTGATGGCCGTGGTAAATCCTAACGATTTAAAAAACTCGACCCTCTTCTGGAGGATCGAACACTGCGTTTTAATTTGGTTGAGCAACTGTTCCCTGGACACTTTGCAGGACACCGTCTAAAACCAGGCGTCCAGGTTAGTCTGTACTTTATATTATGACTACTATACTTCATAATAATTCATTGAACGTTCAGGGTTTGCGCAGTCCGGCAAATCAGGCTGAAGTGATTAGTGTCGCCCGCGCTGCAACTTGTGATGTTTTGTGCCTCCAAGAAACAACTTTCTTCTCGCAATTCGACGTGCTTGATTTTAAACGAAAGTTCAACCTAGATTGTTTTTTCTCTTTCGCTACATTTGGATGTACGGGAGTAAGTATTATTATTTCTAATCAGGCTTTATTGTGGGATAATCATGCTTTTTACGACGGCGTGGGCAGGATTTTGGCTTTAGACTGTAGCTACTTTTCTTTCAGAATAATGATACTGTGTGTGTATGGGCTAGTGCGAGCTGGACAGTCTAATGACTTTTTTAGAGACCTGTATGTGTTTTTTCTTGGCGATCGCGATGTCATTCTGATTGGCGACTTCAACTGCGTTCTAAATACGCGAACCGATGTACAAGGTCCTGGATGGGGCCGCTCTGCTTGGAATTCACGCGAACTGCGACGCCTTGTCCACAACTTTTCATTACTGGACGAGCACAAGGTAGTGCACGTAAATATCTTTGTTTGGACATGGCGACGCGAACGATCCTCCAGCAGGCTAGACTGGGCTTATATCAAACAAGCGTTAGAGGCGTTTGCCTCCGATTTATGCGTACCATCTTTCCCACCTTCTCCTGTGTACGTATCTGATCATCAGCCTATTGTCTTGAAGCTCGAAGTTCCATTTTCTTTTTCGGAAACACCATGGCTCTTGATGCTCGCGTGCTGTGGGGCGCGTGCTCAAGATCAGATTCGTTATGCGCAATACGTGTGTTACTCACGGCGTCTGGTCCTGAAGATTGAGAGGCGCTTAAAACACAGTGGCGCCTGCGCTGCGCATTAGAGAGCCGTTCGCTTCGTCGAAGCGTTTCTAAAGAGCTTGCCGATACTGCGATGAAGTTACGCATTGCTTTGAGCGCCGAGACGCCTTCTCCTCTGATGTGAGCATGGCAGCGTGTACTGTGTGAACGCTTTCAGCGCTTGACTGCTGCTTTGTCCCTGGCGGCAGCAGCGAGGCGCTGTAGACACAACCCATGTGCACATGCCGAGGTGCTGCGCTACGCGATACATTAGTTTTTTGGGCAATCAGAGACATCTGTCTCTATGACAGCACAAATACCACCTGCGGAGCGGCTTTCTACGCGTGATCAATCTGTTTTCTTGGTGCATTTTGAAGCAATATCGTGTTCCACCATGCGGACTAACTGAGATGAAACACCGCCAATGCTTACAAGTTCGCCCCGTATTCCCCAAGAGGCTGCGAATTGCCTGCACATCCCTCCGTTGGCTGAAGAGGTAAAGGCGGCACTGATATCTATGAAACGTGGAACGGCCCCAGGGCCAGACGCTTTTCCTGTTGAAATTTACTTGACATTTTGGGATGAGATGGTGCTACTTTTACCGCGGTTAACCAGCGATACTACGAGGACGGTGTCTTTCCTCGACGTTTTCGAGATGAACGCATTGTGCTTATTAAAATGGTGATGCTTCCTGTGGTAATCCTGAAGATTGGAGACCTATCACGCTCCTCAACGTTGACTATAAGATATTCGCGGCGGTAGCCTTTCAACGTTTGAGGGGTCTGTTGAACACCTTGGTAGGTCATCATCAGACTTCATCAGTGCTTGGACGAGAAATGCACAGCTTGTCATTTACTACACGGAATATCATAGCCTATACTCTGTCGCGATCTGCGCGTGGTATCCTTGTGTCTTTGGACCAGGAAAAAGCGTTTGACAGACTAGAGCACGCGTATATTCCTAATGGGCCCACAGCCTTTGGCTTTTCTCATTTGTTTGTGGAAATGATTAAAAATACATACACTGGTCTGAAAAGCACACTAGTTCGGGATGGCTGGGAAAGTGCAGCATTTTCGATAACACGTGTGGTCCGTCAGGGATGTTCATTGTCTCCTGTGCTATTTGTCCTCAGCCTTGAGCTATACTTGCGAGCTCTTGACGTGGATTCACGTGTCCGTGGTCTTGCACTTCCTGGTAGCGGTGTCGTGAAAGTCGCAGCTTTCGCTGATGATATAACCTTGTACCTTTCAGATGAAGATAGCCTTTCACGCAGCCTGGGTGTATTTTCTCAATATGGCTACATTTCAGGTGCAGCGTTGAACATCTTCAAATTCCAATATTTCTTCATTACCTCTTCAAACTCCAAGCTTACTGCCCGTTTTCCCAATCAGCTGGCCGCGTCTCTTCGTAATTTAGGTATTTTATGGTACCACTACGGCATTTGCGAATCCGTTTGGTTAAATGCTCTCGAAGAAGTAAGACTAAAATTCGGGATACACGGGATTTTGACTTCCCGCTTTTTGAGCAGAGGTACCTTGCGCAGACTACATTTTGCGGTCGCATTTGGTACCTTTCTCACGTCGTGCAACCATCTTTACTTATCGTGCGATCACTGCAGCCTGCTTTGGGTTCCTTTTTATGGTCAGAAATCACTGAGTTGGTCTCTCGCGCGGCACTGGGAACGCAGCATTCTCAGGGAGGCTTTGCTTTCCCTTCAGTGTCCATACGCTGTCGGCTGCTGGCACTGCGCTTCGTTTTGCGCCTGATGCAAGTGAAGGAATCTCCCGCACGAACGCTTGCATATTACTTTCTTGGTACTCACCTTCGGCATTTGATACTTATTGTGCAACTTAACAGGGGGCCGCAGTCAATAACACTTCCTGCGTTTCATGCAATAACTGTTGCATTTTTTCGCCATGTCAAGTCGAGCTGTCCTGGCATAGATGTTTTGAACAACCGCATAGTTGAGACAACTGCTGCTTTGTTGTTTCCGTTGGTCCCGCCAGCCCGCCGTGCTTACTCAAGACGGATGTCTTGGAGCACGTTAACGGCTTCTTTTCTGCCTGGACACCTCCGGAACTTCATGTGGCGCCTGGGATGGGGTGTGCTTCCCACTCTAGACCGCCTAGAAAGGTGGAGAGTGGTCCAGTCAGCAACATGCCCGAACTACTCCCTTCGGAAAACAAATCAGCATTTTCTGAGGCATTGTGTCATTGCTCGCGTTTTTTTTGGAGAGTGCCGGATTTCGCTGCCTCAGAGTAAATCGCTTCGTTTCTTTTGGGCGTTGTTCGCGAGGCCGCTTTGCTTGTCTTCTCAATGTTTCCGATTTTTCCTGCCTCTGGCGCAACCGCTGCGAGGCGGTTGCAGCAGACCGCCACCGCCGCGCGCTCTACCCGTTCCTAGAACGATTGTACTCGGCGCTGCTGTCTGTTTTGTCGGAGGAGCTCTTCTTCCTCGGTGAAGAGGAATTTTTTCGGCACTGGTCTTGCTTTTTTGTCTCGGTCTGTGATGGACGAGTGAAACTTGTGTTTCGGCCGGCCTCGTATTGGTAGGCTATGTGTCGATATGTCGGCAGAAATGGTATGCCAACATGTAAATATGCAAAATGTACATATTCATGTTTTATTTGTTTCTCTTGTTTACCTTGAAATATTTTTTGTGGTCCTGCTTGTGTGAACCATAGAATGTACATGTTCTTTTAACGTCATCTCAAATACATGTTCATGTAAAGGACGTCTGTTTTGTCATCATCGTTAGAGTAGGTAGAAGAAGGAAATGTTCTGTTGAGTGTAATTGACGTTTGTGGCAATAACCTTTTTCTAAACAAAGGCACCAGATCAGCGATCGCGCACCGTCCTCCGGGGCCGCCTGCGTTCCTTCCGAGCTACCACCCGCTTGCTCAGTTCGTTCAATATACCCCCTTTACAAATGCATGCACAAAATGTGAACGAGGAAGCAGCTCGACACCTAATGCGCCAGCCTTTCATATTTGCCGAGACAATTGAGAATGAGGGGCATCTCTGAGCTTAAAAGGCAGTCAGCATCTCTGAGAGACGCGCCAAGTGTCAGTAACAGAGGCACTGAGAGCCTCTGACTGACGGACTCAGCGTCAGGGGTGTGTCTTGAAGCATTTTTCAGGCAGATGGTCTCCAGGTTTCATCTCTGAAAGCCTTGCAGTGGTAGGTCGCAGCACGCTCGTAGCAGTGGTCTTCTTTGGAAGGCTGGCGGAAGGAAGACCTCGATTCCGTGAAATGAGGCGTGCGTGAAACTTGCGGGAATACGCCTATGAGGTCGGCAGCTAGATGGATTAAAAGTAGATAAGGCGTAGTAGGCGCACTCGCATCGGCTCCTGAATTCCAGCTGTGGTGCCGGGCAGCCAGTGGCTGCATAGTGGTTCTCTAGCATGAATACATCAGTAAAGAACTCTGTTATACCAGCAAGATCCTGGTACATTGTGGCAGCGGCTTCCTGTACGACGGAACAAGCTGCAGTGTTGCGCTTTTAGCTTACTCCTGGGAGCTCGAAGCCAATGGAGAGTGGCGTTGGTGAGGTAACGACCACAGGAGAGTCTCCTGTGGAGGGGGACTGATGTTGATGTATGCGATTTGGCAGATAGGAAAGGAGGAGGTCAAAGGGTGAATTATTGCTTTACCATTTAAAGCATGGCAGCGCAAAGGGCGAGAGAAAAGTGTACCAAGCAGCTGCTACTATATGATAGCCAATGCAGGATATACCAAAGGAGTTAGGGATCGGATAGCTGATGCAGGGTGGAGAAAATTAAAATGAGAAATAGATGGTATAGTGTGCGCAAATTATAGTACAGCGAAAGTGTGCAAAAGAACAGTGAAAAATTATGTGAGGCTGAGTGGGAGGGGAAGGCAAAGTAGGAGAATTCATCGCCCGGAGAGGTCCATCACGTCAGTTTCTCTGCGAATAATTATGCTGATTGCTCTCCATTGCACAAGCTCTATTAGCCCCCAATGAGGCTGAGGTATGTATAAATAAGTAATAAACAAATAAGTGTTTTTTTTGGTAATAAGATTCACTGATATCGCTTCTCATATAAAAGGTGTTCCTGTTGAATAGTTTGTTTAAGGACACACTGAAACTACTGGCACTGCATGCATAAGCTTGAGAACTCACCACACCTGGGCGACTCAGGCGCCCAGCCTTTCTTTGGTGCGGCGCTCGGAATGCGGACGTCATGCACAGCAATACGACCAGTAAGCTAGGCAGCGCTGTGGCGGAGGTCTGCCAGGAACACTTCATGATGACGGTATAGGCAAGCCAAAAACTGCAAAGAACATGCAGAGAACATGCAAAGCCATAAGTTGGAAATTCTGCCGCTCTTGGCTCGAGCCTAACAGTCCAGTATATTTATTTTTAGGCACTCTATAGTTATGAAGTTTTATTTTTACAGATTTCATTAAAAAGTCTTCTTTTAATGAAACCCTGTGTGCACCACGTAGCTGTGATTTTTCGACACAGCACTTTCATATTTCTTTTTATTGCAGACTGTCGCTCACTCCTATTACATTACGCCTCCCGTCATCAATTGGCCATGCAGAAAAAGAAATCTTAGAAAACGACATGACTTAAGAAAAACAAGCAAGTGCGTCACAAAACATGAGGCCAGACTCACCGATGGCTAGAAAATGCATTCAGTAGAGAAACCTATTGTAGAACAGCTGCGAAAATCCGTGACCAACAAGTCCTCAGCGTGAAACAGGTCACTTGACGTTCAACCGGTCATTTTGGTACGTTCTATCGGTCATTTTGAAGCTCTGCATAGGCATCCTAACTATATGGAAAATAGCTTAGCATTAGTGCCAAAGTAATTCGACGAATACATAAGAGAGAAGGAGCATGACTTGTACACCTCCTTCTCGTTTAGGACTGTTGAGCTTAATAAACTCGAACAATTCGAAATATAGTTCACACGTTCCGAGGCCCCGCACAGGTGAGAAGCAAATGGGTTGCACACCGGGAACGCGCTCCCTCATGCCGAAATTCGTTTTCTGGCCATGACATAGAAAGCTAAATGGCCATTTCGAAAGGGTGTCTCTGCCGAAGCCTCCACGAAAAAATTTCTCGCTACGTGTCTGGCCCAACAGTACTGTTATTACCGATTTTGACACCATTGTGTCGTAATGGGCACCTCAGTTCTATTCCACTGTCATTCAATGGAAAACGTAATTGCCGTAATTTTATTCATTTCATTTCCTCAGAAAAAAACTGCCCATTCCCAATTTACGAATAACCAGGCAGGTCAATTAGGTTTCTACGATTTTTCACGCAGAACAGGCATATCTTGATAGCTTTCCCGAGCTAAAAATGATTGCACCAACATAAATATTATGTCAGTAGATGTATAAAAAAACTTCACAACTACGCTAAACACGTTCCCACAGTCGATGAATAGTGGCTTGGTGACTTATTTTGTGCAGTACCACCACACAGCGTAATCGTATGCAGGTTCAGAGAACGCGGAGTTGGATCGACTATTCCAACTTCATGACCTGAAGGCGGCCCTGACTAAAATGAAGCGAGGAACAGCGCCGGGAAGAGACAAAGTAACAGTGAACTTACTTGCCAACCTTTTGAACCCGGTCTACGACGCATTCCTCGGGTACAAAAACTTAATCTGGCTTGGTGGGACACCCCTTCCAATCAAATGAAAGACTGCCCTGGTCAATTTCATTCCGAAATCCGGAAAGGCATAAACAAGAACAACCTTCTTTCCATCTCTCTCACGTCTTGCGCGGGAAAACTGATGGAGACAGTGGTGCGAGATCGCTTGTCCGAGTTTTTGGAAAACCAACACATATTTTCATACAGATTTCTTAGGCTCCGCCCGCACCGGTCCGCACAGGATGTCTTTCTTCAATTAGACCGCAAAATTCTAAATCCTGTCGTGTACCCTCCAAGGACAAGGCAATACTCGCTCTTGATTAAAGGGGCTTTAGAGAACGTCACACATGACATATTACAGAAGCACCTTTCCCAAACCAACTGTGGACACATGCATTATTACATTTCACAATTCCTTTCTGATCAACAGTCATACATCCGAATACAAGATGAAGAACGTGGCCCCTAACAATAAGTTACGATAAGTACCCCACAGGGTGCGGTCCTCTCACCCTTATTGTTTATTCGAGCTATGATGAAACTCGCGGCTCAGCTCGATATTGTTGAAGGCATACAGCACGCGCTGTATGCTGACGGTATTACCATATGGGCCAGACAGAATCGGTAGGAGACATGGAAGCCAACCTGCAGCAAGTGGCGGACATCGTGGACGCCTAATGCCCGCCGCTGCAGCCTTCGACGCACCCCGACCAAACCGGAATTTGTGCACATACGCCCCTGAGCAAAGTGCACTGCCAAAATTGAACTGTCCTTACAAAGTAGACCCATCACAGAACACATTGAGATCAGAGTACTGGGTCTGTTTATTTATAAACATCGCCGAGTCGATACAACATTGACAAATCTGTGTAAGATGGGGGACCAGGTGGGCCGTATGGGCCACCCGGTTTCCAGCTAGCGCGGGGGGTTACGTTGCAAAGGTCTCTTAGGGCTGGCGCATGCATTCCAATCTAGTCGGGTCTTCTACTTGGCTCCTTACCTACACCTGCGCAAGTTTGACGAGAAAGCCCTTGAGGTGATTCTCAGGAAGAGGTACAAGCGGGCCCTCGATCTCCCAAAGCCACGTCTAACCAGCGCTTTATATGCCTGCCGATGGTAAAAACTTTCGTAGAGCTGCGGGAGGCACGCTTTATTAAGCAACACATGAGACTTTCGAACACTCAGTCGAATCACCGCCTATTAGCGTGACTCACTCCCACCACCCAACAGAGACAGAAGAGCGCGTACGCATCCCAGAAACATGGAGAAACCCCCTGCACGTGTGCCCTTTTCCGGCCAACTTGGCACGTGACGGCCACAGTGGCAGGCACCTTGCGTGGGTGGAGGCACTAGCCCATCACTATGGGAACAAACACGGCATATTTTACGTGGACGCCTCCGACCTTCCCCATGGGAGGTGGTACACGGCGGCCGTCGTCCACCCAAACAAGCCGGTTAATGGTCTCACATTCAGAGCACAACACATCACACGTGCAGAAGAAGTCGCCTTCGCGCGAGCTGCCGTAGACCAGGACTCGCGCGCCATCATTACGGACTCTAGGGGGGGCTGCAGAATTATTCAACGCGGGTGCATCCCATACCTGGCGTACCACATCTTTCAAAATAGTAATTACGTCGGGGCTCTCACGTCCCGTAGCATGATATGGGCTTCAGCTCACACGGGCCTCGAAGGCAGTGGAACGGCAGACACCGCTGCCCGCGCGCTCACTCTCCGGGTAACGCCTTCAGACTCTTCCGGTATGAATCGCGAACCTAATTCGGCCACGAAATTTCTAGAAAATACTGAATTCTATCAATTCAGCCACGCGATTTATCATAAACATTGTTAGGGCCTTACAAAGGCAGAGAACGCTTACTCCTCCACCTTTACACCAAAACACTGCTGTGCCCGGAACTTTTTAACATCTTGATCGTGCGTGGACAGAGAAATGCCCGCACTGTGCGGAGAAGTCGTTTGACATCTTCCACATGGTGTGGGCACGCCAGTGAACTCCGCACCTGACCCCAAAACCAAACCTCACCTAGGAGGACTGGGAGGCAGCCCTGCTCAGCTGTTCGACCTGGCGAGACAGAAGGCCCTGGTCAACCAAGCTCAAGTCGCGTTGGAGGCCAATGAGCTTCTATAACCAGGAGCCCAGTTATTGTGTATGGGGGGTGGCCCACAACGGACTCTTTTCCTCCTACTCCCTGTATATATATAAATAATAATGTTTTTCTGTCTCTCTCTCCATCACACTAATAGTTCGCAAAATGTCAGTTCTCGCTCTGCCTATGGTATTTGCATGGTAAGAGAGAGAGAAAGAGAAATGAACGTTGTTTAGAAAACAGTGTTCCGAGCGATGCCCGGTGTCACCCTTAGGTGAGAGGGTTCCCTAGTCCAGGAACCCTCTGACAAAGACTGCCCTCTAGGCCCGAGCGGCCAGTTGTCGCTGGTGTTCCAGGTCCTCGAGGACGAGCTTGGCCTCCCATGTTTCTTTTAGGTGGTCGTCGTTTATTCTTGGGGCTTTGTCCCGCTCCAGTTACACGCCGTGGTTTGCATGGCACTGGCATCCCTATCGGAAAAAAACGAATGGTGGGCATGGCGTAAACCACCACCCACCATTATAGTGGAATAATGTAGTGGGTGAATGGTGGGAAACGCCCATCATGGCGCATGGTGGGTATGGTGGGTGCTATAGTGCCGGCAACACTTCAGCGCGAAATGACATCGGAATCACCGTGACGAGCTGCCACAAAAAATAAAAAAAGAATTCTATAAAAACGGTATAAAAAACACCCGTCCCGTAAAAAAAACAAGGCACCATGGAGGATCGAACGTGCAACCTACGGATTCCCATTCGAAGGCGCTAACCACTGCGCCACACCAACATGACGTTAGGTTGGTGTTGAATACTTAGTTAGCATACACACTTACGGTTCAACTTAAGTTATGTTTGTCATGTACACAACATAGACAAGATCTACACCTGCTACTAAAAATTGCACATTTATTAAACACAAGCAACTGCGGCCTGTATCGATTGCCACTATCTTAATGGCACTAGTGCTTTTTTTTACAATTCACAGCTTCAAGAAAAAAAACCAAGTGGACTGGGGAGCAGCAACAGTTTACCGGCGGGGTCTGCCAAGTTTTTTATCCGTTTCGCACTCGTTCTAAAGGGCGACATCTGCTCACGCTTTATGACGCTTCTAGGCCCATTCCACAGATACGCCCACCTAATTTATTTGATTGAGTATTGGGATGCTTTTCGCGCAATGTAGAGGGCGGTCGCGCCAGCGCAACGCTGTAGCTCTTTCGCTAAAGCAACAACTACATAACGGCTTGGCCAAAGCGAATGCAGTGTGCCGGAAACATTACGCTATCATATTGGTTCACCAAACATACGAATAGCCACGTCCGAGTTCTCGTACAAAAGCTAGAGAAGTGCCGGCGAGCGCGACCGGCGGCTGTCGGTGAGAAGACACTTAATTACGTTCTCTTGGAGTGCTTTAATCGCGTCGCATCGATGTTTGTTGCTTCTTGAGCGGACACCATACACAATGAAAAGTGCTTCATTTAGGTTAATTGATGCCATGGCTGCGCTGTATTGTCATACTTAATCATCAAAATCGTGTATTCTGAAACCCGGAGGCACGGATAACACAATTGTACGGGCTCGGTCGGTAGGCCTAACCTTTGGTGGAAATCATGGTGGTAGAACATGTAGTGTACAGATCCCAGCTTGGTACACTATATAAATTGCCCGCCATTATAAGCCCACCCATCATCTACTTTTTGCTTCCCAGCATTATCGCGATGGTGGGCAGAGCTTCTCAGCTTGGTACACCATGTGGCCCACCATAACAAGCAGCACCCATCATCTGCTTAGTGCTTCCCAGCATTATCGAAATGGTGGGAAGAGTTTCTCAGCTTGGTACACCATGTAGCCCACCATAATAATCACCACCCACCATAGGCTTAGGGCTTCCCAGCGTTATCGCAATGGTGGGCAGAGTGTACCATTATTGCCCACTATCTAGCCTCTGCTTTCCACCATCATTTCCACTTTAACCATCATCTGTACACCATACCACTCTGTATGTCCCGGCATAACCACCATATTTTCCACTACGCCCCACCATAGCCATCATAATTTCCACCATGCCCACTATTATTTCCACCTTGCCCACTATTATTTCCACTACGCCCACCATGTTTTCCAGTATCCACCATGGCAATTTTTCCGATAGAAATTCCAGGAGCAAATGCGCCAGGGTGTCTGGTACGATGTAGAGCAGGCACATGTACCCATGTGTCGTTGGGTAGAGGCGGTGCATTATTATGCCATGTATGTAAGTATTGCTTTGTAGGCGTCTGAAAATCACGCTCTGTTCTTTGTTAGTCTTGGATGGGGTGGAGAGAACTCGTCGCTCCAGTTGGTAGTGTTGAAGTTGCGACGAGTAGTTGTTTTCTACTACCTCCATCTCTGCATCCACGGATCGAGTATCGTTTTGTTCCAGGGCAGCACTGCTGACGCGCTCGCGGGCGGCGGCGTAAGCCGCTTCATTTTATTGTAGACGCTCGTGTCCAGGAACCCTGATTACGCAAGTATATGGAAGTGGAGAGCTTGGCCGTTGCAGGATGTTAATTGCGTCGGCTGAGACGCAGCCCTTCACAGAATTCTGGCAAGCGGCTTGTGAGTCAGGGAAAATCAGCGGAGCGTCTTTACATGTGGTGGTGGCGAGAGCGATTGCCGTTTCTTAAGCTGCGTCTGAGTTGCGTCTTTTGGCTGTGACCGATGCTAAATCTCTGCCTTGAGAGTCGACGACGCTGAGAGCACACGTGTTTCTACGGGGGTACTTGGCCGCGTCGGTATAGCGGGTGTTTGTGTCTAGCCTTAACTTTCGTAAGCTCAATAAAAATATTAAATAAATAATTGTCAACTTATGCACTTACTCGTTTTGAGCGTATTTTACCAACTTCGTGGCACCTCTTTACTACATGGCCAGTAGCTAGCAAAGCTTAAAGGTTTCGCCGCTACTAACCAGGATTGCTTTCTTCGAAACTACTAAGCCACATACGCTACCAGATTTCGCATAAAACCCACATTGTACCTTGCAGTATTCATGACACTCTCAAGAAAATTTAGACCAATCTTGAATTTGTCGATTCCTTTTGTATATAAATTTTGAGCTAAGCAATCACACACATATATGAATGGTAAGGAACTTTACAAAACGTCCGTTATTTTTCTCGATTCTACAGCTTCTAACCTCTACACGATGCGCTATTTTAATGTAGGAGCATTATTAGCCCTCAAAACGGCTGCAACAGTATACGACACCAGCTAGGAATATCAAGAGCCGTTACCGGCTCGCATATGATGTGCGCGTTTCGCGGTGTGTCCTTGTCTGGAATTTGTTCATGCCTCTGCATATGTTGCTGTGATGCGTACTTGCCATGGTAATTATATGAATTATTGGTGGTCACTAGTAGCCTATGTGGACATTTGCACGCTTATCATCGTGCATATACTTATGTAATGAATCATCTTGATGTAGCCATACACATGCTTATATATATATGCCGCTAACAATAAATTCAGTAATGTAATAATTATACGTGTCAGCACTATTCACTACCTTGCAATCTAGCAAGTTTGACTGATCAGCAGTCTACTACCTAGACCTATATCGACGTTTGATCTTTTTGTGACAAGGAAATGGTTAGTTTCTAGATAAAGGGAGTGAATAAGCAGGCCTTTTTTCTAAGAGTGCGCGTTTAACAAAGGATTTTTTATTATGGTTCAAGCTTAAATTCGTTAACGCTAAAATGTCGGCTTAGTAAATCCTTGCGTAGAGATGAAAGGAGGCGTCACACTGGTTACGTGGGATCAACTGCTTTGGCTAGCTACATGAACTAATGCAAAAATCTATTCTATACGGTTGATCTTGTACAACAGTTCCTTCCACATAGTGTTCACACAGTCAACCGTGTAGAAATGTGTGCTAAGTTGACCTATACATCTACCTTTGCGATAATTTTAGGCAAATGCACCCTTGTTGCACCCATGTGCAAGCAGGTGTACGAAAGCTCGCATAAACGCATGCGTTGCAACGGCAATGTCACGCATCAAAACTTATGGATCACCAATTCAATATGCCTCCGAGCCACCGATGGCCGCAGATGCAAAAACAAAGTGAAAGAGAAGGTCACAGCAGGTGGCTGAAACGCCACTGTCAGAGAAAATGACTAGGTGTAAAGAGCGCGAGCCGCCCACGTATAGTTCCGCAATACGGACAACTTTGCTACAGAAATGGTAAGCAAAGAGTAAGAAAAACAACCGGAGCAACACACTTTATATAGGCACATAATCATTGTAGGTAAGTGCAATGCCTGTAATTGTATTATGCATGAAATTAGCCAAACCTTTTTAAATTACTGTGTGATGCGCTATTGTGGCCGTCGGATATACTGGATTCTGAGGCGGTCCAAGAAGGACGTCCACTAGCTTTCAAGATCATGTTGGGACTACCAGACCCTTTTCTTATTTCACGTTCTTTGAGCGCTCACGAGCTCGGCACTGATCTACTTCGTTTTTCTCTCGCAGAGGCGTGAGTCACGCACCGAGCGTCAGCTCCTATCCGCAGTGCTAACGGTCCACCGGGGTGCGCTGCGTGAGAACAGCGCCGATACCGTGCCCACTGGCGTCGGTGCGAACTTCTGTGGTGACAGGACACACGGAATCCACTCCAATGTTTTCAAGCTCCCGGCACACGATATCTTAACAAGAGTAACAGTAACAGGAGTGGTATCGGTACTGCGCGAATACAACGCCAAGGGCGCCATTGCTTTCAGTTCACGAGGAATAATGCGTGCGAGTTCTCCAGATGGCGAAAGACGTTGTGCTGCGGACTAGTCTTCGCAATTCAATGTTGCAGCGGTGTTTGGAAGTCGGGTGAATGTTTGCATAATCTGGCGACTTTTCACTTGCTCAAACTGACGACACTCTTTCATGATCGCATCCACGGAGGAACAGCCCTTGCACATCAGGCGATTGAACGCGTCGACGGCTATTTCTTTCAGGACATGTCCGACCTTGTTACCTTCTGTCATGTCACTTTTGGCCTTTCGGCAAAAGGCCAGCACGTCTTGAATGTATGCGAGGTATGAATCTGTGGGGGATTGGGCACAGCAGGCCCATTTCTTTTTGGCGGCGTTTTTACGACTGGCATTTTTTGCCAAACAATTCTCGCATCTTTTATTTGCACTGGTTCGATCTTGTGAGTTCTTCTTCATTGTTTTCATACCACACCTTGGCTATGCCTCTCAAGTGAAACAGCACATTAGCCAACTGAAGTGTGGTATCCCAGCTGTTCGGCACATTCACTCGTTCGAACATGGCCAACCAATTGTCAATGTCGACGCGATCGGTCCCGCAGTATGTACCGGGACGCCTATGCGGCGCGAAAACGTATGGTTGCGATGCCGTGTTCGTCGAAAACGCTAATGTTGATGCGGAGCGCTCAGCATTGGGCATGGTTGGAAAATTGATGCGACGACCTCTGTGGAGCTCCGTTGCCTGATGGTTACCCAGCACTCCTCACCAATGGGTAACGGGATTGGTGACTTCTTTACAAAATGCATTTACAGAGAAAAAACCCCAGGCAAGAGTCACAATGGCTGATTGGCACACTCGCGTGCCTGTCAGACGCTTGTGCCATTCCTCTTCCTTTGCTTAATCTTCGTAACAATATGCTGGTTTTGGGACGTTGAACCCCATATATCAATCAATCAGTCGAGCTTATCCCGGAAGAAGTGTTTTTTAACAGTTGTCCACAAGAAAGGTATGGTGAAAAATGACAAGGTAGTTGTTTTAAGAAAAGACTTCACCTTTGTCGTTAGTTGTAGGTGGAAGCTTGTTCCCTCGTGCGCCTACAGCGAACAAGGTTTATGAAGGCGTTTGAAACTCATGAGCTTGCAGATGGTATTATTCTTTCTTAGTTATGTTGATCACATGAAGATATGCACGGGCTGTCATAGCTGATTTACTTTATTTTGACCGCATTATCAGCATTAAAGATCTTGGACGTGCGGAGGTGCACTTTCGGGCTGTCCAAAAATGACTTATGATTATCATGCAAGAACACAAGATAGAATCGGTGAGCTCAGTAGAAAAAATGAAGAAATCTACAAAAGCAACGTAGTTTTAGCTAAAATTGCGCTCGACAAAAAAAAACCACAAGAAAGACGGTTGATAGGGTCATAGTTTTAGAGAAAAAGTGGCGAAAGACATTCGGAAAATAAACACACAGCTTTCAAAACGTTGTAGCAGTCAAGTGGATTAACTGATGATAGGCCTTTCTCCAGCAAAACAACCGATGCTGCTGAGTGAAACCATTTTGAACCCGAATTCGCAAGGCGTTTCCTTGATAATTTATTTGTTTAAGGCGTGACGATGTCAGCAGAGGCAGTATGTTCACCTGTCACATTAGCCTATAAGCAGCATCAAGGCTCGATATTTTAAAAAGCAGGTGGATAATCAGCCACTCGGTTTTGTGGCGTGACCCTCAGGCTGATATTATATGGTAGCGCAGAAAAAGGACACCGACTAGAGAAGGCACATTCAAGACAACACCACGATATGTAACCTTGAATGTGCTTTCTCTTGTCCATGTCTTTTGTCTACGCTACCATATATTATTGAGATTGAGATTGAGATTTGAGATTTATTTTTCTGTACATGCAACAGAAAAAACGAAGCAAAAGCAAAAGGCTACATAGCCTGACGGAGGCTTTTGCTCCGAAATACAGTCTGGCAAAATAAAATAAAAACTAAGGATAACATGACCTACACAACTTAGCCGTAATTAGAGAACATCATTATATACAGATACAGTTTGCAAATTCTGATCACACATGTAACCATCACAAATATAAAGAAAGAACAGGACAGTAAATAGTAATGAAATACCTAAAAAACATCGCAATATATACAATAGGTGAGGTAAGGAAAGCATCAGGAGACACATGCATTCCTAAGCACCTTGAAAAAAACAACAACAAAAGGACACAAATAGTGTACTCTAAGCAATTGGGACACAGAAAGTAATAAATAATCGAAATTTCTGTATTAAGTGTATTCAATACAATTATAAAGGAGAAATTCCTTGAACTTATTTTTGGAAATTTTCTTATTTAGGTCAAGTACGTCACCCAGTTTGTTGAGGAGACTCGGTATTTAATAATCAATATGTTGTTGACCATAGGTTGTTCTAGTTTTCGGTGTTCCTATTCTATGTGTACGGAGATAGTACTCAGCACATCGAGAAGAATCGCACATGGGGTATAGTTCATTATTTTGAATATACAATAATAACTTATAATAATATATTTGGTTTGCTTGTAATATGAGATATTTAGGGAATAACGGACGTGCGCTAAGATCTTGTGGCATACCGTAATATCCCTCGAATAGTCTTAATACCTTCTTTTGTAGTGTAAGTAATGTTTTATAGTTTTCAGCCGTCGTTATTCCCCAACATAAGACACAATAACTTAGCCTGGAATATATCAGTGTATAATATAACGCTTTCTTTAGCGAAAGTGGTAATAACGGACATAGTTTGTACATACATCCAACGCTTCTACTTAGATCTGCTGCCAATTTATTTATATGTTCATTCCAGGAAAGGTCTTCCTGGAACCACACACCCAAGAATTTCTGTACCTAGACTTGTTCTAAAGTCTGACCCACAAAGTAGATTATCATACTACTATACCAACAAGTCCAAATCGCCACCCTCTGGCTGACTTCATTTTGAAGCTTTCAGCGCAGCACCAAGAGCAAACTTGAAAAAAGCACTTTCTGGATCAGCTGCGTCTTCAAAAATAGGAGTGCCACGAATACCACAGCCCTGTAGTTTTCAAAGCAGTTTATTGTGAACTATAACATAAAATTTTTTTGCCAAGTCAAAAATTACGCCCATGGTGAGGAGCTTACTTTCAATACTTCGCCGAGTTTTTTTTGTTAGGGTAAGCAAAACTATTTCTGTACTTTTCAAATTAAATTCGCCATACTGGATTCTTGATATGAGTCTGTTGATTTCAATATAAACAATGATTTGCCTAGAAGTACTTTTTCCATCACTTTAGAGGTGAAAGCAAACTAATCAGCAAATAATTTTCAACAACTACTTTTTTATTATTGGTATTATTTCGCCAACTTTCAAAGCTGTTGGAAAAACACAAGAGGGAAATGCTGTGATGATTATGTGGACTACGGATTCTACAAATAAATTCACTGATTGTTTCCACAGGGCGGCAGGTAAGTAATCATGTTTTACAGAATTTGTATTCTTTAACGCTAGCACTGCACTTCGGACCTCAGTAGGTTCAGTAGCTGCCAGATAGAAGCGGCTGTTTTGATGCTCAAATATAGAAATTCATTACTCTATTGAAAGTTGACATGTTGTTGTTTTAAGGTTTGCTCTGCATTCACGTCAGTGATATAAAATTAATTTTTTTCCAGTGTATATTATTCCATTGAGACAATGCTTCCGTGAGCATTAGATATCGAATACTTCGATGTGTTTTATTATTCATTGTGGAGTTGAAAACTTCCTATGTTTTAGCATTGTTAGTAGTGCCACGAATTTTTTGTTAATGATAATAATCAACTTTTGCAATATGAAATTATCTTTCTAGACGTTTTTATACATATTGCATTTCACTTGCAAGTCTATTATATAGGGACAAAGCTTAAGTTTTAAATATACATTATTTTTAATATTAATTGGCTCTAAGAGGCCTTGGATAATCCAAGGCTATGTTTATACTTTTCATACCACTAGATACCGTAGTGGAAGAGTTCATCAATGGATCATTTAATGAATTTATATTAGCATCAAGATTTTCATCAGTAGTAGTGGCACTAGAAACACAGGCCCATGTTTCAAAACTTAGTTTGGATGTTTTGTCTCTGCAGTCATACACTTTACTGAAATGTTTTTTTTTGTTCTTAGCAGAAAACTACGAAGTGAATGTAGTGAAGATAGGTTGTTAGTCTTTTACAGCGGCAGATATTGTACCTTTTGCTAAGGCAGAGCATGAATATTTAGTTACTATGTGGTCTAGAGTAGTATGCTTGTCACCCCTACAGTCATTTGGCGTGTATAATTTTTGGGTTAGACATTATACGCCAAAAAGCTCAAAGTATTCGCAAGCTAGGTTGTTCATGTCAGAGGTATCAATAAAGAGGTCACCAGTAATGAATATGTTTGTCTCAATCGTTACGTGTTCTGTGAGAAACAATTGTAGTGCTCGAAGGAAATAGTCCTTCTGGTTTTGTGGGGATCCGTATATTACGCCAACAAGCGTAATTTTGGCCTATGCATTCTGCTGTAAAGCATCCCAGGCAGCACAGAACGTTGGCCCAATGTTGGGGATAGATCGCCAGTTCATGGCCCGAAAATGGCTTAGATTTGACGACGTACCGCCAATAATGGCTGAACCAGCTCAATAGATCAGCGATGTTGGACCAGCTTTGACAACGTACCGCCAATAATGGCTGTGCCAGCCTCATATAACGGCGATGTTGGACCAGCATTGATAACGTTCCGCCAATAATGGCTGTGCCAGCCAAATTAACATTGGACTGGTATCAGCTGATTTCTGCGTCTGCTGCTTTTGACACTGTTCTGGTCCCACTCACGTGTCAGATTTTCAAGTTCGAGAGAGTAATATTGTCACGACGTCAAAACAGAGGTCTTCCCGCATGAACTGAGACACCAGAAGCAGGTAGGTTCTTTTAATAGAACGCGCAAGAGAGTTCTTTTTTGTCCATTTCATAGTCCTTCGTGGCACATGCAGAACTGCCATCGTCTTTCTTGAGCAAGCACGTGACATTTGCCTCCCTCTGAAAGAAGCATCGTCCTGATGCGCAACTTAGGTTCTCTACAAGGCGTATGAAGTGGTCGTACGAAAACGGCAGCCGGGAGCTAATTAACTCGATAAATACAGTTTCATACGCACGACGTGCACAACTTCGGGCAAATGCTTCCGGCACTTAGAACTACAATCAGTGTCGGGAACAACTTCCTGGTTAACGTCGTTCAAGCGTCGCGTGACGCTGTATGGACTAAAGTACCGTCTTAGCAGTTTCTCAGACAGTCCACGTCGACGTAATGGAATCCAGACCCACACTTTGTCACCTGGTGTGTAGCTAATAAACTGGTGTCGGGTGTTGTAGCGTTGTGCATCTTGATGCTGCTGATGGCAGATGAGCACGCGCGCGAGCTGTCTGGCTTCTTCGGCACGCTGAGTGAATTCTTCGGCGTCTACATGGATGTCGTCACACTCACGCGGCAACATGGCGTCCAAAGTTGTCGTCACTTCGCGACCATAGATCAGACTGAACGGTGTCATTCCAGTGGTTTCTTGTCGAGCGGTGTCGTAAGCAAAGTCACGTACGGCAATATCTGATCCCAGTTTTTATGTTCCGTGTCAACGTGCATACTGATCATGCCTGTGAGAGTCCTATTGAGGCGCTTCGTCAGTCCGGTTGTCTGCGGATGGTATGCAGTTGTTCTCCGGTGAGCTGTACCGCTGAGTCTGAGAACCGACTCTAAAAGCTCTGCGGTGAAGGCAGGTCCTCTGTCTGTGATCACTGTTGTCGGAGCGCCATGCCGAAGGACGATGTTCTCAATGAAGAACTGAGCGGCTTCTGCTGCTGTGCCGCGTTGCATAGCTTTAGTCTCCGCATAACAGAACAGGTAATCAGTGACCACAATAATCCATCTGTTCCCTGTTGTGGAAGTTAGAAAGGGACCCAGGAAACCCATTCCAATCTGGGTGAACGGCTTTTCTGGTGCTTCGACTGGATGTAAAAGACCGGCTGAC
This sequence comes from Rhipicephalus annulatus, assembly GCA_013436015.1. Lineage (NCBI taxonomy): Eukaryota > Metazoa > Arthropoda > Arachnida > Ixodida > Ixodidae > Rhipicephalus > Rhipicephalus annulatus. Next base: position 194,229 of record WOVY01000124.1, on the reverse strand, counting down.
TTACTGGGAGGTATTTTGCGTCTTTGGCAGTCGGTGCAAGTTCACACGTGATGGTTAACAGCAGCAGGTAACTTTCGCCAGTAGTACTTGCACCGCAGTCGGCACAATGTTCGGGTGTAGCCTAGATGACCAGACGTTGCTTCATCATGGCACGCTTCCATAATTTCTTTTCGAAGAGAGGCAGGCACGATGAGCAAGTGCGGGTTACCGTTTGGTGAGAAGTTTTTCTTATAGAGAACATCGTTTCACAAGCAAAAAGATGGCAGTCCTCAAGCAATTAACCGCGGCACGTCGTCACGTCGACTTTTTAAATATTCAATGAGTGGTAACAGCTCAGGGTCACTGCGCTGCTCTCGTGTAATAGTGGCCGTGTCGACAACTCCCAAGAATGCTGCGTCGATGTTTTCGTCATCAGGAGTGGCAGTTTCCACTGGCGACCATGAGAGATAGTCGGCGTCGGTGTGCTTCTTCCCAGATTTATAGGCAACGGTCATGTCAAACTCTTGAAGCCTTAGGCTTCAGCGCACCAAACGACCAGATGGATCTTTAATGTTGGTGAGCCAGCACAAAGAGTGATGGTCGATAACAACCTTGAAGGAGCGGCCGTACAAATACGGGCGAAATTTGATGACCGCCCACACCACGGCGGGACACTCCTTCTCGGTAATCGAATAGTTCTCCTCCGTGCGAGAGAGAGTTCTGCTGGCGTAGGCTATTACTCTTTCACAGCCGTCTTGCCAATGCACCAGAACGGCACCCAGACTTACATTGCTGGCGTCAGTGTGAAGTGCTGAAGGGCTTCCTGGTCGAAGTTCGCGAGAACTGTAGGTGTTTGCAGGCGTTGTCGTAGTTCATTGAACGCGATTTGCTGTTGTTCACCCCAAAGGAAGGGGACGTCCTCACGTGTGAGTCATGTCAATGGCGCCGCAATAGACAAAAAGTCCTCGATAAATCGCCGGTAATAGGCACACAACCCTAAAAAGCGTCTCACGGCCTTTTTGTCGCGTGGTGCAGGAAATTGCGCTACGGCGTCTTTTTTGGCCGGGTCAGGTCGAACATCCACGTTGATGATGTGGCCTATGAAGCTGAGTTTGTGAAAACCAAAATGACATTTTTCTGGTTTTAAAGTAAGGCCGGCCGAACGTATGGCTTGGAGGACGGTGAATAAATGGCTGAGATGTTCCTCGAATGTTGCTGAGAATACAATAACATCGTCCAGATAGACCAAGCATGTTTGCCACTTCAGGCCCAATAGTACGGTGTCCATGAGGCGCTGGCGCCACGCACAACCCAAAAGGAAGCACTTTAAATTCGTATAGGCCGTCGGGCGTCACGAAGGCCGTTTTTTCACGATCTCTCTCGTCGACTTCTATCTGCCAGTAGCCGCTTCGGAGGTCCATTGAAGAGAAATAGCGCGCATGACGCAGTCGATCGAGTGAATCGTCTATGCGGGGCAGTGGATAGACGTCTTTCTTCGTGACTTGGTTCAACTTGCGATAATCAATGCAGAAGCGCAAGCTGCCGTCTTTTTTCTTGACCAAAACCATGGGGCATGCCCAAGGACTTTTCGAAGGTTGTATGACGTCATCCGCGAGCATCTTGTGTACTTGCTTCTGTATCTCCTCGCGCTCTTTTGGAGACACACGGTAGGGGTTTTACCGAATCGGTCGCGCGTTGTCTTCAGTAATGATGCGGTGCTTGGTCAATGCTGTCTGCTGGACCTTTGACGTACGCGAAAAGCAGTCTTCGAATTGGTGTATAAGTTCAAGCAGGCGCTTCCTATCTGAGGGCGGTAGCGTAGAGCAGATGTCTACCGACAAAGTTGCCGAGGCGGGGACAGCCGCATCATCTGGTTGCAAGGTAAAACAATCCCCGGCTTGGTCTACATCGTAGTAGTAGGCAATTGCGGTACCCTTCTGGATTTATTGCGGTACCCTTCTGGAACTTTGTGAGGAGCACTTCTGCCTGTCCACCAGTAAGCGCCGGGACGCCCCTCGCGATGGAAATGCCTTGCGTGAACAAAAGAGTGACTATGTGCTCCGCTATCACATCTTTATTGCAAGGACACCCACTGGACACCGACACAAGGCAGCAGGATCTCAGTGGGAGTGTTACATCGTCGGCCATTCGCAAACGGCCGCGTTGTTTTTCGCTGCTGTTGTCGGCATAAGGATGTGCGCAAAATGTCACCATAGAATTGAGGGATGTTGATAACAGCGCCGTGATCTTGAAGAAAATCTATGCCCAAAATTAACTCTTTACAGCAGTCTGGCAACAGGACGAAAGTGGCCACGAAGCTAGAATCCCCAATGCAAAGTCTAGTGGTGCATTTACCCGTGGGTGTCATCAGCTGACCACCAGCACTCCTTATGTGCGGCCCTGTCCACGGTGTCTTGACCTTTCTAAGGCGGTCGGCGAGCTCTTGTCGCATGATTGAGAAGTCGGTGCCAGTGTTGACCAGTGCTGTAACGAGATGTCCATCAATGAGAACGCTCAGATCGGCACGTACAACTTCATCAGTATTATTATTCGTCGTCGTATTCATTGTCGTTGTCGCCAACCTTCTTGCGATGATTGAAGGAACTTTTCAGTGTGTCGACGATTGGCAACCTTGCCCATCGAGGTCGCATCAGTTAGTTTCCCCGGCGCGTGCTAGGCGAACGGTCTCTGGTGACGTCCGCGTAGCTCTGAGGGAAGTCATGGTGACGCGCAGGTGATGGAGATCACCAGCGACATGGTGGGGTTGCTTGGGCAGGCGATAGTTGATCGGCATCGTGGTCACGACGGTATTCGGAGCGGACAGAAGCGGGACGAGATAAGTTCCCAAACCCAGAATTGCCGTGACGGCGATAGCGGGCAATGTGACCGGGTTTTCCGCAGCGGTAGCAAATAGGTCGATGGTCGGCCATGCGCCACAAGTCAGTTCGGTGAACTGGTGGTCGTCTCGTACAATCCAATTGCCACCAAGGTACGGCAGTGGGTCGTGGCTGGAAGGGCGTCGCCACAAATGTCGGTGGAGGGCGACGGACCACATCAGCGTAGCTCACTGGATGTGGCTCAGGACTTGGCGCGGATGGTGTAATGGCTTGCCTCAACTCCTGGCGGACGATTTCGGCAACAGATTTGACTGGCGGTTGGGCAGGGGGAACGCAGAAGGCCTGAAGTTCCTCACGCAGTATTTCCCTAATCATTTGTCGCAGGGAACTTTCGCATACGGCGGTGTTCTGAGCTGCAGCACTTACTGCCGTGTAGCTCGGCAGGCGGTCAAAGTGTCGGCGTCGTTGTTGCAGTGCGCGCTCGATGACTGTCGCCTCTCTTATGAATTCATCTACTGTTGTAGGTGGATTTCGTACGAGGCCCGCAAACACTTGTTCCTTAACACCCTGCATTAAATGATGCACCTTCTTCGTCTCTGGCATGTCAGGGTTAGCTCGTCGAAACAGACGGATCATACCCTTTGCGTACATGGCGGCTGTTTCATTAGGTTTTCACACGCGTGCCTCAATCACTTGCTGTGCGCAATCTCGTCGGTCCGAGTTCAAAAATGTAGCGAGGAGCTTTCGACGGAAGTTTTTCCAAGATTGGAATGTAGCCTCGCGGTTCTCATACCACGTGCGAGCGCTATCTTCTAGTGCGAAATATGCACGGCCAAGTTTGTGCTGTTCGCTCCAGTGGTTGGATACAGCGACCCGTTCGAACTGTTCGAGCCAGTCCTCGACATCCTCGTACTCTTCCCCACAGAAAACTTCAGGAACGCTAGGATGTTCAAGAGTTACCTGTGAGGTAAGAGTGGTCTGCGATGGTTGGATAACCGTGAATGTCGTTGGAGCTGTCATGCTGGAAAGAGGCGGAACAGGTGCGGACTCTGGACTTAGGCCTAGTAGGCGCCGACTGAATCGGTGCACTGGAGTCGTGACGATTGATTGATATGTGGGGTTTAACGTCCCAAAACCACTATATGATTATGAGAGACGCCGTAGTGGAGGGCTCCGGAAATTTCGACCACCTGGGGTTCTTTAACGTGCGCCCAAGTCTGAGCACACGGGCCTACAACATTTCCGCCTCCATCGGAAATGCAGCCGCCGCAGCCGGGATTCGAACCCGCGACCTGCGGGTCAGCAGCCGAGTGCCTTAGCCACTAGACCACCACGGCGGGGCCGGAGTCGTGACGAGGGGCTGAGTTTCTGGACTAGGTGAACGGGTCCGAGCAAGACTGTCCTGCATCAGGTTGTAGGCCCCAGCACCTCCACCAGTGTCACGACGTCAAAACAGAGGTCTTCCCGCATAAACTGAGACACCAGAAGCAGGTAGGTTCTTTTATTAGAACGCGCAAGAGAGTTCTTTTTTGTCCATTTCGTAGTCCTTCGTGGCACATGCACAACTGCCATCACCTTTCTTGAGCAAGAACGTGACAATATGCCAGGCGCATGAGTACTATATTTTTGTCAATAAATCATGTACAGCTAGATGATATGCATGATAGTTGATTGAAGTTGCGCAAGGTAGACTATTTTACTGATAAACATTTATCGAGTTTGTCACCTGTCAGACGTCTGATGCGGTGATTTCCCAGATGGAAATCGTGCAGATCTGTGCGCTGAAGCAACCGTGGATGCCACTGCCGTACGTGACCCACTTCGACGTGACCCGGCGCGCGTGTGCGCCAACGTTTGTTTCGTCGCATCACGCCGGCGATGCCATGCCAAGCGCTTTCGATTTCGTCGATATCGGACACAAAGCGTATCGTATAGTGTGTCCTGCTATGGTATCGCTACGACCAATTTGGTTTTTTCGCGTGCACTGCGCTGTACCAGTTAACACAAACAAGTACTTGACGTGTGGGAACTGGAGTTATCAGTTGCGTTACGGTGAATGACTCGTACAACACACGAATTGGCCGTAATCTGACACACGCACCGACGCTCGCATTCTGTATCACAATCATCACACGAATCACCTACAACACCGCAGCGAGTGGTTGGTAAAGTGTGGTGGAGTGCGTGGGCGTCTTGTCTCCGTTGGTCGTCGCGAGTTACAATTTTGTTGTGGAACGTCTTTTTGTTGAATATTTTAATTATATATATGTAATCCAGTAGATCTTCTGTGAGCGGTCACAACGTGGCTTACTTCGACGTTTCGGCTTAGGAACTGGCCTTCATCAGGAATAAAGGTACAGTTTGTTGGTGCTCAGCTTTATAAAATCTCAAGTCAGAGGAAAAGGACAGAGGAAAAAAGACAGAAAACAAGAAAAAAAAGAAAAGAAAGGAAAAACAGAAAAACAATGTAAGGTTGACTCCCCTCGGGCACCCCCTTTCCACTCTTTCTTCCACTTCCCTCTTCATCTCTCTCCTCTTTTTTCCCTTCACCTTTCTGATGTTGATTTGTGGGGTTTAACGTCCCAAAACCACCATATGATTATGAGAGACGCCGTAGTGGAGGGCTCCGGAAATTTAGACCACCTGGGGTTCTTTAACGTGCACCCAAATCTGAGCACACGGGCCTACAACATTTCCGCCTCCATCGGAAATGCAGCCGCCGCAGCCGGGAATCGAACCCGCGACCTGCGGGTCAGCAGCCGAGTACCTTAGCCACTAGACCACCGCGGCGGGGCACCTTTCTGATGTCAGCGGTCTGTGTATGCCTCCTTTCACTAACGCATTCTTCCCGACCAGACGGCGCCTCGTGGCACTGGCAGTTCGATGTGGGGCAAAAAAGAGCTTTTTTAGGAAGTTCTAAGCCTTTAACTACTCGGAGCCCCGTCAACATTTCGTCGTAAACAGAGGGGTGCCGCGTATTGCGGCAGAGGCTGGTAAGCGGGCGCAATGAGAATTCCTTGCCCGCTTCTGGATTACGCGCGCAGTGGAGGCCTCCCGGCTGCGCACAGGGTTGCTGTTGGGCATGTCATGCAAATCATGCATGGCATTCCTATTTCTTAATTCACATAAAAACCCAAAAATGTGGATGGAGGGAAGGCCGCTGTGGTAGCTCAGTGGTTAGAACATCGAACGCGTTATTCGAAGGTCGTAGGTTCAATTCCTGATCACGGCTGGTTATTTTTATCCACTTTTCTTTCTGCTTATTTACACTTCATTGGTTCTAATACCTTCCCCTGTACATTCCTTTTACATTACTGTCTTTTAGATCACATTGGGTGAATGTTAAAGAACCCCAGGTAGTCAAAATTTCCGGAGCCCTCCACTACGGCGTCTCTCATAATGAAATCGTGGTTTTGGGACGTTAAACCCCACAAATCACTCAATCTTTTAGATCACATAATTATTGTGTCAAAACACGGAAAAACGAGCTCTCAGGTTTACACCTCTTTCCCTTATTTCATTTACCGAGGGTCTCGTACTGGCAGACTTGGTATAATTAGGTTGTATACGAGGGACTATTAATCAGCTGCCCGCTCATAATACGTTCGCGTGCTACGTGACGCCAAACATGCGCATAAAAGATTGGTTCACACTCGTCGCTTGGCTTATAGAAGGCGCTGACTGTCTCTCCTAGTTCTAAACTCACATATAAACCTAAAAAAGTGGATGGAGGGAAGGCCGCTGTGGTACCTCAGTGGTCAGAGCATCGAACGCGTTATTCGAAGGTCGTAGGTTCGATTCCTGCTCACGGCTGGTTTTTTCTTCATCCACTTTTCTTTCTTCTGATTTAAATTTCATTGGTTCTAATAGGTTCCCCTGTACATTCCTTGGCAATAATGTCTGTTATATCTCATTAATATTGTGTCAAAACACGGAAAAGCGAGCCCTTATGTATACACCTCTTTCCCTTATTTCATTTAACGAGGATCTCGTACGGGCAGACTTGGTTTTATTAGGTTGTATACGAGGGACTATTAATCAGCTGCCCACTCGTAATAAGTTCACGTGCTACGTGACGCCAAACATGCGCATAAAGAAGTGATTCACACTCGTCGCTTGGCTTATACATGCCGCTGACTGTCACTCCTACTTCTAAATTCACGTATAAACTCAAAAAAGTGAATGGAGGGAAGGCCGCTGTGGTAGCTCAGTGGTTAGAGCATCGAACGCATTATTCGAAGGTCGTAGCTTCGATTCCCGCTCACGGCTGGTTATTTCTTCATGCACCTTTCTTTCTTATTTACATTCCATTGGTTCTAATAACGTCTCCTGTAAATTCCTTGGCATTGCTGTCTGATAGATCTCATTAATATTGTGTCAAAACACAAAAAAACGAACCCTTAGGTATACACCTCTTTCCCTTATTTTATTTAACGAGAGTCTCGTACTGGCAGACTTGGCGTCATTAGGTTGTATACGGGGGACTATTATTCAGCTGCCCGCTCGTAATAAGTTCACGTGCGACGTGACGCAAAACATGCGCATAAAAGAGTGGTTCGCACTTGTCGCTTGGCTTATAGATGGCGCTGACTGTCACTCCTACTTTTAAATTCAAGTATAAACTCAAAAAAGTGGATGCAGGGAAGGCCGCTTTAGTAGCTCAGTGGATAGAACATCGAACGCGTTATTCTAAGGTCGTAGGTTCGATTCCCGCTCACGGCTGGTTATTTCTTCATCCACTTTTCTTTCTTCGTGTTTACTATCCATTGGTTCCAATAACTTCCTCTGTACATTCCTTGGTATTACTGTCTGTTAGATATCATTATATAGTGTCAAAACACTGAAAAATGAGCCCTTAGGTATACACCTCTTTCCCTTATTTCATTTAACGAGGATCCCGTACTGGCAGACGTGGTCTAATTAGGTTGTATACGAGGGACTATTAATCAGCTGCCCGCTCGTAATAAGTTCACGTGCTACGTGACGCCAAACATACGCATAAAAGATTGGTTCACACTCGTCCATTGGCTTATAGATGGCGCTGAGTGTCACTGCTACTTCTAAATTCACATATAAACCCAAAAAAGTGGATGGAGGGAAGGCCGTTGTGGTAGCTCAGTGGTTAGAGCATCGAACGCGGTATTCGAAGGTCGTAGGTACGATTCCTGCTCACGGCTGGTTATTTCTTCATTCACTTTTCTTTCTTCTTATTTACATTCCATTGGTTCTAATAACTTTCCCTGTACATTCCTTGGCATTACTGTCTGTTATATCTCATTATTATTGTGCCAACACACGGGAAAACGAGCCCTTAGCTATACACCTGTTTCCCATATATATATATATATATATATATATATATATATATATATATATATATATATATATGAGCTCACAGTTGGTAATTTTTTCATCCACTTTTCTTTCTTCTTATTTACATTCCATTGGTTTTAATAACTTCCCCTGTACATTCCTTGGCATTACTGTCTGTTATATCTCATTAATATTGTGGTAAAACACGGAAAAACGAGCCCTTAGGTATACACTTCTTTCCCTTATATATATATATATATATATATATATATATATATATATATATATATATATATATATGCGAAAGAGAAGGTGTCCTTTGATCCAGTGGAAAAATACCAAAAAGTAGAGGTCGGGCAAAACGAAAACTTTTTATTTCTCCTACGTTTAAGCCAGAGAACGGCCTTCATCAGGGACAACACGATACAAAAATGCGCTTTTGTTAAGCAGGCATGGTATATCAAGGGCCCCTGACTCTTGAACTATCACTATCATACACTATCTACTGTGACGTGGCGAGTAATAAACGGTGATCTGATAATGTCAAAGCAATGTCAAAAGGAGATTATGAGTATGCATGAACAGTGTTTACATCAAGTAAATCACATGAATAGCAGTTAGAAAAGTACAGTAATATCTACAAACAAAACTATCAAGCCCATACAGCAATTCACACGCACAAAAAACAAAAAAGTGTGGCAAAAAACGTTCGAATGAAACGAGATGCATGACTATGAAATTCATGGGGCACAAACAGAATTGATAACACAAAATCAAGAAATTCACTGCACCGAAAAGGAGTAGTGAGAATCTACGTGTACAGTGATTCTGAACAGACTGTGGTGAAACTGGAACTTAGTTTTGCGCCGTAAGAAACGACAGTTTGCCTGGATTTTCATTTATGCCGGATAATATCACGTTGAACTTGTGTATCAGAAATGACTCGCGCAGGTCCTATCATAGTGTGAAGGGAAGCCTGATTCCAGTATAGTAGCTCTTAGTTCATTGAATGAGTGACCAGGTATGTTAACGTGCTTAGACAAAGGTAGATTGGCTAGGCTTAATGCATGTGGCTTATGGTTATTAAAGCGCAGTCTAAAAGACGTTTAAGTATGTCTGATGTATTGGAGGTTGCACAGAGACCTTTCAAGCATGTACACATTGTTGCTTGTGTCGCAGTGAAAATTCCCTTGAATTTTTAGATGAAAGCGTGCACGTTAAAGAACCCCAGGGGGTGGAAATTTCCGGAGCCTTCCACTACGGCGTCTCTCATAATCACATGGTGGTTTCGGGACGTTAAACCCCGAAAATATTCAATCAGTCAATCAATTTGTAGATGAAATTTTGATGCTGTACTGTTAATCAAAGTGGTCTTTGTAGTATGGTTACAAACTTTGCAACGGAATTGGTTGCATGGATGACAACAAGAAAAAGTGGTGGCGGTAATCCTTGATGAGGTTAGTATGTCGCGTAAGTTTTTCGATCTGCGATATACTATACGTGCGGGATCAGCAAAGATTTTTTGAAGATGATCACTCTGTGTTAGTATGTTGTCATGCTTCTGAAGAATACTGTTGATGTTTGGTGCTGATGCGGAGTGTATTATAACCAGGCTTGTGCTTGAGGGTGCGGCGTTCTTCTTCAGAATAAAAAGTTCCTTACGGTCAATGTCCCCAGCCCGTTTAATAGCATCCTAAATGATTTGTGGTGAAAATGTTTGTTTCTGTAGAGCTTCCAGAAGTTTTGTGCAGTTGTCTGTAAATCTGAATTGTTCGGATATATTTTCTTAAAACGCAGTGCTTGACCATATGGGATTCCCTTTTTGTGAAATATTGAAATACTGAAATGTAGGTATGACTGCCTATCCGTAGGTTTTCTAAAAAGTTGAGTCATCACTTTATTAGCACGTATAGTAACCGTGACGTCAAGAGAATTTATTTCTGTGCTTGAGTATGATTCCGAAAAAGAGATGGCGGGAAGTCCATTGTTGAAGTCTGCAAAGAACGACAGAAGTTCTGTCTCTCCGTGATGCCAGATCAGAAAGACGTCGTCAATATAACGCTTATAATAAAATGATTTGAGACTGCATGCGTCTAAGATTTTATCTTCAAGTCGGCCCATAAAAATATTTGCATAGTTTGGTCCAATTTTCGTACCCATAGAAGTGCCACTAACCTATACAAATTGCACACCATCAAACTCAAAATTGTTCAATGTCAAAATTAGTTCTAGTAACCGCACTAGTGTGTTGCTGTCCACCGTTTTATTAAAAATTTTTTCTTCATAAGCTTCCAATATTGCTTGAATGCCTTCAATATGCGGGATGTTCCTATAGAGTGAGGACACAAGCGATGAACCAAGTGGAACGTCGAGGTCAATAATGCCGAGCAAGAAATGGTTTGTATCTTTCAGGTATGAATTGAAAGTGGGTGGGATATCCTTAATGAGATTATCAGCGAATCTAGGCTTTGATTCAGTGGCGGTGCCAATAGCGGAAACAATAGGTCGGGCCAGGATTATTTACTTTGTGTATTTTTGGCAGATCGTAGTCGTGTCGGATCGTAGTCAAGGGGCTTGTAGAAATGGATATCACTCAGCTGTCTTTGAATCTCAGTAGTATAATCAGACTAATTCATTATTACTACAGTGCCACCTTTATCAGCTGGTTTGATAATTATGTTTTGGCGAACTTGCAGCTTATGAAGTCTTGCAGCCTAACTTTTTGTTTTGCTTGTCCTCTACTTTTTGATATATATATATATATATATATATATATATATATATATATATATACATTCGCTGTTGTAGCCAAAACGTCAGCTAGCTTTTGCAGTACGTATAAATTGAACCCGCAGTACGACGCGCAAAAAAAGTTTCCGTGAGTTCATATGTGCTGACGCATAGAACACGTACCACGTCGGCTCAATCGTTTATAAACAAGCAACACGCATGCTTACGGCGTCGTGTTGTTTTAATCAAATACAGAACCACATACACCTCTCTGGCGCCCTTCCTCCTGCTTTTTTTATGTCTGTGGCGAGAAAAAAGTGATCTGCACAGATCTGCCAAGCTTGTTCCTGTGAAGTAGAGAGTTTTATTTCACACTCGCTGTCCTTTAATAATTTTCCGTTTAGTGGGGTGGCTAAGGCCAGCTGGGTGTCTTTCGAGAAATCAATGGACGTACACGGTACAAATCGGAAAATTTATCGAAAATTGCTGTGATCTCTAGAACATGAGGAGGATCATTTGAGAGCTGGTGTTAGGACTGGTCCTCACAACTGAAAGGCAATATTTATGAATAAATCTTAAGCTACGAGTGAGTGACTGTTTGTAGTACTGAAGACTGTTGCCTGTGTTGTCAGCAGCTGTGCATTTTTCGTATATTTGGCATGTGAGATCTTGCAATTTCTTTCTCACAGTGTTTCTCAATCTAGCTCAATCATAATTTTGTAGTTCCCTTTCTCCAGACTCAGTGAAGAAGAGCAAACAGTATTGTTGTGATCAACAATAACTAGTTCATTTGTCTTAATTATTACATACTCTGTGTGCAATTTTGTGGTGTATGTGTCTTCACGACGTCCTATAATCAGTGGGAGAGTCAAACAGAACTAAAAGCAAGGAAGGGCTCAGTTGGATAAAGTAGCTGGTGCATATCACTCTTCCCATATTTTATACTTTTCTGACCCATGCTGCTCTACACACATGAAGTTCTCATTGGTTTGCATACTCATGTGGTATATGAACATGTTTTCTCAAGGCTTTTTAAACTGAAACGAGCTTTTTAACTTTTATTTTGACATGCAGATCATGATATTTAGCTTATCTGTATTATCAACGGCTAAAATGGTCTCGTCCATCAGAGAGGCAGTTTAATTGATGTGCCACTGAATGCGCAAAAGTGCAAGATGTGTGCTTCATAGTTAATGCAGTGGTGTAGCCGAGGATTGGGACACTGGGCAAATGGCCCACCCTTAAAATTTTCAGCAATAGAATACCGAGAACCAAATAACACATACTCGACTTGCCTGCACTGAAGACCAATGACCTCACCCCCTATCCCTCCACCACACAATGTTCCGCCTATATCACAGGTTATAAGTCCACAGCCCATCTTCAAGCATTTCGGCAAGGTTTATGCGACCTTATGTTTTCAAATGGGAACATTTTTCTAAGAAAAACAATATAAACATTTAGCACCAGTGACGACATGTGTGTATGGAATTGTTTGTGCAAGCTTTGTCAAATTGCGGCCAGAATACAGTAAAATACATAGTTACATGAACTGAACCTTCTGCCTAGTCAGTATGTCTCGACCTAACATCAGTCTGCTGCGCACAATGGTAGCTTATCACTCTAGTGAAGTAACTGTTATTTTTGATGGGTCATTCAAATCGTGTTCTAAAACCATTATCAAGTGTGGTTTTTCTTCTCCTTAAATTTATGTAGTGAAAAACTGAATGCACACACATCAGGAGCTTATGATTTCATTCTTTTTTATATCAAAACTAAATATAACTTGCAGCAGAAGGATGAAGTATTCATTTCATGGAAATTGTAATGGCTTTCTCAAGCTCACACAGAATAACACATCATTTTTTTCTTGGAATGTAATATTGGGTGCCTTGTGATTGTGCTATCTGAATTTGCCACATTTGTTGACACTGTGTTATAATCCACACCTGAAGGAGCTATAATCTTAGCAAGTGTAATAGTACTCTCCGCACGTAATTTGCAGCTAACAAAAAGAAGAGATTTGCCTGTAGAGCTAGTAATACATGCTCAAGACATCACCGCTGAAAAGATACACCAGCCGCAACCAAGAAAGCGCACAGACGCAGTGATTAGTCCACAATTTCCATGTTTTCTGCTTTGCCATTAGGGCTGGCTGAGTGAGCACTGCATCCGTTACCAGGAGGCTGCAGCGACAAAGCTCTACATACAAAACTCTCGCCAGCTAAGAGGAGAAGTACTGACTTGCAAACCATCCAAAACGAAATACCGTAGAAAAGAGCGGTGATTACTTTTACAGTACATAAATACATGCTAAGAGTTCAAAGTTGTAACGTTGCTAATCTTCCAGCCAATTAAAATAAGGGTACACTGAGAAAAGATACTGAGGGTACGCCTTCGCAAACTGACAAATCAATAACCGACGGAGGTTCGTATTCATCACTAGAACAAACAGCCTTCAATTGATAAGACGGGTAAGTAACTTACAAACAATGAGTGCGAGAGGAAGAGCTGTCACACGAGGTCGTCAGCAGTCAAATGACACACGCTGGATTCGGGGGTGGTGCCAGGGTAGGCACAGAGAGGCTAGACTGGAGCTCCCCCTCCCCCGATTTTCGCTTGACCCCTGTGTTGTGTTATGACTATGTGTTACGACTATGTTCCCAAGAAGAAACATAGTCGTAACACAATGGCAAAGTTCCCCACCTCTCTGCTCCTCCTGCAGAACCTCGCTTATAGTAGATGCGCCCCCGGTATTGACAAGTCCTGGCACTAACCCTGGCTAAAATACAATAAGAACAACAGAAAACTCAAAGCAAATGTTACCACCATGCTATGACTTCTTGCTTTGTGTGCAAATGAATCTAGCAAGAAGTATGTTGAACACCAAATAAAAGCACCACAGTCCACACCTGCTGGCACCTATTTTCATAATAGTACAAAGTGCTGAAGAAGCATGAAAAGAGCAATCCTACGAAGCGAAATATTATAAAGCAACAGGAGGCTGTGTGGCCCTGACTGAGACAACACCACAACAAAACAAAAAACCTTTCAGGCACGCCAGCAGTTCATGCCCAGCACTGAAAAGTCGTGAAAACCTACCTTTATTGTCTTTCTAGCACAATAACATCAAAAGAAATACACACTGATGGAGAAGAAAGCCATCACTCAAATCGAACTCTTATGCACTGATAGAAGATACTTGGCTGGATTCCTAACAATGGCTTCAGTACAACTCTTGAACATACCCTCAAAAGTGCTGACTACAAGTGAACGAGACATAAAGGCAGACTGCAATGCGACACAATGAACACATTAACCACCAACCAAGAACTTATGTTAGAGTGGATGCCACATGAAGTCTTCAACACTAGGAACACTCAACATTCCCAACCAAAATCTCGACCTCACAAACACAATAAGAATGTTCCGATGACCTGCTGCCCACCGCCATGATGTGAAACAGGGGCATATATACACACACAACTCATCTTTACGTGATTAAAACACTCTTGCTTCCAGGTTTATAGAAACCGTCTCACCAAATTTCTCTGTAATAAGCTCACCACCTTTATCGTTGCTGGGAGTGTGTTCAAATTAAAGGAGACAGAGGGCACTGGCGCGGCTGCATGCAGATGGTGCTCTTCGAATAAATGAGCAATGAACTGTATGGTCATCTTTGACCAGCTTTCACGTCTGAGCCACTTGTTATATTCCCGTTTACATTTTAGTGTAGTAGTTGTGCTGAATAATAGGCATGAAAGACATAAATATCAGTAAAAGAGCCATGTAAACATTGAGAGGTCTTTTAATTTTTGCATATTTGATCAGTGTTGGAATAAAAAAAATGCTGCTCTAATGACACTGCGTTTATTGTCAAGGGGTCGTGATGTGGCCGAAGGCAGGAGACTTTGCGTTGGAAATTAAATGTTTATTTTGGTGAACCTGTGCCCGGTAAACAAAAAGTCCAATTACAGTAGCAGTCTTGGACTGATAGCGGCGAACGGAGCGTCGGCCGTCGATCAACAACTGACAAGCGGCGAAGCATGTCGGCATTTGTACTCTTGCCATCGAATGCTCTAGCGTTATCGCTGGCGGTGGCGTGGGTTCCAGAATAATCTCTACAGTTCGCAATGTAGGCGTGATCTTATCGAAATGGTCTACTACAGTCCGGAAGCTTTTCGAAAACTTCAGGCGCGGTTTGCGCTGACAATTGTGTAGTGTTTCGGGACAATAACAAAACTTGGGAAATGGATGGTGGCATTGCTCCCCTCTGAAAAATGCATCGTCCCGATACTTTAACTAAAGATGAAGGTACAACAATAATGCAAGAAAGTACGTTGAAAAAATAGCAATACATTAATAATACAAAAAACGCTGTTTCAGTTTGTTACGCGCATGAAACGGCTTGAGGCGCGCGACATGGACGACTTCAGGTTGCGATCAATGTCGTTGAGAGTTGGTGATGCCGTCGGGGACAACACCGTAATCAAGTGGGCCAAGACGTTGAACCACCCTGTACGGTTCGAAGTACCGTCGGAGAAGTTTTTCACTTAGTCCACGTCGACGCATCGGCGTCCACACACAAACACGTTCACCGGGCTGGCATTCCACGAAGCGTCGTCGAAGATTGTAATGGCGGCTGTCGGTCGTCTGTTGATTCTTGATACGGAGACGCGCGAGTTATCGGGCTTCTTCGGCGCGTTGAAGGTACTCACTCACATCGAGGTTTTCTTCGTCGGTGACGTTGGGTAACATGGCATCGAGCGTCGTTGCCGGGATCCTTCCGTAGACCAACTTGTATGAAGATATCTGCGTCGTCTTCTGCACCGCCGTGTTGTATGCGAAGGTCACGTACGGAAGAATGGCGTCCCACGTCTTGTGTTCAACATAGACGTACATTGCCAGCATGTCGGCGATTGTCTTGTTAAGCCGCTCGGTGAGGCCGTTGGTCTGTGGGTGGTACGCTGTCGTCCGGTGGTGGTTTTTCTGGCTGTATGCCAAGATCGCTTGAGTTAAGTAGGCAGTAAATGCCGTTTCTCTGTCGATGATAAAGACCTCCGGGGCGCCATGCCGTAGGACATTTCCGACGAAGAACTTAGCTAGCTCGGATGCACGGCCTTTGGGAAATGCTTTTGTTTTGGCGTAGCGGGTGAGGTAGTCAGTAGCTACCACGATCCACTTGTTTCCGAAAGCCGACGTCGGGAACAACCCCAGTAGGTCCATACCAATCTGCTGGAAAGGTCGGCAAGGCGGTTCAATTGGCTGCAGAGGTCCCGCTGGCCTTGTCGGTGGTGTCTTGCGTCGCTGACAGTCCCAGCATGTACTCACATAACGAGTGACGTCGGTGGTAAGACGTGGCCAGTAGTACCTTTTTTGCATCCTCGCGAGCGTGCGAGAAACACCGAGGTGCCCTGCCGTCGGATCGTCGTGCAGTGTCTGCAGGAGTTCTGGTCGCAAAGCTGAAGGCACAACAAGGAGGTACTTAGCTCGAACCAGTGAAAAGTTTTTTTTATAGAAGACCATTTTGCAGGAAGAACGACGCAAGTGCGCGCTTGAATACATTTGGGACTTTGGCGGTCCTGCCTTTGAGGTATTCTATTGCGGCCTTGAGCTCCAGGTCGGCGCACTGTCGTTCAGCGAATTCGTCAGTAGATATTGTTTCCAAGAAGTAGTCGTCATCCGGGTCGTCGGGTGGTGGTTGGTCGACAGGCGCACGAGAGAGACAGTCGGTGTCGGAGTGTTTCTTGCCGGACTTGTAAATGACAGTAATGTCATATTCTTGAAGTGTCAGGCTCCATCGTGCGAGGCGACCTGAAGGGTCCTTCAAGGTGACTACCCAACACAAGGCGTGGTGGTCGCTCACAACTTAAAAGGGTCTGCCATAGAGGTAGGAGCGAAATTTCGACGTAGCCCAGATGATGGCGAGGCACTCCTCTTCTGTTGTGGAATAATTGGCTTCTGCTTTGGATAACGATCGGCTAGCATAACTAATAACCCTTTCGAGTCCATCAGCCCTCGCCACAAGAATGGTGCCAAGACCTACGCTGCTTGCGTCAGTGTGTAATTCTGTCTCGGCGAATTCGTCGAAATGGGCAAGTAACGGAGGCGTCTGGAGGCGATGTTGAAGCTCCTGGAAAGCGTGGTCCTGCGGCATTTCCTACTAGAACTCTACGTCGATCTTCGTAAGGTTAGTGAGAGGATGCGATGCAGGCGAATTTTTTCACGAACCGCCTATAATAAGCGCACAGGCCCAGAAATCGGCGCACCGCCTTCTTGTCAGTGGGCGGCGGGAAGTTGGCAATGGCGGCTGTTTTCCGTGAATCTGGACGAACTCCAGACTTGCTATTAAGGTGCCCCAGAAACAAAAGCTCCTCGTACGCAAATCTGCACTTTTCTGGCTTCAGTGTGAGTTTGGACGTCTTGGTGGCTTGAAGTACAGCTTCAAGGCGCCGAAGATGCTCGTCGAAACTCGAGGAAAACACGACGACGTCGTCCAAGTACACAAGGCAAGTCAGCCACTTCAATCCTGCCAGTGCTGTAACCATAACGCATAGAAAAGTTGCAGGCGCTGAGCAAAGACCGAAGGTCATCACCTTAAACTCGAAAAGGCCGTCTGGTGTTATAAACGCCGTCTTCTCTCGGTTTCTTTCGTCGACTTCGATTTGCCAATAGCCGGTCTTGAGGTCCATTGACGAAAAGTACTTGGCATTATGGAGCCGATCAAGTGCGTCGTCTAATCGTGGGAGAGAATACACGTCCTTTCTTGTGATTTTGTTTGAGGCGGCGATAATCGACGCAGAAACGTAAGGTCCCATTCTTTTTCTTAACACCACGGGGGATGCCCATGGACTTTTGGACGGCTGGATAATGTCATCCCTAAGCATTTCATCAACTTGTCTCTTCATGGCCTGACGTTCTCACGTCGAAACTCTGTACGGACTCGGACAGAGTGGTCTGGCATTTTCTTCGGTTATGATGCGATGTTTTGTGATTGGGGTCTGCCGAATTTTTGATGACGACGAAAAGCAACCTTCGTATGGCAGGAGCAGGGCCTTGAGCTGTTCTTGCTGTAGTGGAGCATACGCACTAACGGGTATGCACCTTCCAAACAGAACGAAAAACCCCGTGCTCTGATTTCGCGAGAACCTGTGCCGCCTTCGCCAGACTTGCATACGCCCATTTTCCGTCGCGACCTCGCTGCGACCCCTCTGTTTGAATAAACATCATCGCATTTGGTGGAGGCTGCTGAGATTCCTAAGCAGACCTGGAGCTCCGCTCTCGCAATTTGGCTGAAAGACCACCGTACAAAATGACTGACGCAGTCGCCAACCAGCCCACCCCAGCACAGCCAGCACCATCGGCTGCCCCGTCGACTTGCCCCGGCGCTACCCGTCAGCGGGACCCACCAATCTTCAGCGGCAGTGGTGAGCAAGACGTCTTCGTACGAACGCGTAAGTGCCAGCAACAAATGGGACAATGACTCTAAGCTCGCCTGTGTAATCTTTTACTTGGCTGACGTCGATAAGCAATGGTTCACCAACCACGAAACCGCCATCGCCAACTGGTCTACCTTTAAGACCCTCGTGATCGAAGCTTTCGGCCGACCAGAGGTCCGCAAACTACGCGCTGACCAGCGTCAACGCCACCGAGCCCAGCAGCCTGGCTAGACTTTAACTAGTTATATTAAGGATGTGCTCGACCTCTGCAGGCGTGTTAACACATCTATGCCTGAAGAAGAGAAAATTCGACAGATTCTCAAGGGCATCGAGGATGGCGCATTCCAGATGTTGCTGACAAAAAGCCCGACCACGGTGGCAGTCTTCGTAAGCCTGTGCCAGAGCTTCGATGAATTGCGTCGTCAGCGTTCCATAGCCCAAAAGAGTGTCCCATCGCCAGATTCAATCTCGGCCGTCACACTCGCAAACGGCAACGTACGCCAAGGAACTCTGTCGAACCAGATTAAAGACTTCATCAGGAAGGAAGTCGACCGACAGCTCTCCCTACTGCCGCATAGCGACGCGTCCACTACAAGCCTCCCTTCGACACTGCAGCAGACCATACGCACTGAAATTTGCGATGCCCTTCTTACAGTTCCGGCTTCCTACACATGCACTTTGGAGCCATCTGATCTCTCAACTGCCGGCTACGCACCAACTGCGCCGCCTTCACCTCTCAGCTACGCAGCTGTGGTCGCGCCTCCCCCCCCCCCCGTATGCAGTCGCCATATCGTCTCCACTTCCTCCCGCCTCGCCTCCAGTTTACAGGCCACTACCTCGCTTTTTCCGTCCATCTAATGAGTGGCGCACCCGAGACAATCGTCCTATCTGCTTCGCGTGTGGCATCGCTGGCCACGTTGCACGCTTCTGCCGCCGCCGCCCGCACCTGCGCAAGCATATTTCGGAACTTCTGTCTACGCGCCGCAGCAGGCCACCACGTCTGCATATGAACAGAGGCACTCAGATTCGGATCGCCGCCCATTGACTGCTCATTTCTCCCCCCCTCGTTGCCGATCGCCATCGCCTATTCGTCGTCGACCACCTCCTGAGGAGGGAAACTAATCAGTGCAATTCCGGAGGCAAGAACTGCAGCTTGAACGCAATTCCCAAGGCCTCCGTTTTCGCCGCAAAATGTTGACGTCGTTGTTGAGGGAGTCACCACATTAGCGTTAATTGATACTGGGGCCGCCGTTTCTGTGATGAACGCAAGCTTTTGTCGGAAACTGAAGAAAGTGACCACATCTCTCTGTGGCATGGTGCTGTCCACGGCTAGCGCGCAACGCATTCACCCTTGGCTGTGTGTACGGCGCGCGTCATAACCTGTGGTTCTGGTAAAGAAAAAAGATGGCACCGTTCGATTTTGCTAGGACTATCGTCGCTTAAACAAGATTATGAAGAAAGATGTCTACTCGCTACCACGAATAGACGATGCTCTTGACTGTTTACAAGGCGCCGACTACCTTACGTCCTTGGATCTGCGTTCTGGGTATTGGCAGGTGCCAATGGCTGAATGTGATCACCCTAAAACAGCCTTTGTAATGCCGGATAGCCTACATGAGTTCAAAGTCATGCCATTTGGGCTCTGCAATGCACCTGCCACATTTGAGCGCATGATCGATACCATCTTGCGTGCCCATAAGAGGAAAACTTTCTTGTGTTACCTTGACGACATCGTACTGTTTTGATCTGATTTCCCGACACATCTTGTTTGCCTCCACTAGATTTTGACGTGTCTATCTTCTGCAGGCCTACAACTTAACTCCTAGAAGTGCCACTTCGCAGCACAAAAACTAACCATCTTGAGACATGTCATCACAAGAGATGGTGTTTTTCCGGATCGCGATAAGCTTCGAGCTGTCCCTGACTTCCCATTGCCCACATCACTGAAAGCCCTACGAAATTTCGTCGGTCTCTGCTCCTACTTTCGTCGCTTCGTGCGCAACTTCGCGTCCATCATCGCACTTTTTACGAGTCTGCTTTCCAACAGCAAGAAAGAGCCAACAGCTGAGAATCAGCCTAATATACAAATATAGATCACGCACGAACAACGGTGACCAACGATTAGCGTCACAAATTCCAAACATTCTAAACAAACACCCAACAATATTACCTATACTGATAGACGGAAATTCAACTAGATCATTTAAAAAAATAACGAAAGAGTTCCTTGTGGATGAAAGGGATGCTTTTCTTGATTTTTGAAATCTGTAGTTAATGATGTTTTTGTATTCGTTGCACCTTGTTCATTATTGTCCCTGTGCCTGTTGTTTATTATACTCTAATTTGTCTTGTAGAGCAACTCGATTTCTTGGTCAAGATGTCTCTTCTTAATTTATTTGATAGAAAACATGAATTTGTTTGTATTTGCCACCACTCAAATAAGGACTGTTTATATTTCTATTCTTATTCTTTTATTCACACTTCTAGCAGTTCCTGTTCGACTATGGTACCCGTGTAAGATAACACGTGATGTTGTAATTTTCTGAGTACTGTACTTGCGGTATTTTTCTGCTTTGCTGCCAGGGTGGCACGACCAAGTCAGGCTTTTACTTAGCCTTTAGTCGTGTCCCCCAAGGCAATCTTGTTCAGTTTTGCCTTGAATAAAGCAAACTAACCAAAACCAAAACCAAACGTTTATCTGCATGGGCACCTGCATGTGACAACGCATTTCGCCAGCGGCGCCGCCTGCTGACCTCACCACCTATTATTCGTCACTACGACCCTTCTGCTGCCACAGAAATTCACACTGATGCAAGTGGCATTGGTCTTGGTGCCGTTTTGGCACAGCAGAAAGGCACCCAAGCTGAATACGTAGTCGCCTATTCAAGTCGTGCTCTCAAGAAGGCTGAATTGAATTACTCCGTGACAGAGAAGGAGTGTTTGGCCATAATCTGGGCGTTAACGAAGTTTCGCCCGTACCTTTACGGCCGTCCTTACGACGTGGTCTCAGACCGCCACGCTCTATGTTGGCTGTCCACCTTGAAAGACCCGTCCGGAAGCCTGCATGCGGATGCCGATGCACTTTCCCGATCGCCATTAACACCAAATGTGGCTTCTCTGTCACCCCTTTTTACCACCTTGTCACCAATCGACACCACTGACATGCTTTTGGAGCAGCGTAAAGACCCATACTTTGCATTGTTACTCGATTACCTTACCGATCCGTCTGCTGTCCCTTCCACGAGAGTGCTACGCCGACAAGCAGCCCACTTTTCCGTGCGAGACAACATTTTGTACCGCCGCAACTATATGCCTGGTGGTCGGAAGTGGCTCCTCGCTGTCCCCACTCATATGCGCTTTGACATCTGCAGGAATATCCATGCAGATCCCCAAAGTTCTCACGCAGGTGTCCTGAAAACCAACGAAAGCCTGCGCCAACAATATTACTGGCGAGGAATGTATCGCTTGGTGCAGAAATACGTTCAGTCTTGCACCACTTGCCAACAGACCAGGACACCTCCGCGGCACCTAACTGGCATGTTACAGCCGCTCCCATGCCCGGCTCGCCCAATCGACCGCGTGAGCATCGACCTCTATGGCCCCCTCCCATATAGTCACTCTGGAAACCAGTGGATTATTGTCGGCGTCGATCGTTTGACTCGCTACGCTGAGACTGCAGCTCTACCGGCTGTGACCGCCCATGAAGCTGCACTCGTCATTCTCCGCAGCTTCATTCTCCGCCATGGGGCTCCACGGCAATTACACAGTGATAGGTGTCGAGTGTTTCTGTCGGAGGTCATCCAAGCTATTCTCGCTGAATGCAACATCATCCACCGGAAATCTACCGCATACCACCCACAGACGAATGGTCTCAATGAAGGGTTCAACCCTACACTCGGCGACATGCTCAGGATGTACACTTCCTCCGACCACACTAACTGGGACGTGGTATAACCTTTTGTTACCTTTCCTTACAACACCGCGACGCAAGCGACTACCGGGTTTTCTCCATTCTTTCTGTAGTACGGCCGCGAACCAATCCAACCACTCGACACTATACTCCCGTACCGCCCTGATGCATCGGAGTGCTCCCCGCTTTATGAAGTCTCCAGATACGCTGAAGACTGCCGTCAGTTGGCTCGGTCTATGACAAGTGAGGCTCAAGGTCCACAAAAAACCCGACATGACGACGATCATCACATAGCGTCTACGTTTTGTACTGGCTCCCTTGTGTGTCTTTGGGTGGCCCCGTACGTTCCTGGCCTTTCTTTCAAGCTTCTGGCCCCGTACCATGGTCCATATCGTCTCATTGACGCAACCTCGCCGGTGAATTACATCATCGAGCCCCTAACACAATCGCCACATTTGCGCCATCGAGGACGCGAGAATATGCACATTGACCGTCTCAAGTACTACTACGACCCCCTCATTGTGCCTGCTCCCTGAGTCGCCAAGATGGCTACTCTTCACCCTGGGGGTATTGTAGTGGAGCATACGCACTAACGTGTATGCGCCTTCCAAACAAAACGAAAAACCCATTGCTCTGAATACGCGAGAACCTGTGCCGCCTTCGCCAGACTTGCCGTACGCCCATTCTCCGTCGCGACCTCGCTGCGACTCCTCTGTTTGAATAAACATCATCGCATTGCTTATGGTTCGGAAGTCTGAGATTGACATCGAAAGCTATGGAAGGGGCTTGGTTCCTCTGAGCAGGTTCCGTAGAATCGGCGAGGGCGAAAGCACTGGTGGCTTCGACAATTTCTTCGATGTACGCGATCGTTGTTCCTTTGTTCACATGTTTGAACTCATTGCTGAAATTCGTGAGCATAATCGTTGTTTTGCCTTCCGTAGCTCTGCAATTCCTTTTGCGACGCAAATATTTTGGGTGACCAACAGATGCTGACTGCCTTCAACGACGCCTTCCAAGTCAGGTGATTTAAGAGCACCGATTAAAATAATGAAGCCTGATTGAGGCGGAATGGTGACTTGTTCTTCCAGCACCTTTAAGGCATGGTTTCCTGGCGGCGTGCGCGGCGGTAGTGCTTCTTCTGTGGATAACGTTATCGACTTTGTTTTTAGGTTGATGACAGCACCATGGAGGCATAAGAAGTTCATGGCAAGGATGACATCTCTCGAGCAATGCAGTAGGACTATGAAGTCTGTAGGATAAATACGGCCGTTAATAGTTAATCTCGCTGTGCAGATTCCCGCAGGCGTTACGAGATGACCTCCGGCTGCGCGGATTTCAGGGCCTTCCCAAGCTGTCCTAACTTTCTTTAACTTTGCGGCGAACGGCCCACTGATGACGGTGTAGTCGGCTCCAGTATCGACGAGAGCGGTCACACTGTGGTCGTCGATAAGAACGTCGAGGTCGCTAGTTCGCGGTCTCGCGTTACAGTTACGGCGTGGCGTCGGGTCACGGCTGCGTCGGCTTGTTCCGCTGCTTTCGTGTTGCGTCGTCAGGTCACCTTCGGTAAGGAAGGTTTCGCCGTCGGGGCTTTGCCTGGTTGGCGTTGTAGTCGGAAAGCTCTGTCGTGGTGTCGTCGTCGTCGGAGGATCTTTGGTACTTTGTCGCACAGCAACCGCACCTCCATCGGTTGCTGCCCTTAGTTTCCCGGATACGGGCTAAGAGACCGGCCCCGCGTTGGGCCACAGTACTGCCGGTGGTGCGGTGACGTGCGGCGGCTGGGCGACGGCGAACGGGAAGGGCTTCGTGGTGTCCACAGAGTTTCTGTCAGGTAGTCGGCAATGTCACGTGGCCATTCTCCTGGCTCTGGACACGATGTATTGATGGCAAAGCCAAGCAGTCCCATCTGTCGGTACTGGCAAAGGCGGTATGTGTGTCCGGCATCGCCGCAGTGGTAGCAGAGCGGGCGGTGGTCAGGGGTGCACCAGACGCCAGTCTTTTTCGGCACACTGCGCTGGGCCGCTGGCGAACAGTAGGACGTCAGTGGGGGTGGTGGCGGCGGTGGCGCCTGGCGAAAGTGCGATGGGGCGGTGTTTTGGCGTGCGCGTGGAGGAGGGGCGTGGCGGCAGGCTGCAGCAGCATAGCTCATGGCGGGCAGCTGAGGCTCTTGGGGCTGAGAAATGCCCAGCGATTGATTGCTGGATCTCTTGGCGTATGACGTCCGCGATTCCGCTTCCATGTGAGGCTGCGCTGAAGGAAGCAATTTTCGCAGCTCTTCTTCAACGATCGCTCGGATCGTCTAACGCAAGTCAGTGGTTCCAAGCGCTTGAATGGTGGCTTAGCTTGTAGACGAGAAGCTACGGTTATATTGCCGCGCCCGCATCTCGAGCGTTTTCTCTATTGTAGATGCTTCTGAAATGAATTCGGCGACCGTCTTTGACGGGTTTCTGATCAGCCCAGCGATGAGTTCCTGCTTTACTCCTCGCATGAGCAGACGGACCTTCTTCTCCTCGGACATGTCGGAGTCAGCGTGGCGGAAAAGTTTAATCATATCTTCCGTGACTAGCGCCACGTTTTTGTTTGGCATCTGCATGCAGGTTTCGAGAAGAGCTGCGGCCTTCCGCTTGCGCACCACACTTGCGAACATAGTAAGGAACCTGGCGCGAAAGACACTCACGTTGTAAGGCTTCGCTCTTGATTCTCGAACCATGTCCGAGCAGTATCATCTAAGGCGAAATACACATGCCGGAGTTTGTCATCGTCTGTCCAGTCATTAAAGGCGGCGACGCGGTCAAACCTTTCGATCCAGCTTTCCGGGTCTTCCAGTGGTGAACTGCGGAAAGTTGGCGGCTCTTTGGGCTGCCGGAGCAGGAGTGTTGCAGGCTGTATGGGGGCGGTCATGGTTGCAGTAGTTGACGTCGGGATCCGGGTCTGCCTGGATGTGTCAGGAAGGTGCCTGTACTCTAGTGTAGTCCCCTCTGCTTGCGGCTTGTTCGCTGTTCAGGGTTAGCGTCCGTGTCTTCTTGGAGCAGCACCTCCACCAGATGTCATGGGGTCATGACGTGGCTGAAGACAGGAGACTTTGCGTTGGAATTTAACTGTTCATTTGGGCGAACCTGTGCCCGGTAAACGGAAAGTCCGATTACAGTAGCAGTCTTGGACCGATAGCGGCGAACGGAGTGTCGGCCGTTGATCAACAACTGGCAAGCGGCGAAGCGCGTCGGCATTTATACTCTTGCCGTCGAATGTCTAGTGTTATCGCTGGTGGTGGCGTAGGTTCCAGAATAATCTGTACAGTTTGCAGAGTAGGAGTGATCTTATCGAGATGGTTTACTACAGTCCGAAAGCTTCTCAAAAACTGCAGGCGCGGTTTGCGCTGACAATTGTGTAGTGTTCTGGGACGATAACAAAGCTTGGGAAATGGATAGTGGCATTGCCCCCCTCTGAAAAAAATATCGTCCCGATGCTTTAACTATTCTAGGCGACAGCTTTTCTTGACAGCACTGTGGAAGCTATAGAGGCGAACCGCCTGCATGCGCGCGCGCCAGGAAATAGTACCTATTTCATTTTCTGATTCTAATAGCTACTTGGCTAGAATAAATAAAGCTTTCTTCATTATAAGGCTAGAACAAGTATGGAACGCTGTTCATGAAAAAGAACTTATCGTGCGCCCTAGTTTTTTTTCTTTTCTATTTCTTGGACGGCACCACGTTTTCCGCACTCCGGCTGCGTCTGCTGCTTGCTCTTGCAGCGGCGAGCACAGCATCGGCCGTGGAAAAGCTGCTCATTGTTGGGACGCGCCGTCTTTTATACATCACGCATCGAACTTTCCAGCCTTATCACTGGTGCCGCGCAAGCTCTGAAATCAGCTTCACTGTTCATGTCTTGCGCGCAATCTTAACAACGATCTACAACAATTGTGAGGCTTCTCGAACACTGAGGCGCAGTCTGCGCCGATCATTGCTCACAGTCTTTGAAGGCGTAAACCGAATACAACAAAACTGAAACAAGACAGACCCGTGGCCGGATCGTGCCGCAACCAGTCTTCTATTTCGCCGGTACCAGGGCTCAACACCGTAAATGTTAACAATCGATCACGTGTGGCGCGTACCCGTATATACTGGGTTGAACACGGAACCTAAACTTCACTGTTATAAAGGCTGAATAATGCTGGGAAAACGTTCTGAACAACGGAAAATTTTATATGTACCAGTATTTAAACAGCACATTAACTAGCTGCATGTATGCACTCTCATCAAAGTTTAACTCTGACGTTCCCATTTTGCATGGATACATTTTGCTATAATATACACACTAGCGCAGTGGAACCGAAATCGGCTGCAAGCTGCCGGACTACTTGCATAGTAACACAAGTGTGCGGAGGCCCCGCCTCCGTAGCCTTCACTCCAATGTCAAGAAAAGCTGTCGTCGAGTATAGAGATGAAGGTACAACAATAATTCAAGAAAGTACAATGAAAAAATTACAATAGAATATTATTAATAATAGTAATAATAAAATTATTAATAATAATAATAATAATAATAATAATATTATTATTATTATTATTATTATTATTATTATTATTATTATTATTATTATTATTACTATTATTATTATTATTATTTGTATATAGATAGGGCTCACATGTTCCTCACTTTATATGGCCTTTCTTAGAATCCAATGTCTAATGCTGTGCCTTGCTTCAAACAACTTTTTCAATATGAAAAACGCCATCACTAGCTGTCCTCTTCCTTGATTTGCCTTGAATGTGTGTTTGATTCGGTGAACTGCAGGAAAATTTGCTGCACTGACTACTGTCAGCGACAAATTCAGTTCATTGCACTAAAGCTGCCGAGGGTCTGAGTAGTAGCATAATTTCAGTGTGGTAGAGTTGACTCCAAAAATAACTACTCTGGCAGAAGATACACAACAATTATGGCTACAGGGAAGTCGAAAAGAGCTTATACTAGTGAATTTTAACATAAACAAGTAGGGGAAGAACTACTATAACTAATATTGAGAACCAGTAAGTTTTCTGGTTTTTAGATTCAAGGAAAAAAGCTTTTGAGCAACGTGCGCGAGCACAGTCTTCCTGAGTTGTCCCGTGATGATGTTTTAAAAAAAAAGGAACAGATTGAGAAGGTACAGTCAAAATGAAAAAATATCATGCATCAGTTTTTTTATTATACTGCAGGGTAAACAAATCCTTCACTCTTGTGTACAACTTGTTTTTTTATTTTTTGGTATTGCTGGTCAACTTACCGTACTGCCATGT
Organism: Rhipicephalus annulatus; assembly: GCA_013436015.1. Lineage (NCBI taxonomy): Eukaryota > Metazoa > Arthropoda > Arachnida > Ixodida > Ixodidae > Rhipicephalus > Rhipicephalus annulatus. The sequence goes on along the minus strand of WOVY01000124.1, from coordinate 166,748 downwards.
GGATGTAGTATATATCTGTTTTGTAATTTTGAATAAACTTCAGCCGCAAATCGGCACTTGTGTTCCTGTGGTTCATTAGTTTTTAATCTTCTTCGTTATACTGTTTTAATATCATGAATCCATACCAACTTATTCTGTCAGTGCTATTCAAGCTTTCTGGCTCCTATACTTGCAACCATGTCCAGAGTTATGACCAAGCATGCCTCTCAATATGTTTGGAGGACCGTTTGATGTATGAGAGGGTTCACAGCATTCATCACATTGGTTACGTGAATATTGCTTTTTGCTGTTCAGGGGCACATGCGCGGTCTTAATATTTAATTTTTTCAAATGTGGCTTTACAAGCTTCAGTGCTTTTATGATGTGAATAAGTTAGGATAGACAATTAGGTATGACTTACGAACGCGAGCTTGTTGATCTACAATTAGACAAAGCTCAAGATGGAAGACCACTGTCTTTTATTTCAACTGATTAAAATTCAGGTATTTAGACTAGTGCCTCAACCTTTTTTTGTGAGGTCTGGTTGCAGGGGTCAAGGTCACAGCAAACATGAGGTTACACTTTGTTTTTCATAGCACTTGAGCGCAAGTACCAAGCAAGAAATATTGAAATTAGATTCTCACTTGCTATTTGTGGCACTCAAGAACTAGCAAGTTTGTTAACCCATGCAAAACGCAGATTTACTGAATCTTATGATAACATTACAGCTGTTATTCAATAATTTTGTAGACTTCATAACTCAGGTGTCACAAATTCAATGGGGCCTTTTTGCACATAAATGAGTGCTTCAGATATAACAAATGCATAAAACACAGAAAAAATATTTTCATTTTGACTGAACAATTGATGTTGGTGAAGGCTTTATTAGCTAGATTGACTTGACAACCAGTTAACATGCACTTTAAATATGGCATTGGTGGAATATTTATCAATGTTATATATGTGGGATGTTTTGCTGTTTCAGGCAATTTTTGCACTGACGATGACTTCTGCATAGGAAATGAATCATCTGTCTTGTTTTCATAAAACTTCAGTAAAAGTTGCTTGAGAGAAAGGTTTTTAAAGTTTGCAACATGACACCAATGAGGGATGGTTAGCCAATATCATTTCATTGCGCATGCATGTAGAAGAGTCTAGTTCACTGCTAGCATATTTGCCTTCCAAAGCGCTGTCAAACAGCTATTGGCAGAAGCTTCTTTATGATATAACATAGATTAGATGTGTAGTCCCTGGCAGGAAGGTGGGCTTCGTGTCGATCAGAGTAAAAGAACATGGTCGCTGGGTAGACCTACAGTCAGTCCTAAAGCAAGTTTCTACAGGAATGCAACCAATGTCTGCCTTGACTGTCATGCATATACGTTTCATTCTTTCAATTGCTCATTGGGAGGTAGGACTTGGTGGAATACTGTCGGTTCATATTGGCTTTCTCTATCTGTTGGGACCAAGGATGACATGAGTGATGCAGCCATCAGCTACAAAAGCAGGAGAAACAGTGCGTGACCTAGAAATGTCTGAAGTAAAAGTATATTTTACCCAACGCCTAACCATGCAATCAAAACAAGCCTACAAGTTTGTCCTTTGCAACGCAGCTGTATAGTCAATGGCACAATAAGATCCCAGAAACATCACTGAATCAAGAGGTTGACCTGCAAACATATCCAGCAAGGTCACAATGTGATTGAATATTGTTGTGCTGCAAAGCATTTGACACAGGTGGTATGTAAACCCACGTGATGACATACACCTCACGTTATCTGACTGGGAAGCCTTTGGATTTCCGGCGTATTTGAGCATGAACGACAGTCTGGTAATATGCCTAATTGTGCTTGCAAGTAGACATAAATGGTCAGTTCTTGAGTCACAGCATGCATTGAAGCTAATATGTCTTTTGTTATTGGCAAACGACCCTGCACCACTGAACGTGCTGCAGCGTCGAAGCTTATATTTCTGGCAGATGGCAGAATTTGTTGTCATGTCAACAAGTCGCCACTTTTCTAAGGTGTATAATTCTCTGGGACAGGTGAACATGTTGTTTGGGCTAAGTGACAGGGCATCAATGACAATGTTGACAGCTCCTATGATATGTTTCTGATATGTTTGACATCTGCTGCAGCTCATGGGAATACGGATGCAACAGTTTTAACTGAGGGAGTTTAACATGTACCGATAAGAGGTGTACTCACGTATTCTATGACAAAGAAATCACGTAATTTCTTTCATGTAATAAGTAATGGCATAAGCACTTACCATTTATGTCCACTTGTAAGAACATTTAGGTATATGACAATTAGAGAGCCTTTCACATACGCCCATGTACATGGGAAATCCAAAAACATTCCCAGGCAAATAACGTGAGGTGTAGTGTAGCATCAGGTGGGCGTGTAGTGTAGCATCATGCTTTGTGGAACTTTAAGATTCAGTCGCATTGTCACATTGCTGGATATGTTTGCAAGGCCAAATACATGATACAGTGACATTTTTGAGAATATTTAGGCTTCAGTCTTCACAAAAAAAATGCTTTGATGCTGCTCAGATAGTGGGCATAAGTTTTCAAGACATGTCAGGGAACTAATTGGCTGCCATATGTACTCCTTTGACGAGTCGGTGATTTAGCACAAATTGCATTCAAGATGTCCTACGATACTGTATAGTGAAACTGTCGTTTGATATTCGAGGAGTAGCATATACCGTCACGCAAGCATATGGTGATCCTCAAAAGTTTTTATGGGAATTTTTGGTCTAAGGGAGCTCAATATAGTAGCATTTCTGTGTATCAATAACACGAGTGGAGGGAATATGTATAATGGCATGGCACCATGGTACAAAAGGTTAGTATAGTACGTAGATCACAAAAATAAGACAAAGGAGCGTGTAGGGCTTATCAACATCTAGTATTCGGAGATAAGAAGCTCTCAACACCTATAAATCTACCTGGGTAGAGCTGAATACTGGATTGGGAGAACACGAGGATAGGACAGGCTAGCTTTTGGACACCAGATGCACACCTGCTAACGCTGACAATTCTGCCTTGTTCAGATGTTGGATTACAGAAGTCAGATGTGACCTGTGCTCATCTATTGAACTCGCGATGAGTAGGTTGTCGAGGCAAGCATGATAGAATTGTCTAGTGGCTAAGGTACTCGGCTGCTGACCCGCAGGTTGCAGGCTCAAATCCCGGCTGCGGCGGCTGCATTTCCGATGGAGGCGGAGATGTTGTAGGCCCGTGTGCTCAGATTTGGGTGCACGTTAAAGAACCCCAGGTGGTTGATATTTTCGAAGCCCTCCACACGGCGTCTCTCATATTCATATAGTGTAGTGGTTATGAGACGTTAAACCCCACATAACAATCAACCAATCAATCAGCATAGAATTCGAGGCTGGGGAAACTGCTGAAATGTATGTCTGAAATTTTTCATGCCGCATGGCATTTGTAGAAGATCAGACACGATGATTGGTGTTACTATCAGTATGCTATTTGAAATCTACACATCTTTTTAACGGATTTGATGGTTGAACGACATGAGGCCAATTTCAGAGGAAATCTGTATCATATATCTGACATCATATACGAACGTGAGGGGCTGGGTTCAAACAGCTAGGCTAAGTTGACTGTTGGTGCTATGCTGTCAGCATCCTGATTTAGACTTCAGCACCATTCGCAGAACACAGTAACACCACCACACAGCACACATTGGGCTGAGTGAAGCCGGCAAAATCTGTAAATATATGCGTAATTTGGTAAGGCTGCCTCAAACATTCTTTTCAATTGCAGCACGATTGAGATGATGCTTCCAATATAACTTGTAGCACATCAATTTCATGGTTGAGTTGCCATATGGAGAATTATTTCTTCTTTTTTTCTCTGTCATTAGAGCCCTGAGACTAGAGCCCTTTCTCAAAAAACCATCTCATACTGCTGTGGTGGCTTCGTGGTTTAATATATTTCAAACAGTGATAATATTTAAAACAGTCATAATGTAGTGTGCGATAATATCGTTGCAACGAAAAGAAGCAGGTACAATTGCTATGCCTTAAAACACAAGTATTAGTTTGACCGATCGCTTCGTACCAATGCAGAGCTTTCCATAGCGGTGAAGCTGTAAAAAATGTTGAAAATTAGCGCTCCTGTTTTGCACACTCGGCCATATTCCTCGTTAGTTTTGCGATGTTTTCCTTATACGCTCGCTAGGTGCATAATCAGGTACTTTTTCAGAGTGTATACATGTAATGTTGTTCAGACTAAGTTAATAGCGGACAGGCATAGGTGGACTGTTATGGCTTTGCACATTTCTTACTAATAAAGCATGCACGTGTATACGCTTAGTTAATGTACTTTACGTGCGGCCGTTTTGTGTTCACGTGGTCTGGTGTATGTGGCAATCAGAGGAAGCTGTATCTGAGATTAAAAGTGCACACATATCTGACCATGTTGGGTCATTTTTTTCAAGGGCGTAGTCAGTGTTTATATCTGGGTGAAGCATCGAACCCACGGTGTGGCTGAACCGGTATTATTGTAATAAATGGTATAGTTTGAACCCAACATTGTGGCAGTGCCTAGCACCTTATAATACAACTTAATTTATTTAGGACGAAAATTGTGCGCTTCTTCACCTCTTTACGGCCGTCATTCTCGCCTGGTATTTATGCGTCATTCGCGCACGTACAACCGTGGCTTTTCACGCATGTCGAGTTCAAGACTACTGAAGAGCATACAATCCAGAACTCCGGCATGATGAAATGAAATATATCGCCTGATTTTTCTTGCTGATGCTTTGTAACGGTGTCTCTTGATCGTGATCAGATTTGATTGATTTGTGGGGTTTAACGTCCCAAAACCACCATATGATTATGAGAGACGCCGTAGTGGAGGGCTCCGGAAATTTAGACCACCTGGGGTTCTTTAACGTGCGCCCAAATCTGAGCACACGGGCCTACAACATTTCCGCCTCCATCGGAAATGCAGCCGCCGCAGCCGGGAATCGAACCCGCGACCTGCGGGTCAGCAGCCGAGTACCTTAGCCACTAGACCACCGCGGCGGGGCGGATCGTGATCAGACCTTTCTGGTTGTGTTTGGCGCAGAATCACGCAAACTTTCGGTGAAGACGTTAGCTATATCACGGCCTGAGAGTCGGAAATTGCGATACGCAGATCGCAAGTCTTATTCTCTCCGCTAAGATAGGTGTCCATGTAACACGCAACGCAATGTTAGCACAGTCGTAAAATGTAGTACGCTTGTTTTGTTGGTTATACAGACAGCTGGTGCTGTATAAAAGCTATCGATTGCATGCTACTTCATTAAAAAATTATTTCACAGTCTTTTGCGCCAACCATGACTTCGGTCGTGATACCAGCTCGCCAAGCTGAGCGACAGTAGATTTCGACATTTGCTGATTGACTACACCATCGCTGCCGTTCTGTGTGCTAAGTATAACTTTTGTTAAGGAGGCTTAAGATCATATTTAGTTTTGTTGTGAATAAATGCTTCCCTGGCCACATTTCGGGCGAATCTCTTCAATTTTGTCGACGCTTCCTTATCAAGACCGGGCAACACTGATTTTGTCATCCGGGTTCTGGGCAGGGAAAAGATAACTTCAGCTGCCTCAGCAATGCCAGCGACGAGCCAGATTACATTTGTGAGTATAAGTTACTGCTCTTTTGTACGATTGCCCTATTGTTCATACGTTTCACATGCACCTTAATAAACCGCTTGCCGTAGTGTGCGAGTATTCGGCGAGTAAGTTGGACGAACAGTTGCGGCTAGTCGCGTACGTGCGACCTGAGTGATCGATCTTATTTCTTTCGAATCGAGGGCAAAAAGTAGAGTACAGGTAACCTTTAATTTGCAATATGCATAAGCTTACCGCAACATGACGGGAGCCTATGTCGTCTACATATGTCTCGGGTATCTTTTAGAAAAGTGCCTGCCTGTCACCACTGCTAATTTTATGAGCTTGGGTGTCAAACTTGTGCAGTGGATCGGCAGTGTGAGCTAAATGGCGCATATTCGTAGCATATGTAGCACCATTTGGAATAACCGCATCTTTACGATGCACCTGAAACAGGGCCAACTACTGTAGTCTGCCATGGGATCAGCGTGGCCATAATGTGGAGCGTGGCCCATTTCAACTAGAGGCAGTTCTCAGTGTGGGAGGTTAGTACGCTAGACAAGGCTTGTGTAACTTGCTAGCAACATTAGATAAAATGAGCAGTGACGTTTAAAAGCTTCGTGACGTCAATACGAGTAAATAAAATTAGCATCAACATTTATGTCAGTTACTTCGCAGCAAAGAAAGTTGTGGTGGTGATTATGTTGCTACTAGCGGGGTTAGCTTGGCAGACAACAAAAGAAGGTCTCAGTTACTTTTTTGTTTTTTCTTGCTTGGAAAGCCCAACAATATTTTTCAATCTCTTTTGAAAATTCACTCGTGGCGAGTTAGAAACAAAATATGAAATTTCAAGTAATGATTCATCTGAATTTCTATGTTTGCCTTGTCTGTTAGCTTCGTGTGGTTTTAATACGGTAAACGCCCCCCCCCCCCCCATTCCTCATCGAGGGATGCTGCTTCTGCGCACAAATGTGCCAAACTAAGTTTCCTGAAACATCCTAATGAAATCAAAGTATATTATGCCATGCTGCACCAGAGTCCCACGTTTGACAATGTGTATCAGTCGAAATAGCACTGCTGGTGTATACATTTTCCGCTTGATTTCTAGGCCACCAATCTCACAGCCATACACTAAGGTTTATTTTAATACCTGAACAGTGCTAACACGTTACATGTGCTATACTGCATGCAGCCAGAAACCAGATGGAATATTTAACCACACAGAGGTGGAAATTCAGTTATGGTGAACAAGTTGTGCGCAAGTGCACAACAAACATAAAGCCATTAAAATTTTTGAAACAGTGCTGTAACAGCGGAGCTAATTGCGTTTGATTATTCAAGCACAGTAATCACTCCTTTCATTCTTCTTTATCACCACCCTCCGTTGCTGTTTCCCCCGAATTCACTTTGCCCTCTTGCCGAGCACCCCTCCCAATCTTGCGCGGCATACATTATCGATGACATATTGCTCCAAACACTGTCTTGTTACAGTTGCTGCGACTCCACCCTCTGTCCACCGTGTGCTTGTTGGTGAATCGCTGTTGCTGTGCCAGCCGGTGCTTATATGAATAGTGTCGGTGTGAACCCTGTCCTACGGACCACAGTATCTGATTTGCAAGCATGTGCATGCATGCGGGCATCTCGACAAACGACGAGTGGCGTGGACAGCTTCTTGCAGGCTAACAGGAAGTCATAGGCGCTTGCTTGACCAATTCCAGCGTTTTTATTCTGCACGTCAGATTCAACTTCTTGATGTCACGTGCCAGCCCGAAAGGCATGGGGGATTGTTTCTTGGAATTTGTGAAGCAATGGCGCCTTGTTTCACTGCCACGTGGAGAATCAATGATCATGCAGCATTTTGCATATGATGCGCGTGTTTACTTCGAACGTTTGAAAAAAATATTATAGGAGGTAGTTTATGGGCCCTTTAAAAGAACCCGAGCAGTCACCGGTTTTTAAATTAAGAATTGCTTCAGTTGTTTGCTATTCATGAGGTGCAAGGTGGCTGAGAAGAGGCTATCGCGAGACACAGCTGGGGGCTAAGGACGCTGTGTTACTTTACTACAAAGCGTAATATACTAGAAACAGCCTATGTCGACGTTGGGGTTAATTTGTAAGCGTTTTATTTAAAGTTTGAGTAGATAGAATAAAAGAACGAGAGGGATTAAAAAGCTTGTAGACAAGCTAAGAGAATTCGGAAATGCTTTCAACACATGTAAAAATATAAAATGAATACACTACATCATCAATATTGGCACGTGTTGTTTTTCAAAGTTTGAGATTGCGGACTGGGTTAACTTCAGCCATTTATTTGTGTCTTGAGTAGATGCTAGGTGGTGTTGCATTTCGGAGGAGTCATTTGGTTCTGATTTTCGCAGCATAATTATAGTAAGTGAGGTGCAAAACAGGCAAATTCTATTCTTTGGGCTCAAGCGCTTCATTTCAATTGAATCTATGTTGTTGGGTTGCCATTTTGTCTCCATTTTATTGAGGCGATTTGGCCTCCACCCGTTCAATGTACCTTTTATGGTTATTCTCATGTTTTGAACATGAGAATAGCTTTGACCAATCTAGTGTGGCTCCATTTCATTCTTTTGTTTCATGTCTTCCTTGTTCTAGATAGAATACTTACTAAATAGCCCCTCCGATTTATCGCACCTCTAACCTGAAATGAATCTTTTTACTATTTCTTTATATTTCTAATAAAGAATGCTTTGCTGCTGTAGTCATCAACTACACTATACAAAGCATTAACACACAAGTAAAATTTTTTAAACTTTTTGTCTTCTGTGCGTGAAAAACAAAAATGAAAAGCATATCCATAAAGTAGGTACTGATTAGCTGGTATTTCATTAAATACCCTTTTGTACCCTTTTGGGTGGTAGGCATGTGCTCGTAAACAGCAAAGTAGGTGTAAAATTTTTGGGTTCACGTCATCACTTTCGGGGCTTACTTGCACCTTACAATTTCACGCTGTTTGCAGCAGGGCAGTTTTGTATTGCCTACTGAACATTTGCGAAACCACCTTTTTGCCTAAACAGTTGGAGCGCACCCAAAGTTTAGGATAACGAATTTTCCAGAACAGCAATTTTTCAGTTTTGAACAGTGTTGTTACACTTGAGATATCTATTAACATTTTACGGTACACAAATGTGGATAAAGATTTTTTATTAAGGAGGATCACCATTTGGAATAACATATTTGCTCTTCTTGGGGCGTAAAAAAATAACAGGGTGAGGGTCACAGCATTCGGTTTGCCCTTATGAAATCGGTCACCCCCTCTGAAAGAGCAAATGAAATGCTTGAAAAGTACACAAGTGAAGCAATACGTGTGCAAACCACACCACCGATTGTTATAATAATAAACTCCGCAATAAACATGTAACAATAAGCAACATATTTGAACACAATGAGTCCATTAGATCAAAATCGATGACATGCATAAACTACGTGGCTAATATGTAATTGTTATCGCAGTGTTTTGAGAAAGTAATGCTGTAAACAGCAGCAGAGGTAAGCACGAGTAGCCGTGATGCAGCGTTAAAGCTCGTGCACAAGGCCGGTTTGTCTATGCCTTGTGCACAGACAAACCAGCCTTGTGCCGGTGCAAAAACGTTTCATTCTGGTGCAAAAACTGTTTCATTCCGGCATGGCATAAAATAACATGCTGTGATGAGTGCCAATGCAGTCCCACATTTGGATAGAACGAAGAACATAAACAGGCATTTAAATGTAAGCAGCAAAATAAGCAACAGATCTGGCCCTTCGCGTCAGCCACGAGAAGTTTAATAACATAGAGGTTGAATTCCTGAAAATATTTTTGTAGCATCAAAGTTCCCTCAGTCTGAACAACATGGCACACGAAAATTTGTTAGCATTGCCGCCCCCATCTGCCACCACAAGTTAATATGGACATTCCGTGCCTGCACAGGTGCAGCGCGCCCAGCCTTCAACATTACAGAAAAGCGCTCGGTGTCAACTAGATCGCAGCAGATCCTACACAAGGTCTGTGCAACGCTGTCGGGTGTTTCAAAAACACATCAGTTTTCCAATTATTCCTTTTTCTGAAGCCTAGCAAGTGTTGTCGTCCTGCCATGATAGCAAGGAATTCCTTTTTTCTCGTGCTTTTGACCTGTGGTTTGCATTCCAAGGCTTGTTTAAGGCAGTGTGTCGGCTATTACTTGGACAACAGTGCTAGTACAGAGTGGCAAGTTTCAATATGTCTCGTGAGTGCTTTCTATTCATAGAAACCAGAAAAGCTGAAGTCTCAGAGTGACCATTCCTTTAAGGGCTGAGCTCCTGGTAGTCATTTACTCATTAAAGCAGAGATTTATTTAGCGAACTAAAAGCCCCTTAACCATATCTGTCTGTCAGTCGGTCTGTATAGTATCTATCTGATCCATCGATTTATTCTAGCTTTTCAAGTTTGGGCGCTCTGTGATCGTCTCCTTGACCTTACACTTTGGGTCAGCAACTCATTTATGAGTTGACTTAGTCGAGACTCGCTCATATTCAAATTAAGCCATGTGCTTGAGTAAGTAAGGGTGAGTAATATTTTAGTGAGCTTGAGGCCGAGCGAGTCGGGTTAAAGAAAATTTTGGTAGGTCAGAATGAGCCCCAGGCGCGAAGTATGTATAAGTGAGTTTGAGTGAGCTCTAATTTTTTGCCAACTAATGTTTGACATGAACCAAAACTTGCATGAGAGGACAGAGTATGTTATAAAAGGGTTCGACTCAGCAATTCACTAACTTTTAGTTTCTATAATATACAAGATGTTTATTTACACTACTTACAATTGTGTTAGAGAGCCAAGAATCTATTGTTAACTGTTTTCGAAAAGTCTCCTGTCACTGTCTTTCCGACCACTGATTCACCCTGCACCGACCACTCTAGTCTTCCTCTATTGCTTGCGGCACCGTCCAGTGTACCAAGGGTCGGTCATGCAGTTTCCCTAACATGTTGGGCGTGAAGTCCGCCACCGGAGGCACGAGTGCTGCAATCGCTGTGACGTGCAGGGTTGGGTCACATGATCTCACCTCGCACTGGCAAAGGAAAGCTGGCAGTTGCATATGTGATTTTACCATGCCTTTGCAGTGTCTTCATTTTTGAACAGTGTTGTTTTGCTCTGGCTTCAAGTTTGCAGACTTCTTCAGACTACACAATCCGGTGAGACTGCAAAACTTACCGGCAGCATGCACAGTGCGCTACATACGTGAGGGTACTCTCACGGCGGCTTGCAGTGCCACTGTCACCTCTCTATTTTTGTGTTGTGGTTGTTATTCAACTATGGCATTAAAATGAGCACCGACCATGAATGCTCGCCTAAAAGCGAAACATTTAGGTTTCCACACGGGAGCCACGCTCACAACTAAAAATGAATGTGCGAACAGTCCAATTATGTATATTTGAAAATAGGATTTAGGTGTGTATGTCTTAGGGAAGTTGCTGTCATTGTCTTTACATTCAAGGATGTGCCCCGTTGTTGCTCAAATTGTCAGAGAGTCTAGATATAGCCCAGAAGTCTAATTCTTTTTCGTTTATTTTGGTGGTTTCACCTTGTTCCAGTCTATTTCATTGTCAGTCGCTTCTGTGTGTTCGGTCAGCACGTTGGACGAAACCTTCTTTTTTACATCATACATGTGCCGCTCCTGTTAAGGCTACTTCTCTCGCCAAAGTAACCTAACAGTAGCCTGTGCCACTACCACCCACCTCCCCGGCTCTCCTTCTCTATGTGTGTACTCGACCACACTGGTTCCCATCCACCAGTAGCGTATGCCAGAGGTTGGCACACCAGGCCCGTGCCTCTGCCCTCCCAATATTTTTCGATGGTATATAGGAGCGCAGAAAATAGCGGTGTACCACATCTACTTGCCTAGCTGGAACCCATTCTAATCAAGGTGGCGCCCCCTTGGAAAAAAATTTCTGGCAACGCCTCTGCCATCTACAACCTCAGCTCACAGGGTTCTTTGCTAATAGATTACGTCTGTAGGATGGGCTCATAGTCACTGTCACTTCCCCTCAATGCTGTTTTAATCTACAGGCGAAAACTTGGTAAGCTTCAAAAACTGATTCATCTTCAAAGAGCTGCCATGAATTAATGCACAGTTTCTAAATAAAGCTTCAAAAACAAAAAAAAAACTGGACACTCTCTATTTCATAAAAAGATCTGAGCCCCCCCCCCCTTTTTTTTGTATTGAAGTTGCGTCGTTCCGGCCACAGTCCTGGCGATGGACATCTGTGGTACTGTCGCTAGTTAAACGGGTGCATGCCGTTGTTACTTTAACAGGTCGAACGCACCTTCAAGGGAAAGCCGAAGCAATACCCAAACCCATGGTGGGAAAAAAAAACAAGATGGAAGTTGGGGAAGGAGAGGTGTAGCGATTAGAAAATTTCTTGTCTTGTGATTCTGACACGTGCAGGGATTCCTCAATAGGCCACTTTTGCCAATTTGAACCAGTGCTCTGCGGAAAAGCGTTTGGAGATTTGGAAGGGGCTGTTATCCCCAGTCACGGGACACTGCACATAATGTTCACTTACTCATGCGATGTGCGCTGCCAAATTAGGAGTATTAGCGTAATAACTGATGTGTAAATATGCTGCTGGAAATAATTTGTCGGACTGTATGACATTTCTTCCCTGTAAAAGCAAACTAAACTGCGCACAAGTTTTTTTTTCACCACCTCTGCTCTTCGGTTTCAGGAATCTCCCAAATTTCATGGTCGCAAGCTTGGCAGATCCATATTTAAGTTCGCAGAGTCCGTCAAATAATTTTACAGGCACAGCAAATGCTAATATGGACTTTATAATTGCTGGCTCAGTGGGGTGGTTCAAAATACCACATTCATTGAAATATCAGTGCTCATGTTCACACTGCGCAGTTAGGTGATGCCGAGTTATTTATACATATCTTGTTTCTAAAAGTACGCCTTCGTTCTTATACTGCTCAAAGTTTGGTATCTTGTGATGAAAATTGCATATTTTTTCCCTGTAACCTGCTCCAAAATAACATTTAGGTGCTCCAAAAGTAATATTTTGCTGCTCTTGGAATTGCTCCAAGTTGTATTTCGGCTGTTTCACCGCTGATGATGTTAAACAGTAGCTTTCCGCGACACTGTGTTCAATAGGCAAACAAGTTGGTATTCGGATATTCTTTTCGCATTTTTCTGGTGCCCCCGTAATGTAACATGCACCTACCAGTCTCAACAATATACCTGTTGATGCATGACTGAGGAATCTTGTACACTACTCCTGTAACACAAGGAATGGAGGAGCTTCGGTGTCTCTGACCACATTCACCTTTATTTTTGGTCTTGCCTTTGGCCCCGAGCTTAACAAGTGTACAAGTTGTGCCCAGCTTCTTGAGAGCCGTACATACCACTGCCACATTATATCTCGATGCGACATTCTTAATTCTGCGCCATCTTGTGAACAAATCTAATAAATGTGGTGTATTTTCATGTACTAAGAAGAGCTTGTATCAATAAAAAAGCTTGAACGTAGGGCAGCAGGCTAAAGCGGCTTTCATGATTTTTCTCACAGACTTCGCATTTGCTGACATGTTTGATCCATCTCGCCACCTTTTAACATGATCTAGTGACCACATAATCTGGAAACCTGCTGTTGGAAACCTCTGGATCTGAGCATAAGCACTGCTAAATACCTTGTGCACACATGACTTGCACACAGCTCCTGTACCAAAAATGCAGCCCATCCATCTTTGATCCCTTTGGAATAAGCTGATGTGTAAGAGAAAAGAGGCTGTCGCGACCTGAGCCTGTACTGCCAAAACGCAAACATTGGTAAGGAGTGAGACAGCTGCTCACATTGCGCATTTTTGATATATTTTCATTTTTTTGCGCCAACCTGCTTTAAAAACATAGTGATCAAGAAAATTGCACCAAACTGCTCCGAAACAGCCTCAAAAGCTAGAATTTTGATGCCGACCTCAGCTTCAGTGGAGAAAAAATGGCGAGTTTGACTAATAAGACACAACCAATTGAGTTTTTTTTCACTTTCCATCTTTCCAGTAACAAAGCCTCCCATGGTGCCGCCATAATCTTTAAACTTTAAAAAATATGCGTATCCCCACAAAAATGTGCTAACGTGCATCGAGCGTGCTGCTTCTACTAGCAAGGCTGTGTGTTCTAGCGCCACTGTCGGCTAGCGAAAACCACCGAGTTGGCTGGCAGGCACAGCGGGGTTGACTCTCCGCTTCTCTGTCGTGCATAGCGGATTCCTCTAGGCATTGTGGCTTTCATGTTGACACTGCTGCATGCGGTCACCTACGAGTACGTGTTTGCTGTGAGCGAGTAGCTGTAAACGTGGAGTTATTTTTTCCCTGCATCCAACGCGTGTCCCGGATGCTCTTGCACGTGCACATCGGTTCTCAAAATGGGTTGTGTGAGCGGCGGAATGTGTGCAACCCACTCCCGGTTTACTCCCATTAGCTACTAGTTTATTTAGACAGGCGAGTTCTCATTGCATTTTGCATTTTAAAAAGCTATCGCAAATGAAATCAGCACGTCAGTGTCTGCAGGTAGAGGAAAACACTTGGTTACATGCGGAGCCGCGGTGACAAAACGAGTGTCCAAAGCATTGTAAACGATAATAATGGGCACCTTCGTGCTTTATTCGTGACTCATTACGCATCGGCAATCACTTGGCACAGTCGTCATTAATGGCGATTTGCGACTGCTTCGTTTTATAATAGAAACTCGCAACAAGTGCCTAAACAGGTGTGGCTCCATGCGTGCTGGCCCTGGGCTACACAAGTTTTTGGCCTATCTCAATCAGTATTTCGGTCGGCGGCAGTGTAACTTCGTTTTCTTTCTTTTCTTTTTTTGCAATGAAACCTGCCTCTCTATAATCCGCGGTTTGTTTGCATGGACAGGGATTTTTTCACCCGTGTGCGGGAGCACTTTACGCTAATCAAGGAGCAGCGCAGGCAGCAATCGAAAGTCCATGTATTATCCGGAATTCTTCATCGATGGTGATGACCTATAGATATTGAAAAAACATAAAACTGGCCAATTATGTTCTAATAATTGTGCATGGTTGCTCATGTAGAGAGGCATTATCAGTATCACTAGCTTATCACTTAGTGCCATATGCGCGTGCTTTACGAGATAGTCTATGTGGCGAGATTTCTTGGCTCTCGCGTTGCACTGTTGGAGGTGGTCCTGCAATGAGGTGGCCGCGAACGGCAGTGCAGCATGCTTTTGTTTGTTAAAAGTTTTTGACGCTATCATGTCAGGCTTTTTTTAGGCGAACGACCGCTGTTACGTGACTAAGATTCTTGTGCAATCAGAATGTTTTATATTTTTTAGTGTGATGTGGGTCTTATTATGTTTCTGCAGAACCTAGCTTTCAACAAAACCTTTTTTATATATTATTTTATGTGTTACGAAGGTTAGATAGGTCACGTGTGTGTTATGTAAAAAAGTACTGCAGTTCATACCTAGCGAAAATCTGTTCAAATACTTCCTTCAAACTCTCCTTCAGTGGATTGTGTATTATAAGCCAATTAAAATATGCACTGGTGCCCCCACATTGCTAAACATTGGCATTTTCAAGCTCCCGAGACACCTTAGTAAAGGCTGATATTTGCTACAAAAATGAAATTTCGCGGCTTCAAAAACTTCTCCCAATTTAGTTTCAGCCGTCTCACCCCAGTTTGAGTAAGGCGTTAGCCTTAGGTCTAAAAACTGAAGGTTTACTTTCTGCAGCAGTTCTGTCACAAAGGAAAGTACGGTTTCATTCCCTTTAAAGAGACTCTAAAGAGCAAAACATTTTTTCGCATATTAGTAACTGTAGTTTCACTATTGAAAAACACCTGTCTTGCGTGACATGTTGCTCGGCAACGGAGAAAACATGCAAGAAGAAAACTTGGTTGGATATTTCACTGAGATTACCGTGCCAAACACAGTGACGCACGAAATATTGAAGGAGTCTACTTGGGGAATCCCACATAGCTTCTACTCGATAAAATTGAAGTCTGTTTTGTTCAGTGGGTGCTAAAACTAGCATACTATGGTTGGAAAGTTTCATGGAGCCAGTGTCGTGAAAATACGAAAAAGACATTTTGAAATTGGCTACGTGAAGCTCATGGGCAGGGGTGCAACAGCTGCGCTGATTACGCCAATTTGATGAAATTCCTCATTTATGCGCCGAGCTGTGCGTAAACCATGAAATTTGCCGAAATTGCGGCAAACTGCGCCAAAATGCCCGACCAGCATCAAAATTTTCTCATTTGCCCTATTTTTAGCGATAAATGGAGACCACTTTAGCCACTTGTAGTTTGCATCATCAATCTATGCGGGCAGACCCTAACTCTAAACCGCAGTGTAAGATAGCTGCTCGTTAGGTCAAGACACTCGCAAAACTCGATCAACCAGATGAAGACACTCGACAACCTTTTAGGAACCATTGCCAACCTAAACCACCGCAAAGTTCTTTATAACACGCGTTTCAATCACACATGGCTTATCCCGCGCACGCGCACTAACTACGGCAAAGAAATGCTGCGCTTCCTCCTGCCGTTTCACTTGAATGCCATATCGTCTTCCATTTGAGTGACTGTTCTGATTGTAAGTGTAGTAAGCGTATGGGCCCATGCCCCATATATTTTTTTTTACTTTGGTGCTAATCTTGCGATCTTCTTTTCTTGCATCGTTACACTCTCTTATTGATATCGTATGTGTAAGGAAATAATTACGGTCATTTCTTTGAGTTTATTACTTTTCAATCTTCATGATTTATTATGTTTATGCTTTATTATGCTTATGCTTATTATACTTTATGCTTTATGCTTGCTCAAATTTTTTGTACATTGTCACTGCAATAAAAGTGTTGCCTATGCTGCCCATTTGTAAGGGGTCGTGGTCCCAGTCAAGCCCATTAGAGGCTTTTTGACCACGGCCCTCAGCATCCCGAATGTTGAAATAAATAAATGAAATGAAATGAAATGAAAAGTAACAACGCCGCGTGCCTGTCGGTCTGCTGACCACAGCAGATATTTACCGCCGGGACGACGCAACTACAACACAAAAGTTGTGTTGTCGTAGCCAGCAACACTTCGTTGGAAATATGAATTTTCTTGTCAGCGAGTGCGGCCATGGCATGTTAGGAATCATTAGGAACTAAAGCTGGGAGCGTACAAACTCTCAGCATATCGATCTTGCACACTACCAGCTTTAGTTCATGCCGTGACCACGTTAGTTGCTATAGCAACGCTACATGCGATAGATATCCAGTGCCATTGCGAGGCCAACTGGCGCGTGTCATTATTACTTTATCTGGTCAAACGCACCTTGCAAGCAAGCCAAAAAGTTGTGCCATAAACCTAACCTCTTCATGAAAAAAAATGGAGGGGGGGGGGGGGTTGTGGTTTGAAAAGTTCTTGGTCTTGCTCCAACCCGTGAAGAAACACCGCTTAAGCCACCTTCGTTATAGTACATGGGGGGCCTGGGGAACAGCGTTATAATATTTAGAAGCGGCCAGTAGTGGTAGTCTCTAGACACTGCACAGTTTCTTCAATGACTGATGTATGAATATTCTACATATTTGAGAGAACTAATATGCTCGCTGATGCCTGAAAAAGATACTGGCAAAATTATTTGGAGTACATTATGACATTTCTGCAGCTGTAAAAGCCAGTTTTTTCAGTTTTATGAATATTATGGTCATCATCTTGGAAAATCCACATTTTAATTCTGAAACAATTTGACAGGCCTCGTGACTTGTAATGTGTACGTCATCATTGTTTGCTGAATAGGGTGAATAAAGAAAATACTACTTTGTTGAAATAGAAGCGCTTATATTCACTGTGCATGATTTAGGGAATGTTAAATGGCTTGCATATATATATATATATATATATATATATATTGGAAAAAAGTGAATGTTTTTTCGCTTGTAACCGGCTCCCAGTTTGAGTTCTAGTGCTCCAAAAGTAACAATTTGCTGCTCCGAAAATTGCTCCAAATTCTATTCTTGTTCGGCGGTTGCACCCCTGGAAAATGTTTAAGCACGACATTTAACATTAAAATTTTGACCTTTATTTTTGTTCATAAATAATGAGACTAATGACAGTGAAACTTGTAGCATTAGAGTTCTCAGACAAAAGTTTATTATTCTAAGTCAAGTCTTTGCCTCTCTTTATTGTCCCGAGTATATATACCTGTAGCCAATCTGGAAATTCACGCTCTCTTTTTTTACGGCCAGGGCATAGGAAGGAGGCTGTGCTTCTACCTATCGCTGCAATTTCGTTCCAAGCTAACTCGCCACCGTGCATTGGAAAAAAAGGCTAGCACACTCAAATAAGGCTTAGGTTCATTTCTACTGTCGCACTTCCTGGTTGTACCAATGCATTGAAAACATGGTTGGAAGCATATATGACAACTCTTTCTGATACTTCAAGACAGGAGTAAATTGATAAATATTC
The DNA here is from genome assembly GCA_013436015.1 of Rhipicephalus annulatus. Classification (NCBI taxonomy): domain Eukaryota; kingdom Metazoa; phylum Arthropoda; class Arachnida; order Ixodida; family Ixodidae; genus Rhipicephalus; species Rhipicephalus annulatus. The sequence continues at coordinate 148,699 of WOVY01000124.1, read as the reverse complement.
CTTTCTGCACGCATGTACCATTGTGTGTCGCAATCAGAAGTCTCGGCCACATGATCCATCACTAACTGGCAGACGAAATGACAGACAACGTAATCTTTTCTTTTTCTGAGAAAAATAGTTTTGGGAACATTTACTTAAAATCCGCACGCCGGCAGCCAGTGCCCATGAAAATGATAAATTTCGCATTTTAGTGCAAGGTATCACAATTCGTGTTTATTGAAATAAGTCCTTCAAAAAGGTGAAAGTAAAAGCATAATAGGAATGGTCACTATTTTTTGCAAGTAGGTGTGAATAGCACTCGCAATAGGAGTAATAGCAATAGTAATAAGAATGTCGATAAAAGTAATTGTTCAAAGTGAAAACACAAAGTTTAGAAACATGAAAGAACGTCTAGTGATACAGTTTTGGAAAGTTGTTGTAGTAAAGCAGAAAAACAACCCCAAGCCCACACAAGCCCAGATGCAATCTTCAATGCCGATGGAAAATTGTGAAACATATTCATATGCAATATAGCTCGCCAGAGACGCAGGGGAACAATACAATTTCAGTGAATCAGTAAATGTTCTCGTTAGAACTAGTATATATTTATTGCGCCTGAAGAAAAAAAAATCGCTGTTGGCAAAACTCTGTCGTGATGCTTTTAGCTGAAGTAGCGACATTGTTTCTAACCGGAAATGCTTTTGTGTGGGCTTGAAAACAAAGCCAGATGGTATGTCATTTTGATCCATTACATTTTCAATTAACTAGAAGAATTCGGAGAAACTTTTCAAAATTAGTGCCGACCCTTCTGCGTTACTCTTGTCCACACTTTCCAGACTGGCCAGTAGCAAGGAATCTTCAATGTATGGCTCAAGAATCAACTGCAATTGTCAAGGATTTTTGTTCGAGGAAGATATTTCACTTATATGTTTATGAAGGACGCCATAGTGGAAGGCTTTGAAAATTTTCACCATGTGGAGTTCGTTAACGTGCACCTAAATGATGATTACAACCACACAAGCCTCAAGCATTTTCAAATACAGCGAATAGATTGTGTTCGAGCCTTGAAAAAAATCTTTGTGCCGTCGCGTGTGCATATTCATTACCCAATGCATGAGTGCGAAAAAATGCAGGCTGTGCTCACACTCGCCTCTACTACTCTCACTGCTTCCCACAAATGAAAAAGTCATTGGTTATAAAAAGTGGCTGGGTACAGCTGATTTACAATGCAATGCCTATGCGGCAAAAGGCGTTCTGAAGAGTTGGCTCTCGATGCCGTCATGCGGAGTGCGCGGACACTGTATAAAAACAACTATAATTTACTCGCAGCGGCTGCTTAGGCCATAAAAGCACGGAGCGAGCGAGCGCCTATAGACCGGCCATGATCTACCATCCATTCGGTGATATTGTTTCCCTCACAATTGATCAGGTAATCGTCCATGTACCGAAATACATGCTGCCAAACCATCTGATATTTGTCCCGATTCATCTTGTTGGCATCACCTAAAGGAGTACTGAGAGGAATTTTCACTATTTAGGAATTATTGTTTTATAGAAAAAGATTGGGCTCACGAAGTAAGTTCTTTGTTGTCCGGGAAAGCATCGCATATATTTTTAATAACTCTACCTTTGAAAGACACTTTCCATTTTGATATCAAGTGGGTGGCTTCTCCATAACATGACAAAACAGTGTGACGTTGCAAGAACTGGGCAATTCGCTACGTACTAATGGCAGATAAGCGATCTGCTCGTGGTACATATAAACGATAAGTGCATTGTCCCTATTGACCATGACAGTGATTTCTGTCATTTAGGCTGCACGGAAACTCCGTTTGAAAACTCGGGGGGCGGGGGACCTTGTTGACTCATCACGATAATGTCCACTTCATTGTTTTCCAATACTCGGAAACGAAACCTTTAAAATCAGAGTAACTATCTTATGCATGTTGGCTGACTATTGTGTGCTAAGTGGGAATACTACATGCGTACAGAGGAAACTAAAATTGTTCCTTTCGCGATGTCTCAAACTGTCTCGTTACACCTTTACACCAAAAACGTTTTCCACGTATTAGTCAAGTACAATTTTTCAATCCAGGAAATACCACTTGTACCAAGAAATTATGCTTGGTAAGTGAGAAAACGCGCGAAAAGAAAATATGGGTGGAGCTGCCGCTTTGATCTTCTCACATGAAACCTTGCGACATCATGACATTCAGACGGGTGTACTTGGTCTTGCGTAAATAATACTTCATCAAAATTGAGTAAACTGTCATCAGTCGGTGCAATGGACCTAAGATACGAAGTTTCAGAAAGTATCCATCAAGCCATTGTTGGAAATATACAATACATTTTAAAAATTTGAGCATCACGAAAATAAAAAAAAACTTCAACCCTAATTTTCTCCACTGATATTGAACTTGTGGCATGAGAGGTGTCGTATGCAGCGTGTCAGTCTAAACTGAGACATTGGTACTCTTTAGTGTACCTTTAAGAAAATATTGCCAACTGTTGGTGCAACAGCAGTCACTGCAAACACTGCTTTCAAGCAATATTTCATTTTATTCAAGGTAAGCATCAGAGGTTCACTGACATTTTAGTCCCATCACTTCGGTGAACTTGGCGTTGTCGTTGACCTCGTGATGTAGTGCCTAAACAGCAGTCATGAGTTCTTTTTGTGGCATGGCGTAGCGTTATATGATTCGTTTCTAGTGCCCAATTTAGGGGCTATCGTGATATTTCTGCGGCAGATTGATCCGAAGACATGCAGTGAATTCAGCTTAGATGTCGAATACCTGTACTACCATGAAATGGGTTACTTTGTGACAGATTTGTTATGTTTTTTTTTTCTTGTTGAAGAATTGTCAACATAAAGGCAAATGAATAATGGCAGAACGTTTATAAAGCCTTCCCTCGCAGTACGGAGTGTTCTATTGATCCACATTTTTAATACGAATGGCTCTATAAAGGTGGGGAGGTGAGGTGAGGGAAATGAATCTTCATCGTGTAGGGTAGCTTTGTTACAATGTTGTTTGTGGCTGAATATGAGTGGGAAAAAGGGCCAGCACAAAGTTACACAATCCAAAGTTCATTTCAGTTATCTACAACTGGTTTCTGTTCTAGCAACCTCACAGATGTATGAAAATTTATTCATACTAGTACCTCCTCAATCAAGATGTTTTACCGCAAAGATACCTTGTTTGCCTAGTGGATTCAATTGAGTACAACATTGCGTCTTCACAGTCCTGCCATTTCCAGTTTTTTAGGGTCCTCCCCATAGTGGTGATGATGTGCCTGTCAGGTTTGACTTCTGTCGCTCATCCCAGGTAAGGGGGTCGTTCAAAGTTTTCTATGTTGAAGTTTTCCTCCTCCAAGGTTTTTTTCCGGAACCCGCACCATCGAATCGTAAACGTTGCTGTATATGGAACCAGCGTTGGAGTTTCTGCGGCCACCCTGGTGGTTTGAGCGCGCAAATCTCAGCTGCTCCCGCGGACGAGAGTGGCGGCTGATAGAGATAGCGCTTGCGCGCATCGCCGTAACAAAACCAAAGGAGTAGATATTTGGGCTGGTTGGTATTGCATTTTTTTGAAAGAAATGTACTTCCTCAGAGCGCAGAGATTGTTTCAGAGGGAATATATAGCAGAGAGATAGGACACAGCGCACACTTACAGCCAATTTTATTGCACAGATGGCGGAAATATATATACGGTAAAGATGGCGAGAGGATCACGCACAGAAAAAAGGACAAATGATGGCGCACGCGCTCGACCACCTCATTCCAATTTTAAAATGACAACTTAACTGAAAAAAGACCTGTCAATCTGTCGAATAGTGAATACAGGTAGAATTTTAGTCAAGTTGTTATTTTAGGCCTAGAATAACGTAGTTTGGCGCATGCGCCATCATTTGTGCTTTCTTCGGTGCTTGATCTCCTCACCCTCTTGACCGTATATATATTCCCGCCATCTGTGGAATAAAATTGGCTGTAGATGTGTGCTCTGTTCTATCTCTCTGCTATATCTTACTTTTCCGATGGAGGTGGACATGGCGTAGGCCCGTGTGCTCAGATTTGGGTGCGCGCTAAAGAACCCCAGGTGGTCGAAATTTTCAGAGCCCTCCACTACGGCGTTTCTCACAATCATATGGTTGTTTTTGGACGTTAAGCCCCACACATTATTCCATGCTATACCTTCCTTCTGGAACGTTCTCTGCGCACTAACGAGTTATATTTCTCTCAAAAATACCAAAGTGCACTGACGGTACTGCTGCGTATTCAAGCGCGACAGTATGTAAAAAGAAGGACGTAGAGAGGAAAGGGAGAACGTAATAAGAGGAGGCAGCATTGCATCCAAGCGGTCAGCCGAAAAAAATTCTGCTCTCGCTCTCTTTTCTCTGTCTGGCTCGTTTCTAGACCGGATGGCACGTGTCTGCTATATTTATTCAAATGTGAAGGCAGCCACCAGTGGAAACCAGGGCGAAACAGTCTAGTATACACGGTGTTTTGCCGGAAATAAACGAGAATATTAGGCAATAAACGGCATTGTAAACTTTTTTATCTGGCTTGATGATCGTTGAGTAGTGAACTTCAAGACTAACAAAGTTTCCATGCGTCCATCCGTTAAACCATCACCACTAAACTCTATCTGATACTACTGCGTATAGTGAACGAAACGATAGGCAGGTTGTCTTTTTGTTGTAAACAGTTGCGTGTAGAGGAAAGCTGTGCTGCCCGCAACACTTGTGCAGAGCCACATTCATACGCCTCTGAACTGTTATAAAAGATACTCTCGCGGTGAAAACTCAATGCCGAAGAGCCTCTGTTTAACCTAATTTATGCAAAAGACGGGGTTGTTTTTTTTACTTTATTTTGTTTTTCCTGTTGTTACGAACAAAGGAGCGGACTAATCAAACCTTAGCTTCATGAAGCCAGCCAATTTGGTAAGTGTTTTTATTACTTGCTGCCGTGGCTAAGTAACATCGGAATTTAAGTGTTGCTAGAGAAGTATCAAACGTCTTCGATGTTTACTTGTTGTTTAGTAACCTAACACACAATTTCAGTTTTTCCACTTGCCTGTGTCGGCCTAAAATGAACATGTCTGTTCAACAGGGATAATTGCTAGGCTTTAATGTAACAACAAGATATTATTCTGAGGCACGCTGTGGTGTGCGTACCAAGATTGTGACCGCTTGGGTTTCTCCGATGTGCACATATCTTTAGGTTCACGGTTGTTCTTCTTCTATTTCGTCCCCGTCTAAATGCAGCCATTGTGGCCGGATATCTATCCCGAGCTATCAAGCATAAGACCGCGACTCCACCCGTGGTATGCTGTCACAGTGGTTTGCTTGATCAACGTTCACGTACATACATACCGCTGACAAGATGTACATATGCCGCCAGAAAAAAAAAGTGATGCCGCAGCCACTACTTATTCATTTTTTACTACAGAAGTGCGACGTGTAGTATTGTCGCGCACGGGCATATAAGCCCGTACTACCAAAGCACAAAATCCCAAGCAAAAAATGATCACGAGGGAGTTGCCATCACTGCACAACACTGTCTCTTCAATGCCACATGCATCGATGCAGTCCTCTTTGCAGAGCTTCTCTCCGTTTTCAAGTGCTATTTGTGTGAGAGTAGCCTTCAGACAGTTTTTGTTTATACCACAGTGCGGTATTACTGGCCCAATGGCTTTTAGAGCGGTTCGTTCCAAAATGAAGCACGGCAGTGCCACAAGTGCGTGCTCTCTCTGCAGCTGGTTGTCTGGGCACGAATGGCTTAGTTGTATTGAAAAAGGGTTTATTGGCGACTGTTGCGACGGTGTTCCTACAATAAAACACGATCGGGAATGAGCAACGGTCAAGCAGATGCCGGCGATGATCAGCACGAGCCGAGTGAGCGAGGCCCAGGACCCAGTACCCAAGCGGAGGCGATGTTGCTTGCCAACGATGCGTTTTCTTCTTCACAATTTTCCCCCGCCGAAAAAGAGCCATCCTGGCGACCTAAGAGTCTGGAGGCAGAGGGCTATAATAAGGCTTAAGGCGGGCGACGTGGACGATGTCACGTCCACGCCGGCGCATGTCGTTAGATGGGGAAAGTGGCTCAATGAGAAAATTCACAGGTGAGGTTTACTCCGAAACGCGGTAAGGACCCTCGTACTTCGGGACTAGTTTTGAGGAAAGGCCGGGGCTTTGGTAAGGAACAGCCAGCCATACAAATGATCCCGGGGAATAGCTGTGGCTTCGTGAAGAGCCGGCGTTGTTTTCTTTCTGGCGCTGCTGTTCTTGTGATGTAGAGGTGCGTGCGAGTTTACGGCACTCTTCCGCTTTTCGGGCAGCTTCGGACACAGATGGGCATTCGGATGCGTCAGGACGGTATGGAAGGAGAGTGTCGATGGTGTGGGATGGTTCGCGTTCATAAAGGAGAAAGAAAGGTGCAAATCCAGTGGCGGACTGTGCCGCGGTGTTGTATGCGAACGTGATGAATGGAAGAATGCGATCCCAGTTAGTATGATCAGATGTCACATACATCGTGAGCATATCGCCCAGTGTGCGGTTAAATCTCTCCGTGAGCCCGTTAGTCTGCGGAAGGTATGCCGTGGTCTTGCCATGAACAACATTGCATTCAGAAAGCAGAGCCGTGACGACTTCTGATAGGAAGGCTCGTCCTCGGTCACTTAGTAGTTCTCGAGGAGCACCATGTCGTAGTATGAATCGTTGGAGGACGAAGGACGCTACGTCCCGCGCAGTGGCACTTGGAAGGGCGGCGGTCTCAGCGTATCGTGTTAAATAATCCACAGCTACTATGATCCATCGATTTTCATCTCATGTTTTTGGTAGAGGGCCATAGAGATCAATTCCGATTCGATCGAAAGGTTTGGCAGGGCACGGAAGCAGTTGAAGTGCACCGGACGAGTGAAAAGGCGGTGATTTGTGGCGTTGACATTCAGGGCAGCCCATAACAAATTTTCGAACAAAATTATACATTCTGCGCCAGTAAAAGCGACGGCGAATGCGTTCGTAAGTTTTGAAAACTCCAGCATGGCCACACTGGGGATCGTCGTGAAAGGTGGTGCACATTTGTGATCGCAAGCTGCGGGGGACCACCAAGAGCCACTTACGACCTTCAGGGGCGTAGTTGCTTCGGTGTATCAGCCGATCACGAATGGCGAAATGAGCAGCTTGACGTCGGAGAGATCGTGATACCGCAGTGGTTGACGATCCAGAGAGACAGTCAAAAAGGGAAGCGATCCATGGGTCCTTGTGTTGTTCACTGGCAAACGAGTCGAGGTCGAGAGATGCGATGGAGTTGGTACCAGTGGTTCCGCAGGCCGAGTCGGGAGGTAAAGGCGAACGGGACAGGGCGTCGGCGTCAGAATGCTTGCGTCCGCTGCGATAGATCACGCGAATGTCGTACTCCTGGATTTGCAGTGCCCACCGAGCTAGGCGGCCAGAAGGATCTTTCAACGTGGCGAGCCAACAAAGTGCATGGTGGTCCGTTACCAGGTCGAATGGGCGCCCGTACAAATAAGGGCGGAACTTGCGAAGCGCCCACACTAGCGCTTAGCACTCTTTTTCAGTGACGCTGTAATTGGCATCAGCTTTAGTGAGCGTGCGACTCGCATAAGCGACGACATATTCGGAGTAGCCCGGCTTGCGCTGAGCGAGGACAGCGCCAAGACCAACCCCGCTAGCATCTGTGTGAACTTCCGTTGCAGCTGCTGGGTCGAAATTCCGTAGAATGGGAGGAGATGTTAGCAGATTACGGAGCGTGGTGAACGCGACGTCGCAGTCAGGAGACCAGGACGAAAGGTCTGCGTCACCGCGTAGGAGGTTGGTCAGTGGTGACATGGTCGACGCGAAATTTCGAACGAAGCGCCGGAAGTACGAGCATAGTCCGATGAAACTGCGTAATTCTTTCAGTGTAGTAGGTTTCGGGAACTCGGTGACTGCTCGCAGTTTTGCAGGGTCGGGTAGAACACCATGCTTGGACACGATGTGCCCTAAGATGGACAGCTCTCGCGCAGCGAAGCGGCACTTTTTGAGGTTCAGTTGGAGCCCAGCGTTGGTTAAACACGTCAGAACCAGTTGGAGCCGAAGCAGATGTGTAGCAAAATCGGCAGAGAAAACGACAATGTCGTCGAGGTAGCATAGACACACAGATCACTTCAGTCCACGCAGTGTATTGTCCATGAGTCGTTCAAACGTGGAGGGGCATTACAAAGCCCAAAAGGCATTACATTAAATTCATACAGGCCATCTGGTGTAACGAACGCAGTTTTCTGGCGATCAGCTTCTGCCATAGGGACCTTCCAGTATCCAGATCGTAACTCTAAGGAGAAGAATTCGGCTCCTTGGAGGCTGTCAAGGGCGTCGTCAATGCGCGGTAATGGATAGACGTCTTTCCGTGTCACCTTATTTAATCGCCGGTAGTCGACGCAAAATCGAATTGATCCATCCTTCTTTCGAACTAGAACGACAGGAGATGCCCAAGGACTGTGCGATTGTTGAATAACGCGACAACGTAGCATCTCTTCGACCTTGTCGTCGATGACGTGACGTTCTGCAGCAGAGACACGGTACGGTCTTTGACGCAATGGCTGGTGCGAACCGGTGTCAATGTAGTGGTGCACTGCCGAAGTACGACCCAATTGCGGCTGAGAAACGTCGAACGAATTCGCGAAGTGCTGGAGGAGATTAAGAAGCTCGGCGCGTTCTGGAGCAGTTAAGGTGTCGGCGATGGAACTCGAGAAGGTGTCACTCGACGAGCATTCCAGTGGGGAAAGGGCGTGAAGTTCGGTAGAGGCGCTTCTGCACGATTCGTCTGGCATGTTAAGGAGTAAAGAAGAATCAAGGTAATCCAATCGACCAAGACATTCGCCGGCAAGTAGCGTAAGCGGTGCAGAAAAGGGGTTGTGGATGAAAATAGTGCTTCGGCCAGCATTGACGTCAAGTGTAGCGAAAGGCAAAGAAACGGCTCTGCGGCTCATGAAAATGTCGGAAGGTGTAAACATTACCGTAGCATTGTTATAGTCATCGCAGCAAACCGGGACAACGGCAAGAGAGGCTGGCGGAATTGCAGTGTCCTCACGCACGACAAGTTTTGGCGACCGCTCAAAGGTTTCGTGCAAAGGTTCGTCACACAGGTGCGAAAATTGAACTTCAGCGCGTGCGCAGTCGATGATGGCATGATGATTTGACAGAAAGTCCCACCCGAGGATAACGTCATGCGAGCACACCAAAAGGACGATGAACTCGACAACGTACATAGAGCCTTTGATGAATATGCGGGCCGTACATGTGCCGAGAGGTCGAACTGCTTGTGCGCTAGCTGTACGAAGCGATAGTCCAGAGAGCGGCGTGGTCACTTTGCGTAGGGAGCGGCAGAGCTGGGCGGCTATAACAGAAACGGCAGCACCTGTGTCGACGAGGGCAAAGGTAGAAACACCATCGACCGATATGGCGACGACGTTAGCTGGTGAAGTGCGAGGACTTGAGCATTTCGACGACGGCGCAGTTCTTGCCTCTGGAACTGCGGCGTTCAGTTTTCCCGGTTGGAGGAAGCGGGTCTAGGACGCATTGGGGACAGTGATCGCCTGCGAGGAGATGGGGAGCGGGGAGAGTGAGTCTGAGGTGAGGGCTGGGGTGACCGAGACTCAGAAAGGTTAGTGTATTCATACTGCGGTGAGGAATAGGGAGCAGGTATGTGCATGGGCTGTGGGTCATACGGTAACGGCCGAGTAGCGTCGTGGAGTGGTTGGAAGCGACGGCGACAATATCGTGCCACGTGTCCTGGAGTACCGCAGGCGTAGCAGATCGGTCGATTGTCAGGAGTGCGCCAGGAATTGCTGACTCGTGGTGCGGCCCAAGGTGTCGAAAAAGGGGCGGAGTGGGGAGCAAATGAAGACATGGGTAGCAAATGCTGCTGGCAGGGTCTGTTGCGTACCACCTGGGCATACGTAAGAGGCACGGCCACGGGCTGCATAGCCGGCGCGTGGGCAACAGGCATGGCAACAGGCTGCTGGTGGGCAGCGGCGGGAACAGCCTGAGCTACCTCTTCAACAATAACGTCGCGGAGTGGTGAGGGCAGACGAGAGGACGGCGGCTGCTGCGTGAAGGGAATCAACGACAGTTGCCGAGCTACTTCTTCACGCACGAAGTCTTTACTCTCTTGCAGGGTTGGTGAGTGGTCGGGAACGGAAGTGAGACTGGAGAGCGAGTCGGCGTGTGAAGAAAATGGCCGAGTCAGGGCGCGCTGCTTGCTCAACTCGTCGAAACTTTGACACAAAGTGACAAGTTCCGCAACGGTGGCAGGATTACGGGCCAGGAGCAGCTAATATGCACCGTCATTTATCCCTTTGAGGATGTGTTGAATCTTCTCCGACTCGGGCATGGTGGTGTTCACACGGTTGCAAAGAGCAATAATGTCTTCGATATAGCTGGTGAAAGATTCCGTTGGCTTTTGTGCTCGAGTCCGCAAGCGTTGTTCGGCTCTGGACTTGCGGACAGCTGGTCGGCCAACAATGTCAGCAAACAACGTTTTAAAGATGGACCACGTCGTAATGTCGTTTTTGTGGTTGTTATACCACATTTCGGCCACGTCAGTGAGGTAAAAGATGTCAATTTGTCCGCGTCATCCCACTTGTTGTTTGCGCTCACCAGTTCGTAGTTAGCGAACCAGTCTTCCACGTCGGTCTCATCAGCTCCGCTAAAAACCTTGGGCTCTCGCAAACGAAGAACGCCGGGGTTGCTGGGGGATGTATTGGAAGAGCCAGGTTGTGCGTTGTTGGTAGCCATGATGGGAGGTAGCGTTCGGTTGCGCAGCTCCAGGTTCAGGCGATGGCGAATGGCAGAACCCAGGTTCAGGCGACGGGGAATGTCAGCACCCTCCACTAATTGAAAAAGGGTTTATTGGCGACTGTTGCGACGGTGGTCCTACGATAAAACACGATCGGGAATGAGCAACGGTCAAGCAGTTGCCGGCGATGATCAGCACGAGCCGAGCGAGCGAAGCCCAGGACCCAGTACCCAAGCGGAGGCGATGTTGCTTGCCAACGATGCGTTTTCTTCTTCACAGTATAGTGAATCTCTGCCAAGTTCTGTTTTTTGGTGAGCCACCTATCTAGTCCTGGTCTCCTATAAAAGCAAGACTTCGGATCAATGCAAGTCTCAAAAAGCACGTGAAATTTCAGATTTTATTTAATGTGAAAAGAGAAACATAGGAAACCACATCAGCAGATCTTTCATAGTATTTGGAGGTACTATTTAAAAATTATTACAGGCGCATTACAATTATCCACAAGTGTGTGTGCTAAAATTGGATTTGCTAGATATTTTCATCTTGTGTTGTTTATCTGGTGGTCAGTCATCCTCTTGTGCAGTATTAGCTGATGTGTGCCCTTGAATAATCCAGAGGTGAAAGTTCATGTGGTTGTGTGTCTTGTTGTCCTGTTTTAAATTTATACAGCCATAGGCTATAGCTGCAGACTAGTTCACCTGGCTTGCAACCCTTTAGGTCATTTTTAGAAATCATGAAAGACCTTGTGTTAATTTTTAAATTAGTCAAACAAGCTTGTTTTAATCAACTTTCATTGAAACCTATTCATAAGTGTTTTGGTCTGTGGCAGATTTTTTTTGCACAATGACTGTTGAAGTATTTGTTCATTTCTTTTCATAATGGCCACATGGCATTTGATCTGCATAAGTGAATATAACGTCTCCAGTCATTGTTTTTTATTGTTTTAGCTTGTATATATGTTATACTTCTGTGCTTAGAACTTATTTTGAGGTGTTCATTTCTATTCACATATGCAGGTGTTTGAAAAAGCTCAGCGTTTCATCAAGAAGTGGCTGTTGAAGTTTGTTGGCCTTGATGGAAGTTAGGAAAGGCACTTCACACATGTGTTCATACATTTGCAGCCCGATCGCTGCTGCCCCTTAGAGCAGGGATCTACGACAGGCTGTGATGGGTGGTTTCCTGCCCAATTGCTGCTTGCAGAAATCTGCGCAGCCCACCGTCATTGCCTCAACTCCTGCTGCAACCTCTAAATCATCGCCCCACCTCTGCTGCCCTGGCCAGCCCTATGCCCATTAGAGCCTTGCTAAATTCGCCTCCTAGTTTGGGCTGCATTACTGAACAGCAGTAACTTGAAAAACTGAACTGAAAAATTAATAATTTGACTTGGTGTATTTAGAAATAAAGTTACGGAAATGGTGTTCTGGTATTTTTATTTAAGATTGCTTGCGTGTGGAAAATTTGCACCGAGAAGTTATTTTAGTTAATGTTTTTTTAGCTAATACTTGATGAAAATTATAACAGCCTATATCACGATTTGTCACAAAACTGAGGTGAATTGTGTGGAGAAAACTAGACAGTAACTAGACTCGTTCAGTCTTATGCTCTATATGTGGTGAGGGTAATAGGCAATGCAAGAAAAAGGCAAGAATGGACAATTTAGTGGAATCGTGTAGTGTTTCTACACTAGTCATCCAGTGGTCAGTCGCCTTGAAGTATACGACACCGTGAAGCTCGTACGGGGCTGCTATAAGCTGCTAGGGCAAGTTCTGAAAGTGCAATGTAAAGTTTATCTGCTAAGGAAAGCCAGTAGTAAAAAGCCCATTTTATTAACGGTGAAAAATTGGCAAGCCAATGGTAGCCGATATTCATTGTAAAGCGAATACTGGTGTAAGAATGGCATTTCATTGGCAACAAAGTTGCCCGAGAATGGTCCGATGCTGGATGTATGTTGGCAACAACGTCGGTGAAAGGAGGGGCCTTCATCGGCATGTGTAGAGTGCCCGCCGGTGTCAGCTGGATATTGGCAAATGAAACGGCAGAACATCGGGCCCAAGTCGGCTTGAACAGCGGTCCTACATCGAATGAAGTTGCGCTAGACCGAGATGCCGATCTTGGCCCTATATTGCGGCCGACGTTAGCCAATACAGATCCAAGAACGGTCCAACGCCGGTGTCCTGCCTGGGATATGTACCGTCATGCTTCGTTATCCATGTTGTCTTTAAGGGATATAGCGCTACCCCTCCGTACAAAAAAAGTGCCTGTTGTAAAACGCGAACTTTCTAATTGAAGGTTGTAACCCGGGATATTGCAGTGAACACAAACGAATCTCCGTGCCAAGTTTCAGATAAACCAATGATGTCAAACGGAGGTTGCAAGAACACGAATGGATGTGATAATTCATCATAATCACACTGGGCACTATGAAAGTATAATTGAAAAAACAAGAAAGATTGAGCTTGCGGTATTCGACATTTAAATAATTTAAGAGATATCAGGCAAACAGACATGCAGATCAGTGACGATTATTATTGGTATGGCCATCCGTAATTATACGAAGGTCTACCATTGAGTCCATTTTATGTGCGGCACTTGATACATTCTGTCAGGCTTTGGTCACACACAAATGTGGCTTTTTTTAGAGACGTCAGTCTTCCTAGAAGCGTAACGCCCACCGGAAGATGAGTGGTATGGCGTTGGTGGTGGTGGCGGAGGTGTCTGGCGGGGGAACTGCGGCAGGGCAGTGTCCTGACGTGGTAGTGAAGGAGCGTTGCGGCGCACTGTCGCGGCGTAACTCACTGCTTCGGGTTCAAGCAGTGGCGCTTCAAAGATTTCGAGCGACTGCTGAAATTCTTTGCGGTGAATGTTGCGGATCTCATTAGCCTGAGGCTGCGTCGAAGGTAACAACTTGTGCAGCTCCTCCCGCACGATCGCTGGAATAGTATTGCGTAGGTCGTCGGCGCTGTTGAAAGATGCGCCGTGGTTGTACTGCGTTATCCGCATCTCAAGCGCCTTTTCTATGGCCTCGGCACGAAATGCACTACAGTCTTGGGCGGGTTGCAAACAAGTCTCGCAAACAGTTATAGCTTGACTCCTCGCATCAGGAACCAGACCTTCTTCGCCTCAGCCATGGTGGGGTCGGCGTGACGAAAGAGCCGAGTCATCTCTTCAACTAAGATCTTTGGGAGTAGAACCGGTGTCTGCAGCCAGATGGTGGCCTTTTTCTTGCGGGCGGTGCTCGTAAAGGTGCTCAGAAATGTCGTCTAAAATAGATCCCAGGTTTGCAGCGCAGATTCCCTGTTCTCCAACCACGTCTTCATGGCGTCTTATAAGTAAAAGTAGACGCGTGGTAGTTTTTCTCGGGATCCCAGGTGTTTAAGGCGGTGACTCAGTTGTATATTTTTTTCGAGCTTCCGGGTCCTCGGCTAACAATTAATGGAATGTTGGCGCCTCCTTGGACTGCCGGTAAACAATTGGGGCAGGTTGCACGGGTTATGTCATCATTGCTGCTGTTGACGTCGGGATCCGAGGCTGCCTGGTTGCTTCAGAAAAGAGCCCGTACTCTGGCTGCTGAACCCTCTGCCGGCGTCTTGTTCGATGTTCGGCCTTCAGTGTCTTCTTTGCCACTTGAGCTGGGCTTGTGGCGGGACGAGGCGTCCTAAACGTGAAAAAAGCAGGATTTCTGCCAGATGTCACGGGTTTCTGACGTGGACGAAAAGAGCAGACTCGATGTTCAGATGAAACTGTTTATTATTTGGCCGCATTTGTGGCCACGAAACTGAAGGACAGGTTGCAGCAACGCCCAGGCACCGATGGCGGTGAACACAGCGTTGGCCCGCGATCACCTGACGAACGGCGAAACGCGTCGGTATTTATGCATGTGTCGTCGATTGTTCCAGCCTTATCGCTGGTCTTCGTGGAAGCGCTAAAATAATCTTGCGTATACGCGTCTTGCGAGCAATCTTGTCAGAACGCTCTACAATGATCGCGAGTGTTTTCGACCAACAATTCGCAGTTTGCGCTGAGCATTCCTGATCTAGGATTTGTGGGCAACAACCAAATCATACAAAAATAAAATTTGACTCGTGCTTGGTACTATCTGGTTTATCTTCCCTAGGATTGTGAGCACGTTATGGGAGTGACATTCTTCCTTTACCCGATAACGGGATGCACGCTTAAGGTGAAAATCATGATTGAACACCAAGGCGACATATGTCTCAAAAGTTGGGTATGTACCACTATGAGTATTTGCTACCTTTCTGAAAGGCGAAAGGGGGATAGTTAAAAAAGGCCATCCCTGGACAGTTTGACTAACCTACAACCCTTTGTAGTTCGCAGTGATGCAATAATATATATTCATACAGGTATATAGTCCTAAGTGTTTACATATGTATACAGTGACAAAGCCACTCTTACACACGTATATTTACATATAAGGGCGTCCTAATGCTTTAACCTGTTTCAACACACATTTTCATCTTAAAAGGCAACAAAATAAAAGATGTGTAAGCATTGCAACATGAATCTATAAAGAAACTACTTACATCCTTGTAAGTTCTTTAAAGGAGGCCGTAAAGATCAAACTGTATCGATTTATAGCTGTTTAGTATGGTGGGTATTGCGTAGTGGAGCATTTGCTTTCAATAGTTTGAACGCGGTGTTGGCACTAACTACACCTCTAAGTGCACTTATCAAAGCTGATAAAGATAAGTGTTCCAGTTTTACGTTTAGAAACTACAACGTGACCATGAGATGTGCCATAGGAGAGTTAGGAAATTTTGACCGCCTGGTTTTCTGTAATGTGTTCTATATATTAGTGATTCAATCCAAGGCCTCGGTAGCTACTAGTTCATAATGCCATGCATTACCGAAGCCGCCTGTTGCTGTAAAGGCAATGCCGAAAACCTTGCTGCTTGCGAACTTCTCCTGTGACTTGTGAGGAGTAGGAAATGTTGTTGTTGCTTCCCACAGTTATTTCTTATTACTCAACGACCACCGCTGGGTCCTCATGGTACAGCGTCCGTATGTATTTTTATAAGACTACAATATTATATTGCGGTGTAAACGACCTGATAAATTCTAGAACTAGGCAATATATCTTCTGTTAGAACAGTGACTTGTGTAATGCACTTTGAACAGCGTTGTGCAAGTGAGTAAACGTCCGCGTTAGTTAAAGAAGGCATTTATTCAGTTAAAGAAGGCGTGTTACTTGGATGGGAGCCGTTGCATAAATTAAATATCTTATTTGCGTTCACTAAGTTCATTCTTCTAGCATGATAAATTGCGCCGCGCACGGTATTAATCCTGAAAACCCTGAACAGACTTTGGACGAAGAAATTAATTCAATGGGGCACTTCTGGCATAGTTGTACTGTGAATGATCGTAACTGTACCGAGGTCAACAAACAAAGAGCGAGATGCACAAGACAACGGCTCACCTAAAGAAAACAGATGGTCGACACAGGCGCTGTGTTTTGTGCCTTCTGCGCTATTTGAAATAATTCTGACCACTTAGCCACCAATATAAAATTATGAAGATTTCATAGATAAGAGCTTAACCCTGAACCCAGATGAAACATTTTTTTTTACTTGTTATTCTTGCAAAAGTGGTGACTGAGTGATGAGATGAAGGTAAGTAAAAGAAATTCTATGTCACAGAAGCCATCCTAGAAATATTGCCAGAAGTGTGGCAGTATAGTCGCTCGGTTTACAGTTGGACGATACAATAAGAAACCAAAATAATGAGCTCGCAACCTTTACGTTACATACAAAGCACTGCTTTGGCACAGATTTCATAACGTTGTTACAATTTAGGAGCAATGACTAAAAGGATACTAAAGTGAAAAAAAAAAATCTTTTTCGCGTGTTAGTAAAGGACAGTCGTCCAATCCCGAAAACTTTACTTTCACTGCGACATGACACTTGGTAGTCGAGCAAACGTGCTAAGACAAAATGCAAGTGAAGATGTCATATATAAGACAGAGTCCTACGTGGTTTCTAGTTGGTAAAATAGATGTATACTGTCACCCCTGGGGCCATAGATGAAGCTTAAAAAATTTGATCCAAAAAATACCTTTTGCAATATCTGACGTCAAGTGAAAAACGTATGGCGATAATTGAATAATAAACTTTCAGCCTTGATTTTTTTCTTAAAATTATTAGCTTTTCTTTATCAATCTAAGTACTATATAGTTCTGTGAGTGTACCTTATCGATCTAAACAAAGTCAAGGTTACGCTTTCGTGTTACTTTAGGCATGAGGATTGAAAAAGTAGGATGATAAGTACACTCACGTGATCCTAGGATGCTTCTATCGGCAGCTGGTGTTAGCGCAAACTGTGAAATGAGCCACTCGTATGAGAAAGCATTCACGGTTTTTTCGCAACTGGACTAGCTGGGCGGAAAGCGGTCGCGATAGGCCCTCTTTCCGCACAATAACTGGGCGGCCTCGGGAGCTCCTCGCCAATCACCCCCTCCCCTCCACGCTGCATCAAGTTGCGTGCAGTACCATAGAGACAGATCATACCGCTATGAAAATACCTTGTTAGCCCGCTGGTAGTAGTCGCATAGAAGCCTGTAAAACATGGCCCCTTTTTGTGTAAGGATGGTGCTCTTCTTCCTAAATTGATATCTGTTTATTTATTCAATGTCATAATATTTGTTGATCGTATTATAGAATAACTTGCATATAACATTGGTAAAAGAAATCTGATTAAGTTAATGTCATATAATGGGGTGAAATATCGTTAGTAGCCACTTGTTTAGTGACCTGCAAGGGTCACTAAACAATCTGCCACATTTATTGATGTCTGCTTTACAAGTTTCCTTCAGGAAAACATAGTGTGTGGTGTGTTTTTGCTGGAAATGAGTGACTTAACATTTTTAAAGACGATAGTCTTTCTTGGGGACCTTCGACGCGAAAATTTTCGTCTGTCTGTCTCTACATTTGTGTGTTTGTCACCTCTTAAAGGCACCGGCTACTTGAATCGGCTGACCCCATCCGCAGTGCCCACCATTGTTGCTAAAAATTTAGCGTTGATGCTTGTGCACTTGTCAATTGAAAATCAAATATTGCGCATGTCTGGGGCGCCATAACAACGCGTGTATATTCGAATTGTGCGTCTTTTACTAGAAAAGGTTTACAGAGGTAATTTTACGGAACGCAGCACTTATCTCCTTGCGCTGACCTTACAACGCTTGTACGAAAAGGCGAGTGTTCCCAACGCTTTGCTAAGACGAGGTGGTGGTGGCACCTACCCGTCGCCTCGTGTTCTGCACTTTATTACCTCTGACACGGGCGCGCACACCCATCTCAGAACCACGCGCTTCTTTTTCCAAAAAAAAACTGCCATTAGGCGTAGGTCTCACGTTTGACGTGACTTGATGCACTCGTTCGCCTCCCCTACACATTCGAGGCACTCTAACGCAGCGCCTCCAGAATACCATTCACCGATTTTCTTGCGCAGAACATCAAACAAACTTTTCCATGGAGGTGGAAATGTAGTAAGCCCGTGTGCTCAGATTTGGGTGTACGTTAAGAAACCCCAGGTGGTCGAAATTTCCGGAGTCCTCCACTACGGCGTCTCTCATAATCATATAGTGGTTTTGGGATGTTAAACCCCACATATCAATTATTCAAACAAATGTTTTGTTCATTCTCTCCACACACAAGACTATCGTCTTTCGACGACATTTGCAGATTATTGTGCAGATACGGGGCCAACTTTTTTATTTTGTTCATTTTAAAAAACAACTGCGAAAAAGTAATTATACGCGTAGGATAATAAACTCTGCTAGCGTTACAAACTTCTGTTTTTAATGAGTAAAACTAGCTGGGATGAACTGTACCATGAATCTGATCCATCAAAAGCCTTCGATATATTTATTCAAAAAATCAGCGAGAACTAAAATTATGCTTTTCCACTTGTTGTGTTTAAGAAGCATAGAAAAGCTAGAAAAGACTGGATCACACTATCATTATTCAACCGCATTATAAAAAAGACTTCATGTTCGCTTGTTTCCTGAAAACAATAAATCAGGCAGATTTACTCACGTATAAAAGGTATAGGAATAGGTTAAACTTGGACTTCAAAAAGGCAAAAAATGCATATTATCAAAATATGGTTTCGCTGTCAGTAATAACCCTAAAGCACTTTCGGGTGCTATGAGCAAAGTTATAGGAATGGAACGACCACGTATACCTACCGAACTAAACTATGAAGAAACAGTAATCTCTGGCACGACGTTTGCAAATCAGTTTACTCTGCGTTTCTTGACATCCGGTGCTCTTCTCTGCCTCAAGATAGCATCCTCTTCGAAATATGCTATTTCCTATATTTCCATGTTTTTAACACCTACCTTGGATGAAGAGATAGCATCTACTATGTTCGCACTGAAAGACACGTGCTCGCCCGGTTACAATGAAATCAGCCTTTCGCGTATTAAAGCTTTTATCTTTTATATATCTGGTCTACTAACACATATCTACAACAGAATGATAAAGACTAGCTTTTTTCTCTGACAAAATAAAAGTAGCACGTGTAACTGTTGTTCATTAAGGAGGCGGTAAAAATGACCTCAATATTTATCGGCCAATATCGTACTACCTCTTGTTTTTCAAAAATCACAGAGCGTAGTATTTTCAAACGATAGTATGATTTTGTTCAATTTAGAAATATTATCTCGAAACATCAGTACGACTCTAAGTCCGGAAACTCGGTAGAATCTGCACTACTTCGTGTAAAAGAAACGATACTCAGCAATTTCGAACAGCGATATTTTACAGTAAAATTTTCCTTGACTTTCAAAAAATGTTTCATTTGATCAAACACCAAATCCTATTTTAGAAACTAAGGAGATATGGTATCCGCAGACTGCCCCCTTACATTACTAGAGAGCCACCTCAAATGTAGACTGCAATATACACAGTTTCCCGACTTAAAATCAGACTTGGATACTTCAACTTTGGGTCCTTCGCCCTTTCTTCTATGCATAAATGACATTGTTAACATTCTTTTTGCTCCCGTCATTGCTATGTACGCCGATGACACCGATGTTTTCTTTACCGATCCAGATCTAAAGTCACTAGAGCAGCGTGCTAATATTGGGCTAAACGAAGTTAGTACCTGAATTGATGTGAGTGAAATCAATTTATATGTAAAGATAAAGGAAACACAGTACGTAATATTTCTTCTAAAAATAAACCCTTTCATCGTAAAGTAAACTTGAGTATCAACATCAGTATAATAACGTTTAAAAAGGGTAAGAGCGCACTGAATTATAACGCCCGTCAACTCTTCCCGACTTTTGGCAGTCGCTTTTAGGTTTGACATCAGCTGGTCTGAGCACATAAATCACGTTCGTGCTAAGTAATTGAGATCTCTTGGTATGTTGTACAGCCTAAAATATTTATTGCCGTTGAGCGTTAGTAAACAAATATATTTCGCTTTTATTCATTAGCCAATAACATATTGTCACCTTGTCTGGGGTAGGTGCATTAGGACTGATGCTGAACGTGTTTTCTCTTTACAAGAAAAAAAAAGGCTTAAAAAGGATTTCATCCCATTCTACCCCATCAACCGACTTTTTTATAAAACTCTGAACGCGCCACCATTTACAAAATATACCAGTTTTCCTTGGCA
Organism: Rhipicephalus annulatus; assembly: GCA_013436015.1. Taxonomy (NCBI): domain Eukaryota; kingdom Metazoa; phylum Arthropoda; class Arachnida; order Ixodida; family Ixodidae; genus Rhipicephalus; species Rhipicephalus annulatus. The sequence continues at coordinate 128,292 of WOVY01000124.1, read as the reverse complement.
ACAATAACTTTTCAGGAATTTAAACATGATCGTATCATGTTTTCAAACAAATATCCAAGCAGAGAAGTGGCATATCACCTTGGCAGTATTTCATCAAAGGAATCAAGACCAAAAACTAATAACGGTTCAGAAACTATAGATTATCAGAATATTTCATTGTTCAATGCATACCCATACTTAATCGAATTGGCCAATCAAAACGCAAGTATGTCATGTTTTGAAAATCAGTTAAAGCAACTGTTTCTGCCTCCTCTAAATATACAATTGTTTTGAAATCAACGCGAAAACTATGTAGCTTTGTATATTTGTTAACTTTGTATATTTGTCAAACAAAATAATGTAAACTTATATAAATTTGGTCCTAATGTGTTTTACTGTTCTCTTTTTGTTTATATAGGCTGTACAATGAGCATTTCGCTTGAAATTTTTGCTGGTTTCTCTTTACTTGTTCTTCAGGAGCATTGTGCATATTTTCTCTGGTTTGGCTCGTGGCCGTCCGACGTGTGAGTCTGGTGTGACGGTGTCGTGAGAAGACGTACGAGTCCCCTTTTGCTTTGCCTCGTGGACATATTTCATGTTGTATGAAACTGTGTCCGAAATTCTATTACATTCTATTCTAACTTATTATAACATGTATACGTACACTTTATCGCAGCATTATATTAAAATTTTTTACTGCAAACGCATAGTTTACCACTCATGTTTGATGATTTGACATAGGGTGTTTTACATCCCAAAAACACCATAGGCATATGAGACACCGTACTGGAGGGACTAGGAAATTTCTACCACCTCGGATTCTTTAACGTGCATCAAAATCTGAGCACGCGGGCCTACAGCATTTTCACCTCCATTAAAAATGCAGCTGCCGCAGCCGGGTTTTGATCCCGCAACCTGCGGGTCAGCCGCCGAGTATCTCAGTACTTAGACCAGCACGGCGGGGCACGACACATGTCTACAGAACCTGATTGGCCAAGGAGCGTGCATAAATGCAAGACAGCTGTATACACTAGAAAGATTACCAGGTGAAGAACAAAAACAGAATTGCGTGCTTGAAAACAATCAATTGCACATTAGAAGCAAATAAACCAGCCAATCAGTGGTCTTCTGTAAAGTAATTTTACTCCCACAGCTGTTCAATGCGACAAGTACATACCTGCCAAGTCTCCCGGATAAGGATGGTTTCTTACATTTGTATGGTTGGCTGGAAAATCCTCCTGAAATCTAAATTTCTGTGCGTAATCTGGCCGTATTGCCGAAAGTCTGAATAATTTCGGTAATGGCTGTCTACAAAACTATCGGACTATAGCTTTACGATTGGAACAACTTAGGACGCGTTGATGAATAGAAGTATCTATGTTATACTAATTCGCAGAATTACCCAGCCGAGTTCCGTCTATCCTCTGGGCCGCAATTCGTGTACTCTGAACACTTTGGCGCGTCGTGCCGGATAATACAAACTTCGGTTGGAACCTTGAGAAAACACGCATGGCCACGGAAAACACGGTAGCTGCTAAACGTATACGGCCGCGACAAAACTGACAGAACTCTGAAAGTGCACGCGCGCCCAACGCTCACTCAGGGAAAGCAACGCTTCTTCCAGCAAACACTGCGCACAAAACCGCGACTGCTGCTATAGTAAGACATAGCGAAAAGCGACTTTGTTTTGAAGGCATGTGTGCCGCCAGGGCACGCGGATCAAAATTGGAACTACAGTTTGCCGGAACAGCAGTCGCTACCACGCGATCATCGATAGCGACAACGAGCTCCGAAGGTAGTGCGCGGCTAACGTAAAGCGCTAGATTGGTCAAGAGGCACGAGCTCTGACGTGCACTTCCGCGGCACGGCATGCCTCATTGGTCCGTTCGCGTGTGTCCTAGAGAAGGGAGTTGTTTCCCGGAAGAAATATTTTATTCATTTAATCTAGTTTGCAAACGAAGAGACGTTGGTAATTTTCTTTTACAAAGTGTCGGGCATAAGAATATTTTGGATCCCTTTTGAGATTCGCACTTATCACCGACATTTTGTAGTTGGGACACCCCATCAGCTGTTATAAGACCATAACTCCAATGTTTCGGCCCTGTTCAAAAACCCCACCCCTCAACCTCTTGCCACTGTGCTTTTTATTTCTTTGCTGAAAGAAAAAAGTAAGCAAGAATTATATCATCGCTATCCCCGCTCCACTGTGCAAATGTCCCAAATTTCGAATACTTGAACTTGGAAGTTATGCAAGTAATGCATTTTGAATTTTCGAATTGATGAGTTTGCGCCTTTTCTTACTTCCCAGTGTGCCAACTCAGCGCGAATGTGACAGGAAGAAACTATCTCAGTGGTAGTGAGGCTTCATATTACGTCTTTTTTTTTGTCTGATAGATAGCACATTGAAGAATGGTTTTCTTTGTGTCTTTTAAAATCTGTGCCAACTGTAGCGCGATAAATCTACGTGGCGTAAGTCGTTCTAATGAAAACTTCAACCTAAAAGCCCTTTATGCAGCTCCACGAATGGGTGCCTAATGCATATATTGTACGAGCAGTGAAATTCCCCGACAGTCTTAAAATACATAAGGTAACTATCCTTCGTAGTTTATGCAGCTGGGAAAATAAAGCGCAAACAGCGTATTTATTGGAGTAGGTAGTCAAAATTTCATAGGTGTTCATATTCTGTATACGACGTTCACCTATTTTTCATGACAGAGTGGTATGTTCTTTTTTCTCCTGTTGCAGCGCACAACGTTTTCTTTGCTTTGAAATAGTCAAAGTAATATTAGGAAAAGACCCTGTTTTTTTTTCTTTCTCATTTAGCAACGCCACAGAGTACGCGATGCACAGAACTTGCAAAGCAAGCGGCGTGTCCGCTTACCCTCTTGCTGTGCCCTCTGACCCTCAGCTGAGTTGCGGAGCCTGCATTACCATTGTTTGTTTATTCTTTTTGTTCATTATCCTCTTGTGCCAAAGGAAATCGCAGGCCCTTCTCGCAAAACCGGCTGACCGACAAGTGCGATTAAGGCTCCTCCATACTATCAGGCATCCACTCTTTTATTTTTGTTTGTCGTCACGGCATAGAAACGAGGCTCGTCAAAAGGAAACGGCAGCATTGTTCACTTTTCTCATTGTTCCTTCTTTCTTCGTCGTCATCATTTGTGGCCGAGAGGACGCAAAGCGAACGTGACGGACGCCTTTCACTGCCCTGCAGAAAAACTGTTTGGTCCACCTTCATGGAAAATAAAACTGGACATTTTTTTCTTTTTTCTTTTAAAAACGAAACTAAATTTCATGAATATACCAGTTCCACTTTTCCGGTGAACAATTGTCGGTAGATGGTGTTTTGGTCGTCTTCCTTACCGCGTTCGTTGCCAGGCACATACGAAGTCATGATTACACAATACGGTAGAGAGACTTACGCACACTATCGGGGCTGCACAAAGGATCAATTGAAATTAGGGTGCACAAAACACAAACATGTCCAATAACCTTCGCACATCACAGGAAAGCTCTTGGGAAGATACATATGTGTAAGGCAGCAACAAATACTTGAGACAAGGTGACTTGTAGTTTGAGACAGAAAACCCACACGTTTTGACGAATAGTAGTTCCTACTACTAATATTTAGCCTACTACAATGACGTAAACTTTTATGTTGTTGTTAAAAATGCTGGTCAACACATTGTTATATTATTATTATTATTATTATTATTATTATTATTACCGTACGACGTAGACATTCTCTACCAGAATGCTAGCCATCCGCGTTCCAAGACAAAAAATATTTAGCTATTGTTCTTTCGTCCTCTTTTCCTATCATCGCTATTTCTGAAACCTGGCTTTCACCCCTCGACCTTGCACCACCTTCCGCAGCTACGAAGATTTCAGTGCGACCACACAAAAACGTGGTAGTGTGCTTATTATCATTCACAGTTCACTGAACGCTGGACCGAAAGACCTGGAATCTGGAAAAATTGATCGCGTTTGAAATCATGCGGCCACGCCAAGATGGATTGTTGATAGGGTGTTTCTTATCACCACCCTGCATTCATCTGCTTTGATTCGTGTTGTCATATCTTCCAATAAACATGTGATATATTCTTATAGTGGAAACAGAATTATTGTTCTTGGTGACTCCAATGTGCCTGTAATTTACTGGAGCACTTTACTTTTTCTCATTATGTGGCTTCATTAAGAAAAAGTACACCCTGCTCTTGTATTTTCTGGCATATAATTCGCTACGGCAACATAACACCGTCAATAGCTGCAGAGACGGCGTCTTAGAACTCAAGCTCCCAAACGATCAACCCATTCGAGTTTCACGCATGACATCTCTTTTGTTCTTCGTCGAAAATTCCAACCACCGCTTAATGTTAGATTATTTGTATGCGCCGAAACAACGTGATACAGCCGTCGTTTTAACAAATCTCCAAATTTTGCTTCCAAGAGAGGTAAATACATGAGATCTTATTATCACTTCTCAGCTGTTGATTGGTCACAGGTTATTCACAAACCAAATGTTATTGACCAGGCCGAGGAGCTTAGAGCTAGTAGTAAGTAGTTTGCGTAAGCTTCTTTTTCCGCAGTACACACCAAAACACTTGTTTTTTGCCCACTTGTTCTTTCCTTACCTCATAAGTGCACTGAAGCATACAGTTCGGGCTCACGAGAAGGGTAATTGTTCTCCACTCTGCAAGTCGAAGGAAGAGTTCAGATTTTTCCGACCTCTCTTCAAACGCCAATATAAATGGGACCACAGCTCACATACTGCATGATTAGAAAAACAAGTTAGCGGACCCTAAATTTTCGCCTTTTCGAGTTAACCGTGATAGCAACATTCTTTTCTAGTGCGTACTTCAAACACATTGAATGAAACCTTTTAGAATTTGCTATGCATCCATTATATGTGGTGTTAAGGGAATAGGCGCAGTAGCGTGTATGCCTCTTGTAGTGGGGTACCACCTTTCCACCATATATATAGCCATTACAATATTAACATATTCTCACGCCCGTTGGAGATTGATTCTTTTAGCACGCATTATTACTGCAATATTTCATGTTGCATTGTGAGGCATGAACGCAGGACGCGTGTATTTATGAAGCATAAACAATATTTTCACTGCATTTCCAAGTGAAGGAAGTTATTTTGCTGTTTTCTTGAAGAGAGGCGTGGCAATGTGGTAGAACATACACTTCTCATGCAAATGACCCGGATTCATTCCCCACTCGTACCCAAACGACCCTTGTACAGTCTCCGCTCTGTTCCAGGATTCCTTATTGTGTATTTCTTTATTTGCATCATTTTAGATTTTTAGGTCACGCATAAGATGATTTTTAGGGGCGAAGCTCCTTATGGCGTAGCTTGTGCGTCTCTCGTAGTACGTAACCACCAGTGGCACATATCCGAAATAGGTATAACATTTAACCTCCAAGGTGGTGCCGGTGAGAAATTTCATCTGTGCGTTGTTTAAAAATAAAAAAATAGTGCTCAATGTACATGCCAATGGCTGCTAATGGGAAATGAGAGACAGGAGCATTCGGCTTTTAGTCAACGCGCACGCTGCGATCCCCATTAGCAGCCTTTGGCATGTACATTGAGCACTATCAGACAAGAAAGGGTTGCTACATTATACTCGCTGGGTGTAACCTCCTTTCTTTTAGAAAGGTTTAGCGAGCGTTGAGCCGCAGGGCCATGAATACAATGAACTAGTATATACCATGAATGAATTTGAGGGGGTTAAAGGGGGGAAGCAGATACGAAGCGCAAGCCGTAAGAAATTAAAAGCTGAGTTCTCCTGTCTCTCATTTCACATTAGCAGCCACTGCCATGTACATTGAGCACTATCTGACAGGAAAAGGTTGCTACGTTATGGTCGCTGGGCGTAACCTCCTTGATTTTAGAAAGATTTAGCGAGCATTAGGCCGCAGTGTCATGAATACAGTGAACTAGTATATACCATCAACTCAAGGTGGTTGAAGGTGGGAAGTATATACGAAGCGCAAGCCGTAAGAAAGTATGCGTGTGCCACCTCTCGTTTAGTCCTTGGATTGTCCACTGAATGGCGGTGCTTCTATATGGGGAATATATGATAAAAAGATGCGAGATGGTGGGACTTGGAGTGTTGAATAGATGGACGAACGGACACACAGACAGGTGCATGGATGCACACATGAAAGGACGCAGGGGCGGATGCATGAACGACCGCAGGGACGGGCGCACGAACAGACGCATGGACGGTCACACAGACGGACGCATGGACGGACGAATGCTTCGCCACACTCTACATCATTCACTCCGTGGATATGCTGCCATTTTTTGCTCACAACTAGTGACAGTGACAGCTACGCCGGAATTTCTGCGAAACCAGTTTTTTAAAGCTATCGCACTACATATCTTCCTTACAGGACAGTTTAGTTATGGAAGTACGTTCACAAAGAGTCTTGAAAAATAGCCGAATCTTTCAGGTTACTGGACTCAGACGCTGTCGAAGTCAATATCGTCGCCGACTGTATTGCCACACATTATTCATTCGCTCATAAGGCTTTAGAAACTGGGACTCGCATAGCACAACAGCACAAGGCAGTTAGGGCATTTAGGGGTCTATCGCAGAATAAAACGCTCCTCTCCCCATGTAGTAAGCGCCTAAAATGGTCCTTATCGTGTGGCCCAGCTCGCACCCCTTCTGCTGATGTAGAGGCTTATGGTAGTGAATTTGTCCCAGTACTGGCTACAACATTTCATAACTGCCTGAACGCTTCCACACTTTCCCCCGCATGTGAAAAACTGCACTTGTCTTTTCAGTCCTTAAGTTGGGCTGCCAAATTGATGTCTCTAGTTATCACCCGATTTCTTTACTTTTTGCCACAACGAAGACGTTTGACCTGCTTCTTCACAACATATTGTATGTTAGCGTGAATAGTTCATCGTTTTATAATCAGCACGGATTTCTCCATAGTCGCTCAGCTGCCACAAATCTTGCTAGTTTTTGAGATTTGAGATTAGACATTTCGTTTGTTTCTTCATAATCGATTGTTAGCTTCGACCTCAAGATAGAATTATTAGTTTACTCACACATACTAAAACTCATGCTACACAGGCTTACTCAAATGCCACAAAGGCCACAAACTGCACGAGTGTCTCTCCGTCACGTCGTCGTCCTCATTCACTAGGTATACAAAAAACAAGTGCATTTCCAACAATCAGCCACCCTGCAACACTTAACGTCCTCGTTAGGCTGTCGCAAGAATGTTCTTGACTGACCTAATAGTCTGTACAATTTTAACAAAAATCGAACGAGAAAAAGGAAACAGTGTCATTCATGGTGAAGATAGCAGGGTAAAAGCTGCAATATCTGCAGCTTGCCAGGCCCCGCTATCCCGACACATTGGCAGCAACGTGCGGTACCGAGAGGTTTACTTTGAGGCAAGCATTTGAACTCGCACTGCGATAATCAAGAGAAACACTCAAGAAGCGTTTTTTATAGAAAGCCAAACACTTATAGACATATCTAAATTAGAAATTTTAGGCATTACACGTAGAGTATTGCTTGTTATTTTGAGTTATTTAGTATAATGAGTAGGCAATATTGTATTTTGAAGACTCTACCACCTCCCCCCCTTTTTTTCTGAAAAAAGACAGATTGATGTGCTCTGGTGTTACCTTAGCAAGGCTTTTGACGCAGTCAGCCACTCACTGGTTATGACTTAACTTGCAAACTTTGATGTGAACACGTATGTTGTGAGCCTTCTTCAGATCTATTTGTTTCATAGATCTTATGTCCCCGTAAATGGCCAAAGATCTTCTTTATAAAGGTTACTAGTCGAGTCGTATCAGAAGCAGTTGCATTCGCAAGCACGCACCTAATCGAACTTTCTTGGTTTCACAACCTCCCTGCACCAGCCGTTTTTTATACACTTGTGGCGACTGCCTGTGTTTTCATCTGTGCATCGAACTCATGCCGGCGCGCAAAGTACTACTTTTTTGGTCTTGGTGCATATTGCGCTTAGGCCACCTCCAAGCTATCACCAGGCGGCCCGTTTGTTTGTCATGAAAGCCCTCCTAGCAATACAATCATGGTCGTGGTTGAAAGTCGGTAAGCCACTACGACTGGCACACATGCTACTGCGCTTATTACCTGAAAGACGTGTAGTGGGTGCATAGCAAGCTCGCAAAAGTTTCATGCAATAAGCGTTTTAAGTACGCTCTAGAAACTGGATATCACTATCGTGTTCAAATTCAACAGGCGAAGTTTTCGGGACTGCTCATCATCATCACCACCACCACCACCATCATCATCATCATAATCGTTATTATTATTATTATTCTTATTATTATTATTATTATTATTATTATTATTATTATTATTATTAATATTATTATTATTATTATTATTATTATTATTATTATTATTATTATTATTATTATTATTATTATTAAATGCGAAGGCAGTCGGTGGAGAGACACTGGCCTGTAAACTGATCATCCGTGTTTTGACAGATTTCCTGGTTTTCCTGAGGCTTTTTCTGAATGGGTGACAAGCTGCGGTTTTGTCGACGCCTGCCGATGCTGTTAAGCTGTATTTCAAGATTGGAACCTGCTTTTCTACAAAATTCAACAGGTTCATCAGGATAAGAAAACGCCCCCTTCGTAGATCGCGCCCCTGCGCCATACGGGACCTTCGAACGGGCAAGCTGCGTCTTCATCGGTACCTGCCGTCGCCTCTACGCTGCTGCGGAAATCAGAATTTGCTCATCTAGCAACTTGGCGTTGTTCGCCAGGATAATAGGCTCACCCTATGCTGCTCGCTTTGCAGTCGGTTGCGAGACACTGGCCTGTAAACTGATCATCTGTCTTTTGACAGGTATATTGTTTGTTTACACCTCTTCTTACTTACTGTAGACCATTTGTCTTGTATAGCCTTGTCTTGTCTCCTAGGTGATCTTGGATCACTCACATGGGGGATTGGCCACACTGTACCTCATAATAGATCAATTTTTACAACGCTTGCTAAAAAAATAAAGAGAATTTGCTGCTGACTGCCAAACTTCTTTTTCTTTCTTCCTTTTTCGTGGCCAGTTGCTATGAGTGAGGAAGACTTGTGTATTTCATGTCAAAGGACTGCGCCTTTTGATGGTCGATTTATGAATTGTCTTGAATGCAAATATTTCTATCATCTTGGATCTAGCTGCTCAGGCATAGCTCCCAATACATTTACTACTATAGTGCGGTCGAAAAGAGAATGTTGGGTTCGCAAAACCTTCAGAGCCAACAAATGCAATGCGCCTCTGCTATGTCTTCCGATGCACCGCTAACGCCAAGCAGCAGCGATTCTATTTCCGCTATGGTCGAAGAAATTACAGATATAAAAAGAAGTTTAGAAGTTCTGCCTGCACTAAGTAAGAAGGTTGATTCAGTCTTGCCTCTAAAGACATATATTAGCAGCTGTCAAGGTCAGTCGCTGACCTTGATGAGTCAGTCTCTTTTCTTACAAAGCAGTATAATACCACATTGAACAGCTCGAATCATCAGAGGGCGCTGCAGTAAAGAGAGAGAGAGAAATTTTGAAAAACGGAATGAAATTGTTGAGGCCCAAGCTAAAATTTACATCGTTTACAACAAGAGAAAAACGAATCCGACCAATACAGTAGACTGTCTAACTTGGAAATTCATGGCTTACCAGTCACCCAAAATGAAAATTTGAAAGAAATGATCATAGATCTTGCTGTGAAACTTAAACTGCATGATTTTTCTGTTACTGATGTGGTTGCCGTGCACCGCCTTCCTAGCAAGCAGGATTCCTCTCCAACAGCCCTGGTGCGCTTTTGTAATGTCGCTATGAGAGAAAAATGATATAATAGGCGTGGTAAGCTACGAGAGTTATACCTCACTAAAGTGCTACTGAAAATTTTCTTCAATGACAACCTAACAAAGCTCAACAGGCATCTGTTCTGGCTTGCTGGTCAGTGGGCAAGCAAAACAACTACAAATTTGTTTGGCTGAGAGCAGGCAAAATATTTGCCAAGAAGAATGAGGACGGTTCACTCATTCGAATAATCATGGACGGTGAAGTAGAAAAGATCAAATGAATATGGTGTCATCTGCTCCACTTTCAGTTTCCAACTTCGATACCTTTAGAAGCAGCTTCGGTCCTAACTCCCATTCAGATTTTACTTTGGTTAATGTAAACATTCGCAGCTTTCGCGAATACTGGGAGGGGTTCAAAAGGTTAGCGGAAGATGCAAACACTTTCGTGGATGTTTTTGTACTGACTGAAATTAATGTTCCAGATTCATTCCTGCATTTATTTGGGCTGAAAGGTTTATCCGCTGAATTCTTAACTTGAGGGCTTCGTAGAGGTGATGGCATTGCTGTTTTTTGTGAATGATAAGTATACTGTTTCTGAAGTAAAGGTTAATTTCACCCACGCTGAAGTCCTTACTTTAAAGTTGTGTTCCTTTCATTTATATCTTACTTTGTTACAATCTACCACCCCCGTAATAATGAAGTCAATCACTTTATTCTAGAAGTAGAAGCTGTTTTGAAGCGTTTCAGTTGTGAAGAAACATTTTGCATCATGGGTGGCTTGAACGTTGATATTTTATGTTTAGGTAAAATTCAAGTATCTGATTATCTTTCATCTCTGTCAGCTTTTGGCCTGGAACACACAATTACAGCTTGCACACGAGAAGTTGTAAGCGGTCAATTAAAACGCTCTTGTTTGGATCATATAGCAGTGCGGGCGCCGAATCACACTTTGAGCTCCTGTGTCATAACACAACGCCTAGCAGACCATTACTTTACTTCCTGCCGCCTTTCTTCTAAAACACTGCCTTCTGCCTCTTCCTGCTTGAAAGCGGACAGCTCGCGTAAAGAAATGCGTGTGTCAGTTATTGATCAATGCAAAATGGATTCGTTAGTTAAAGAGTTCGATTGGCCTTCTCTTATTGTTTCTGCTTCTACTTGTGAAGTATAAGATAGGTTTTGCTCAAAAATGCGTAATCTGCAACATTCTTGTTCTCGTATTTCTAGGGCTAAGCAAAGATGTAATCATAACTGGCTGTCCCCAGATATTTTAGAAGCGGTTGCTGACAGAGACATGCTTTGGAAACAATTGAAACGGTGACCTAGTAAAGCAGAACTTCGTACCAATTACAGAATTGCAAGGAATAAAGTGGTTTCCCTTATCCGATGCGCGAAACGACGATACTTCCATCATCTGTTTCAGTTATCTACCGGAAACCCGGCGCGGATCTCGTCACTGCTAAACCTACTTCGAGCAAAAGAAAATAGCGATGCTAAGCCTACTGATGCGTTTACTGGGGACCCTGCGCATACAGCTGATGTTTTCAATCGCAACTTCGCGAATGTGTCTGGTGGACTTTCTTCGGCGGCGAAAGGCCATTCTCGTTTAAAGAAATCAACACCTGCATCGGCATTCCTTCCAACTTTAACAATAGACGACCTCGCTAGAATATTTTCCGGCTTCAAAAGGTAAAAACCAGCAGGTATTGATGGTATCTCTGTATCTTTGCTGTAGCGGTCTGGACGCATTATCAGACATTCTCCTTTTTATGTTTAATGGATTCCTGGAGGCGGCTTTTCTCCCATCAGACTTAAAAACAGCAATTGTAAAGCCAATATTGAAAGGTGGACCAAAAAATAGCGTTGACAGTTACCAACCCATTTTACTTTTACCTATCCTATAGGTTAAACAAGTATAGATAGATAAATTTTTGCTCATTTCAAGCCGCTATTTTAGTTTTGTCGCAAGTCGTGGCACAATTGATCTACTTGAAGAATTTTTCGATTAACTGAATTATGCTTTGGAACATACCATGTTTGCCTGTGCTTTATTTTTTGATATCTCTAAAGCATTTGACCCCTGAACCACTCTATATTGCTTGAAAAAATATATTTTCTTGGCTTTAAGGGTCCATGCTACGACTTTCTTAAAGATTATATTTCTGATCATTCCCAGGTAGTGCGGTTACACAATTGGTTACCTTTCAGTAATAGGCTTCCCTTGAAATCTGGTGTACCACAGGGATCCATTTTATCTCCACTTTTATTTAATTTATTCATAAGTAATTTTACTGCTGCTGTTCCAAACTGTCTTGTATATCAGTATGCAGGCGACACTGTTCTGTTAACTAAACATGTATGTTACAATAAAGCGTTGTCACTACTACAAGACAGTGTTTATCAGGCTGCCTCATGGTTTACGGATAATTGCCATGTGATTAATCAGAAAAAAGCGGAATTAATTTGCTTTAAAAATTCAACGAAAGCAATGGTTACGAATGCACCCCTACTACTTCTTCATGCCCGTGATTGCCCCTCCTGTAAGTGTACTCCCATTGAATATGGTAATTCTATAAATTATCTTGGTGTGTTTTTCGATAGCGCCCTGACCTGGAATGATCATTTGGCTTACATTTCTGACAGACTACGAAAAATATTGTGGTTACTCTTTAATATTAGATAAATTGCAACCACCACTATTAAAGTAACCATCATGCTTGCTCTTGCGTTTATTCTCCTACGAGATGGCATCACTTTATTTGCTTTCTGTTCTTCGTGATGGCAGCGTCGGGTTGACAATATCTTAAAAAGTATGTTGAAATCCATTGTGTACTTTGTTCCTCAACAGACAATGTCAATTTAATTGTTCTACTTCCCTACCGTTTTTCAAACCGTTCTTTAACCAAACTGTTGTATTACGGCATTTATGGGGCTCTCAGTTCAAAAACAAATGCATTGCCCCTCGTATATTTAGAAAAACTTCCCGCTTTTTTGTACCATTAATCAAAACACGATATGGTGAAGCTACTAGAATGGTCTATGTCCCTACTGTTTTTAATAACATTCCCGACAGTGTTTTTTCGGCAACGACTAAACGCAGTCTACGAAAGAGCCCAAGGTCTCTAATGCTGCATCAGTTACCGCTTTATGGGTAAAATCTGTTAAAAAATTGTCAATACTTATTCGCATTTTTGCTGTTTAGGTAGTATTTCTTCAGCTTATTTGATTCTTGGTTGTTATTGTGTTTAAATGTAGCGGAAATGTGTTACATGTATTCTTTCTCTGTTTACATAAAAATTTTTCAATATGTGTGTCATCTCTCGTTTGCCGATGTGCCGGGCCATGTCCTCCAAGCCACCGTCTGGCTTTGCCAGGCCTGTTATTTGTTTTGTACAACTCAAGATGACAAGAAAGATTATTATTATTATTAATATTATTATTATTATTATTAATATTATTATTATTATGATAATACTAGTATTAAATGCGAAGGATTTATTAGCGAACTTCGCCAAATTAGCGTATATCTATCTTTCTATATAGCCACCTGGGACTTTAGCTCTCCTGGCCGTTTCGATAATGGTATAAATACGAGACTTAGTATAGCATAACATTACTGCATGAAGAACATATTTGACTAGTCATAACAAGAAAAGAATGAATTGTGTGTCATGAATGTCATGATTTACATTTCATGATGCTGCAGCTCTTGCACATTTGTTCACATGGCACGTTGCAAAACTCGTATGGTATGGTCTGATTGCATGAAGAACACAATCGATAGACCCTATTATGAAAATCTTGACACGCGTGTCTTGTAACAACGTGAACACATTCCACGCCCATGAAGCACTCACGGCCGTTTCACTAGCATCACATACACAAGATTTGGTATTACAGTACATGACTGGATGACGAAGGTATGTTACTGGTGCAACATAATATTCATGTGATGCGTGTCAAGTAACAACATGACTGCATGCCACGCTTATTATGAGCTGTCGGCCGTGTCCCTAGCTTCACTTATACCAAATTTGATAATACGGGACGTGAATGAAAGACTAAGGTTCAATACTGGCGCAAACATGACAAACATCAGATGCGTGTCATGTAACAACATGACTACAGGCTACGCTTGATGCGCTCGCGGCCGTTTAGCTAGCTTCCCTTGTGCCAAACTCGGTATTACGCAACGCGAACGGACGACATAGGTAAATGACACATCTAAAGATGACAATCACGCCATGCGTGTCATGTAACACCACGACTACATGCCACACTGATGATGCGCTCGTGGCCGTTTCGGTAGCTTCATATATGCCAGAATTAGTATTACGTGATGCAAATGTATGAAGAAAGTGTGTGATTGGTTCAAACATGTATGTGACTGGTGAGAACATGACTACATGCCACAGTCAAGGCGCTAAAGCATTTTGACGTGACGTAGTGCGTGTGCTCGGCATCGTTCATTTTCTCGCGTCACGCTGGTGCTGCCACGCCAGGTGCTGGTCCTGCCATATACTCGCAGGTACGTGCTGCACTGCGTTGCTTTGACGCATGCGCGTTTCAGCGCGTCCAGCGTGTCCAGACATAGTGTTGTCTGGGTAACGCATCGGCGCCAAACGCAGTATGTCACATTTCGTGCCAGTTGCCGTCGGGCCACGCCGACAGACGATGATCGCGCCCGGCGTCAGACTATAGAGTGCTCGTGTTTTGCTAACGTTGCGACGCTGTGCCCAGCATGCATGTGCGTCAACGCTACATAAGAGTATATTGGGACCTTCGTAATGTGCTCGCGCCTGTTTTGCTAGCTCCTCATATACAGAATTTGGTGTTTCGTGACCTCAATGGATGACAAAATATATGAATGGTGCAAACTTCATAATCGTTACACACGTCTCATGTAAGAACATGACAACATACCACGCTCATAGCGTGCTCGTGGCCATTTTGCTAGCTCCACATATACTAATTTGGTATCACGTGACGTGAATAGATGACAAAGGTAAAAGACACGTCCAAACTTCATAATCGTAACGCGGAAGTCATGTACAGCATCATTTGCCTTCATCTTGTAGCGTTGTGCTGAATTTAAAGTGGCAATTTAACATTTCTTATTCATGCTTCGCATATCATCGATTCCCACTGTACGTTGGATCTGCCAATTATTGTTATTATTAGTAGCAGTAGTAGTGGTAGAAGTAACAGTAGTAGTAGTAGTAATCTTATTGTTATTTCGACAGTACAACACAGATGGAAGGTCTGTCAAAGCCAGACATGGAGGGCTTGGGCGACAAAGCCAAACAAACGAACAAACGAGAGACACCATGCTTATCGAAAAGCTTGTTCCGTAAAGTAATCAGAAAAAGAAGACCTTTAACTACTCCATACTACAACTAAACGGAATCATATAAACAGAAGAATAACTTCATAAACAGTAGAATGTGATAAGCATCTCTAAAGATCCAGCACCACAAAAAAAACATGACTGGCCCTTCTCTCTAAGAATCGATTAGACCCGGCCACGCCGGTCTAGTGGCTAAAGTACTCGTCTTCTGACCTACAGGTCGCGGAATCAAATCGCGGTGGCACGGCTGCAATTTCGATGGAGCCAAAAAAAATGTAGGCCTATTAGGCCTATATTCTCAGATTTTGGTCCACGTTAAAGAACCCCAGGTGGTCAAACTTTCCGGAGCCCTCCACTGCGGCGTCTCTCATAATCGTATGGGATTTTTTGGACGCTAAACCCCACATGTCACTCATCAATCAAAGATGGTTTATACACAAAAGTGAGGCTCGTCTTCACAAGTTATTCTGCATAGTTTCACCCCAAGGAATAAGTGCTAAAGAAACAAATTCTAATGTAACAAATGCTAATGAAAATAATAATTTAATTCCAATGTAAACTGCAATCAGCTAGAAAGTTGCGGCACCGGAAGCACGCGCAAATTAGCACGCACAGAACAAGTGCGGACTATCAACTGCCACAGCTCGACATTTAAAGCACGTGGCTCAAACAGAGAGAAAGACGCACGAAACAAATGCCTAAGCATGCGCAACACGAGCGCGAACTACTGTGACAATTTTTACTTGTTCGTGCGTGATAAGCGTTCTATTTTCATGAATACAGTGAGGCCAGTGAACGATGTGACCTTCACGCTCTCGGTGACCACTGTACAAATAGAATAGGAGAAAGCAGGAAGGTTAACCAGAAGGACTTCCGGTTGGCTACTTTACATTAGACATTCAGGGAATGGGAATAAAAACATAAGAAATAGAAAGGAGGGAAGAAAAGGAAAAAAAAATTAGCCCCATATCTTTATGTTAATCTGCAAATGTCGTCGAATGACGATAGTCTTGCGTGTGGAGAGAGTGAACAAAACATTTCTTTGTTGTTCTGCGCAAGAACATTGCGAATGGTATTCTGGAGACGCTGC
Organism: Rhipicephalus annulatus; assembly: GCA_013436015.1. Taxonomy (NCBI): domain Eukaryota; kingdom Metazoa; phylum Arthropoda; class Arachnida; order Ixodida; family Ixodidae; genus Rhipicephalus; species Rhipicephalus annulatus. The sequence goes on along the minus strand of WOVY01000124.1, from coordinate 112,071 downwards.
GTTAAAGTGCCTCGAACGTGCAGCGGAGGCGAAAGAGCGCATCAAGTCATGTCACCCGTGAGACATGAGCGCCATCTGGGAGCTTTCTTGGAAAACGAAGCGCGTGGCTCTGAGACGGGTGTGCGCGCCCGTGTCAGAGGAAATAAAGTGCACAACACGAGGCAATGGGTAGGTGCCACCACTATCTTGTCTTAGCGAATCATTGGGAACACTCGCTTTTTCGTGCAAGCATTGCATCGTAAGCGCAGCGTGATAAGTGCTACGGTCCACTATATTACCTATATATGCCTTTTCTGATAAAAGACGCACATTCAAAATATATACGTGTTGTTATGGCGCCGCAGACATGCGCAAAATTTGCTTTTTATTTGACAAATGCACAAATATGTAAACGCTGATTTTTGAGCAACATTAGTGGGAGCTGCGGATGGGTTCAACCGTTTCAGGTACCCGATCTCGTTAAGAATGAACAAACAGACAAATCTACAAACAGACAGACAGACCAAAGTTTTTGCGTCGAGGTCTCTAAGAAAGACTATTGTCTTCGAAAAGGAAGAGAGAGACCGTAACTTGATTGATATGTGGGGTTTAACGTCCCAAAACCACTATATGATTATGAGAGACGCCGTAGTGGAGGGCTCCGGAAATTTAGACCACCTGGGGTTCTTTAACGTGCACCCAAATCTGAGCACACGGGCCTACAACATTTCCGCCTCCATCGGAAATGCAGCCGCCGCAGCCGGGATTCGAACCCGCGCCCTGCGGGTCAGCAGCCGAGTACCTTAGCCACTAGACCACCGCGGCGGGGCGAGAGACCGTAACTTCACTGCAGTGAGTGAAACTCCACTGCAAGTCACAAGCACCCAGGAAAAGCCGGCGTCCTCAGAAGCACAAGCACTGCCTTGTGGCCAGTCGTGATATGTGAATGGTTCAGGAATAGCACCTGCCCAGAAAATGGCCGATCATCCTGTCGTCGCGATCCATTTACAAATACTTGACCTATTAGGCGCGAAACCATGTGATTTTCCATGCGATGCGGCGTGCTGCGTCGCATGGTTCGGCGTGCCACATGCGACGTTTCGGGACACACGAGGGCAAAGGAGCTATCAGCGGCAGGCTCTGTTCCCATGCGGCACCTCGGCATGCAGAATCGAACGACTTGGTATCCTCGTAATGAGGCTCAAAACAAACAACGTTGCCCAGCCACGCTTCGTTCTATAAAATAATAATAAATCGCAATCGTGAAGGACAAGCACGTCGTAACCGCGGCAGCAGCTGATTAATCACGACTCCGACAAGGCCTAGAATGGCGGGCGCCAGCCGTCGCCTACGCCGTTCACACGCGAGCTCATCATCGAGCACTTATTTTTGACAACACTATCAAGCATTGCGCTCGTATGTAAGGCGTTAGCATACATTAATACTATATCGATGCCATCAATGTGAAGAACAAAGGTGGAAGCATAGTGAGCCAGCGCAGGCACTCGGGTAGCCATGTTACCTGCGAAAAGACCTTGCATTGATGCTGACGATCTCCGATCTCGAAAGCGGTTTCGAAACGGCGTTGTCGTGCAAAAAAGGCACACTTCAAGCATCACCTTATTCTATCCGGAATAATATCACGTCACCAGGGAAATGGATTCGACGTTTGTCACGCCATCGCAGTCGGCGATGTCAGCAAATCCACGCTCGCACCGCTCCATCGACTCGCCTGGAACCTTGGACCTCGGTTGATGGGAGCAGTGACCGGGAGATGACGCCACCAGCATCATAACGCAACTCGTATGCTCACGCTGTGATTCGCTACTACCATGCGGTGGTGCGATGCGACGATAAAAATATCTGGCCGGTTTTATGCTCGCCGCACGAGCTTTGAGGCGTTGCGATGCGATCGTACGTCACGAAACGTCACCACTCCAACTGTCGCACCGTCACCAAGCACACCGCAACGCACGGAAAGTCGCACATCTGTCTCGTGCTTTAATGACATATTTTGAGAGCAAATATCGCAAACACAGAGCGAAGGAACGAAGAATGACAATCACAAGCGGCGTACCGTGCGCCTCCACTACACCCAGTAGAGGCGAGCGGTTTTTTAGGCCTGTGTTTGTGATATTTTCGGCTAAACTATGTGATTAGGCAAGAACCAACTAGTACCAACTGCGTAGATAAGTCAAGTACCAACTGCAAACAAGCACCAAATGCGTAGATAAATCAAGTTTCAGGCCATGCAGAGATTCAAGAACCGCCGTTCTAATCGATGTGGTGGCAAAGTCTCAGCTAAAGGACATGTGTGAATGTCTTTGCAGTGGAAGAGAGGTTATGTTTACCCACTTTCAGCGTTCAATTCATGCTAGACTTGGTAGAGCTTACGTGTCTTCTGAAAGTATCCCTTCTCGCCATGATTACAGAGTTACACCTGTTACATTTAGTGATGATTGTTTGGTTTCATTTTTATTAGGTAAACATAAAAGGAATAGCAAACATTTATCTTTGGACCTCTAGAAATTTCATGTAGAGCTAATAAAGGATGAAGAGTTCAATTGAATTTTTCTAGGGAGCATAGAAGGCTTCGCAAATAGAACACTTGTATTCAGGAGACATACGTGGGAACTATTTAAACAGACCATTAAACTGAAAGAACTTGAAAGAGTCAGTATCCCGAGGTAAGCTGAAAAAAAACTTGAAGTGCGCTTGCCTGAAAACTTGCAACAGTCAGTAGCGGAAGAATGTACCCAGGCCGGTAAATTTTTCGAGGAGATAAACAGAAGTTAACAAAAGCTAAAGTTGATAGACCAAGAACGTTATCGCAGAGCATTGATTTTAGCTGGAGCAGAAAACTTGGTAGCGTGAGAAAACCCCAACAAAACGAGCTCTTGGAGCTGAAAAGAGACGTGCCTGTAAACGTAAATAAGAGAAAAAATATATAGAGGAACAAGGTACCATACGAAAAAAGCAATAGCTGGCGCGTTTTTTTTTAGAATTTCACAGAGAATTATTCAAAGCGACCAGTGTACACGCACATTGTTTTAATAGTAATTTTATTTCAATAATGCCAAGACTTGATTACGAAAGGAAAGAAACTGTAGAATTGCATATAACAAAGCGAAAAGATGAAAAAGCAATTGTTAAGTTAAACTATGGTACGTCTCCAGGACCTCATTGCCTGAGTGCTGCAACAAGACTCCAGACAGTTACGACAAAACTCTTTGAGTCCCACGAAACTTGTGGAATACAGTGGAAAAAAAAATTATGACCAACGTAAACGCGCGATCAGTCCTAGAAAGTTGTAACGCTATGCATCTAAATGTTCCATGCTTCAAATTGACCTCAAAAAGTCGTTTGACCACGTGCCGCATGACTTGCTCCTTTCATCACTGGAGCACATCAACGTATACAGGGAGTTAGATGATCGACCGAGTGTGCATGGCTTACACGGCATGCACGACGAGATTGGCAATAAACAGAACTGCGGGTGAGCCTATATCTGTGCTGCGGGCAGTGACACAGGGTTGTCCACTATAACCCAAGCTTTTTGCTATTTTCTTGAATCTTTCTGTTTACGCGTAAGCATTAACAGTGCATAAGCGGCTTCAAATTGCATGAAGCTGAGGTTAGCCTCCTTGCATACGCAGATGACATTGTAGTTTTTGGTACAAATTATGAGAGTACAATGCATGCTGTAATAGCCGTGAAAAGTTTTTGCCATGTGAGTGGTAGTGCCGTGATATGGGATAAGTTCCTTGGGGTCTGGCATGAAGAATGGGACGTCACAACAAGAATATTTCTAAACGTTAAATCGCAGGACACACCAACGAAGTATTTAGGAGTGCCGCTGGAGTTCTATCACAAGAGTAAACCGTATTGGAAAAAAGAAAAACAGGTGTCACGCAACGAAGTAGAAAAATGGAAAGGTTGGTGTATATCAATATTCGCACGGGCCACAACGTGCAACTTGTTTCTAGTGAACAAGCTGTGGTACGTAATGCAGGTTTTGTGCTGTAATAGAGTAATGAAAAAAATACACAAAGTATATGCACTTTTTATTTGGAGCTCTGTCTGGGAAAGATCAAGCCGCATAAACCTCTTACGAAATGTTCGAGATGGCAGGCATGGATTAGCTCATCTGTACATAAGACAACTTGTGATTCGTTTTCATTTTCTGCGTGAGGTAGATGACCCTTTTTTGAGAACTCTTATATATATATATATATTGTCACGGGAAATGGAACGTGGCAATATATATATATATATATATATATATATATATATATATATATATATATATATATATATATATATATATATAGGATTATCTAGAGTGCTGTCGGAATTTCTCGTATCGACAACAAATATGCAACTAGCGATACAAGGTCAACAAAAGGAAGTTGTTTCGTCTTTCAACTTTTTATCAGTGAGATTTTCGTTAGAGTATCTGGCTGAAGTATCACGTAAAAATTGTATAAAGACCTTGTAGATATTTTACTACCTGTACCATTGTACCGTCAGCTATATTGTACAGGCCCATGACAGGATGTTTTGAAACGTGTTAAAAGTTTGCTTGTGGTGCTAGGGGTCAAAACGTTTTTTTAAAATTGCATACTGGTACCTTACGAGTTGAAACGTGGTTGCAGGATAGGGGAATATTCATACCATGGAGCATAAACTGCCACTTGTGTAGTAAACCGACAACAATTGAAAACGTTTTTATAGATTGCTGGAGTGGGGTCTCTTTCTGGGACATATTGCAGAGAACCTTGAAAGTAGATTAGCGTTAAGTCCACACAGCATCCGTCTCCTTTCGGTTGAAAACGAAGCAGGCGTACCTTATAATCTAAACATGCTCCTGGGCCTGCACACTATATGGAAAACCCAATGTGCCTTTGAAAACGCAGATGTATCTGTGCGCCAATACTTTTGGGAATCTGTGAGCCATTTTCGTGAAATGCTGAAGGGCCAACAAGATGTACCTGACTGGATTTTGTGCATTGAGCCATTGTTACGAATGCCCAAGTATTGATCAATAGTCAGTTAATAGCTGACGGTACCTCAATGAATTTCGTGGGTGTATTTGGTGACGCACTTGCATTTTGACCAATATGTAAATACTTGAAATGTGAACAGTCTTGTACGCAAGGTAATAAAGAAAAAATTGGCCTCATATCTGCATGTTAATCTGCAAATGTCGTCGAAAGACGAAAGGGTTGTGTAGGGAGAGAGTGATCAAAGCATTATTTATTGTACTGCGCGAGAAAATCGATGAATCGCATTTTGGAGACACTGCGTTAGAGTGCCTCGAGCGTGCAGCGGAGGTGAACGAGCGCATCAAGTCATGTCATGGATGGATGGATTAATTAAAACGGCTGAACCCTTTAGATCGGGCGGCGGCTAACGCCACCTAGCCGTAATACTTAGTGAACAAAAACTAGATGTATCTTTTTTTTTCTTTTAAATAGTGAAGTTGATGACTGGTAATTTGCAGTGAAGGGTTCAATTTTCACTCGTACCTTGAGTTTAGCCACTAATAATACAAACTCCTTCTAGTTAATTCTACCCACTCAAAGTCTATTTTGATCTCCTTGTCCCTAAAACCCAGTGCATTGAAAAACAGTGCCATCATCCTGAACTATAGGGTGAAGCCCTTTACAGAACACTATAAAGTGTTCGGCAGTTTCCTCGTCCTCTCTACAAGCACTGCATACCATGTCCACCCCTTTGTATTCGGCCCGATATGTCTTGGTTCGCAATACTCCCGTCTTAGCCTCAAACAGTAGAGAACTACCCCGAGTGTAATCATAGATCCTTTCCTTGGCTGTTTGCTGCTTAAAAGATCGATAGATCTCTAGTGCGGACTTCTTAAGCATGCCGATTCTCCACATATCGGTCTCCGTTTTCTTCACCTTGGTCTTAACCGACAGTTTTTTTTTGGTTTGGCCCCCTGCTCTTTTCTAAGTGTTTACCGGTCAATTTTCTCGTTCGCTTCCTTCAATTTGTATCAACATTCTTCATGTACTAGTAGCTGAAAATCTTCCTAGCCCAACGCTCCTACCCCATTTCTCTCACTCGCTTCTCAAACTTTATGTTGCTGCTAGCTTCCCTGCCCTCGAATGATGTCCATGCCGTATCACATTGTACTCTCTGATTTGGTGTTGTTGTTGTTGTACTCCCTCGTTGCTTAATTTCTAATCTTGCTTGAACCTCTGATCTGGTGCACAAGACCTCATGCCCAAGATCTCATGCACAAGACGTCACACCTGAGACATGAGCGCCATCTGGCGGATTTCTTGAAAAACAAAGCGCGTGGCTTTGAGACTGGTGTGCGCGCCGGCCTCAGAGGTGATAAGGTGTAGAACGCAAGGCGCCGGGTAGGGCCACCATGCATCGTCTCGTCTTAGCAAAGCGTTGGAAACACTCGCCTTTTCGTGCAAGCGTTGTACGATCCCCACAGCGTTATAAACGCTACGCTCCTTAAATTACCTATGCATGCCTTTTCTAGTGAAAGACGCACAATCAGAATGTATATGTGTTGTTATGATGCCCCAGACATGCGCAATAATTACTTTATAATTGAGAATTGCACAAGTATGAATGCTAAATCTTGAGCAACATCTGTGGGCGCTGCGGATGGCGTCGGCCGTATTAAATATTCGGTGCCGTTAAGAGTGAACAAACAGACAATTGTACAGGCAGACTGACAGACGGAAGTTTTTGCGTCGAAGGTCCCCTAAAAATGCTATCGTCTTTAAAAACAGATGTGGTGGGTTAAACATGACTTGACCAAAATTTTTAAAAGAACTATAAAGCCACATTTTGGCCGATCATGGTTGTCCCAGTGTGCAGCTCTAGCATGCCTCGTGCAGCGTGCCACTGTCCAAGTGTCAGCACCACACCGGTCTAGTAATCAGGTAGGCCAATGCCAAGGGCTCTGTGATAGGGACAGACAAACAGACAAACAGACAGACAGACAGACAGATGAACGAACGAACGGACAGACAGGGGGACGGATCGACGGATGGATGGACGAACAGATGGACCCACAGGTGGTTGGACAGATAGATGGACACTCATACAGACGAATGGATGGACACAGACAAACGTAAATACATACTAACATACATGCATACGGACAGACAGATGGACGAATGGATGCTTCGTCCCACTCATGGTTATTCACTCCGTGGATATGCACTGAACTTTTTTCTCCTCCCTTGATTTACGATTTGAGCATTGACAAATATCTATGCACGAAGCGGACAAGAAAAACACTTGACTTTGTAACACGTGACAAGTTGTATGCATCCAACGTCATGCCTTTCGGTTTATTAATGGTCATGCCACGTTTGAACTCATGATAGACACAGTTCTGCGCGGCTTTAAGTGGAAAACATGTTTGTTCAACGAGGTGGAACCGCGAAAACACACGTTCTGACCCCTTAAATTTACGTTCTATTTTACGTTTTGACGGCATCATCCTGCAGTAAGTTTATGCGCACACACAAAAACAGCAAAAAAGACGTGTTCATTCTCCGGATGCAATCGGCTGGGTAGAGAGAATATCCGAACGAGTTGACCATGCACCGTTAAACATCATTCGCCAGACATGCTGCCAAAATTAACTAAGCTCCAGAACGCTCGCTGATTCGGAAAGTTTACAGCTGACATCGCTTTTCACGATATATATGATGGATGTATTATTGAGACGCGTACTTGTATTTGTTCAACAGTGCCGCCTGTTTCATCAGCCTGACTACGTCCACTGCAGGACAAAGGCCTCTCCCATGTTCCGCCAGTTAACCCGGTCCTGTGCTTGCTGCTGCCAATTTATACCCGCAAACTTCTTAATCTCATCTGCCCACCTAACCTTCTGTCTCCCCCTAACCCGCTTCCCTTCTCTGGGAATCCAGTCAGTTACCCTTAATGACCAGCGGTTATCCTGTCTACGCGCTACATGCCCTGCCCATGTCCATTTCTTCTTCTTAATTTCAGCTATGATATCCTTAACCCCCGTTTGTTCCCTAATCCACTCTGCTCTCTTCTTGTCTCTTAAGCTTACACCTACCATTTTTCTTTCCATTGCTCGCTGCGTCGTCCTCAATTTAAGCTGAACCCTCTTTGTAAGTCTCCAGGTTTCTGCTCCGTAGCTAAGTACCGGCAAGATACAGCTGTTATATACCTTCCTCTTGAGGGATAGTGGCAATCTACCTGTCATAATTTGAGAGTGCTTGCCGAATGTGCTCCACCCCATTCTTATTCTTCTAGTTACTTCAATCTCGTGGTTCGGCTCTGCGGTTATTACCTGCCCTAAGTACACATAGTCTTTTACAACTTCAAGTGCACTATTACCTATCTCGAAGCGCTGCTTCTTGCCGAGGTTGTTGTACATTACTTTCGTTTTCTGCAGATTAATTTTAAGACCCACCTTTCTGCTCTCCTTGTCTAACTCCGTAATCATGAGTTGCAATTCGTCCCCCGAGTTACTCAGCAATGCAATGTCATCGGCGAAGCGCAGGTTACTAAGGTATTCTCCATTGACTCTTATCCCTAACTGTTCCCATTCTAGGCTTCTGAAGACTTCCTGTAAGCACGCGGTAAATAGCATTGGGGAAATCGTGTCCCCCTGCCTTACACCCTTCTTGATTGGTATTCTGTTGCTTTCTTTATGAAGCACTATGGTAGCAGTTGATCCCCTGTAGATTTCTTCCAGAATGTTTATATATACTTCATCTACGCCCTGATTTCGCAGTGTTTGCATGACGGCTGATATTTCTACTGAATCAAACGCCTTCTCGTAATCTATGAAGGCTATGTATAGTGGTTGGTTATACGCCTGTTTCATCGAGGGACTTGGGCATGTTATCAGCCCTGATTGTTCTGGCAGTTAAAGCATTTTTGGGTGTTTCCTATATTTGCATTTACAGAGCATGCAGGCTGCGATTTGTTTAAGTTCCCACTAGTATTCCTAAAACGATAGCACGCTTCTGTCAAATATTTGCGTTTATCAGTTTAATTGGATCTGGAAAGAGGTTGTAAGTGCCCGCGCAAGAAATTTTCGCAAACGAGAGCGAAACAACGTTGGCAAAGACTTACTTATATGAACTCGCATATCTTGAGTTATCCCGAACTGACTGTGTTGAGGAGTCTTTTTTTTTAGCGTGATGTTCCGAATACTTTCCTGAAGAACAGAACGTTGAAAGTAGCTGATGCGCTCAGCGCACATTAATATGTTGCTGGCAATACTTTTTAATTCGTTTTGATTAAAGTAAACTGTTTTCACAACTAACTACGAATAGGGACACATACGCTCTTGTTGGAAAGAAAAGTTTGCGATTGTGAGGAGAAAGGCAGTGTGTCTGAACGTGGACCTTCTCATCGCGGAAGCTACGGGTGAAATGGCGAAGAGAGAGTGAGGGATTTAGGCGTGTGTGCTGTGAAAAGGAGGGACAGGTGGGCGTAACCTTAGTCGGCTTGGTCGTGCATACTGCGTGCGATGGCGGTAGTAACTGGTAAACGCGTAGTAAGTGAAGGCCTGAGATGGCTGTTAGCTTCATGCGCTCTATTGTTACACGCGCACAGCTTGGGATCGTGTAATTGCAAAACGTCGATGTTTGCGTTAAAGCGAGAAGCAACACATATGCGCTTAGTTGTCTGTGTCAGCATCGTGAGCGCAGTGATTACGAGTGTTGGCGATAATGGAATTTCATCTGCTCCTAATTTTTGCAAGCATAAACACAGTTTATAACTTGTGTTCATTCAAAATTTAGAAACAATGCAACAACGTGTCCTTGAGATATCCTCGCTTCTCTTAAGTGGTTTTTCATCATAAACATGCTTTTTGTTTGGTTCCCATTATTTTCTAGGATACGCTATATAGTTTGAATCTCTCGATAATTGAGAGTATGATGATGCACAAATAAAATTGATTTCATTTGCTCACCAGAACTTTGTGGCTTATAGTACACAGTGTTTCCGATGTGTTTAAAACACACTGTGCCATGTCATGTTCACAAAAGCAACATGTTTCAGGGTCCTATATTCAAGCGAGGCCACATAGCGTATTTTATGTAGGAAATACCGTCTTCACTTTGTCAATACATGATGGCATACCAGAAACATCATGTATGGCCTTGAGTGAAAACTCCCGAGAATGCAGATTTTTTGTGGCTCCTGGTGGACCATTCAAAATGCTTGACTGTTATCTACAGAGGAAAGACTTGCAGCGATGTGTGCATACTGGCTGTTTATTGTGCAATACACCCGCCGCTAAACTTTGAAAATGTTTGTGGTGCTGTAGCGATTTTTGCTAGTCTTTGAGAGAATGCAAAGTTATTCAACATTCTTGGAAAAGGCTCGCGTTCTTGACTTCACACCTTCAAGGTACTTTTTGTCCTTGAAGTGAATGTGCCAGGCATCTTTTTGTTAGTCTTAATATACACCAGTGACACATTCTACTTTTTATTGGCTTCTGAGGCGTTAAATTCAGATATTATTATTTCTTAATGGCAAACAGACACATGGTGTTTTCTTGCGATTTTTTACGCGAGTTTGTGGTACAAAACATGTGTATATATCATAATAAATATCTATGTTCAACTTTGTACACGTTCTTGGCATTTATCCAGCACATATATTTACTTCTAGATGGTGGGAGCCCCGCTGTGGTGCCCTAGTGGCTAAGGTACTTGGCTGCTGACCCGCAGGTCACGAGATCGAATCCCGGCTGCGGCGGCTGCATTTTCGATGGATGCGGAAATGGCCTAGGCCCATGTACTCTCACTATAAAAAAAGGGGAAGCGAGAAAGAAAAAACCGCTTTTGTTTCTTCTTGAGGCTTGCGAGTTTCTCTTTATCGCAAGCTTCACGCGTCGCACTCTATAGCAAAAATCGAAATTGGAGACACGTTTCCCCTCCAGACGGTGGTGTTTCTACAGTTTCTCGTTCGCTGGCCTAAGCTGAGTTATCGCGAAGCTGTGCATCGTGATTTATAGATTTTATAAGCTGTGTGCAACTAGTTATCTTCTGCAGATTCAAACGGCAATTTTTCGCTGAGACACTGCTGTTGAGCGGCATCATTCTTGAGATAACCAATTGAGCGTGCAACGCCACTTCACGATCTGTGTGGGATGTTCCCACATATCAAGACAGGTAATCAGAAAAAAGGCAAGTTAATTTTCTGATTGATAATCGATACGTCCATGCATACTGCTGTTAGCAGAATGGTGTGTTTTAAATATAGTGCTTGTAGACAGCCTTATCTAACTTAAACGTGCTAATCTTCAAGCTGCATTTGCCGGTTATGTTGTTTCTATGCGCGGCTGCACGATCAGCTTTGATCGCATTCACGTTTGATAATACGACGCTGTCTATGCGTACGATATTCTGTATACTGGGGTTGCAAGGTCACTATTGATCACGATCGAATTCAACCGTAGCTATTGGCTTGCTTGCGCTAGCTGCCAAAGTGGGCCTACCACTGCTGAGAAATTGGATCCTGTTCGGACTCAATCTTGTAGAGTCACACAGAAGCTTCTTACTGTGATGACTGTAGTAGGGGCGTTGCCTTTTTCGCGGGTGGAAGAGGGGAGGGGGCGCTCTAAGCGTACTTTACGCACATGCGTGAGTTTGTATTGTTCTTACCATCACAGTGCAACCTGGTTCATAAAGAGGAAAAATGCGAAGGCTACATTGGTCTTTCGACAAGATTCCTTGCATACAATTAAGTTTTCGTGTGCATTTTATAACTTTCTTTTAACTGCAGTTTTAAATATACAAATTGCGCAACGCAAAACAAGTGACACTGATTTTTGGGGTTTAACATACCAAAACCATGATATGATTATGAGAGACGCCGTAGTGGAGGGCTCCAGAAATTTTGACCACCTGGGGTTTTTTAACGTGCACACAAATCTGAGGACACGGGCCTACAACATTTCCGCCTCCATCGCAAACGCAGCCGCCACATCCAGGATTCCAACCCGCGACCTGCGGGTCAGCAGCCGAATACTTTAACCACTAGACCACCGTGGCGGGCCAAAGAAAATTGTCAATTTGTAGTATCGTTTTGATTCACCTTGCACGTGTATATAAAAAAAGGTTCTTCAGCTGCCTATAGTCCAAAGTTTCTCATGTTAAAATTAACAACTAATTTCGTTTTTATATTCTAACACTAAAAATTTTGGACTAAAAGTGGCAAGTGAGTTTATTTTGTTTGTACAAATTTTACTCAGCCAAACAGATCTCTATCCAATATGCTCTCCTTTAAAGATAACTTGGTATGCCATCCTTCATTTGAAAATAGATAACACTTTGTCTATTTTCATTTTGTTAGATTCTTGCAGCAGGCCCTTTCGTTTTCGTTCACAGAATGCTTTCTTCAATCGTTGTGTTTATGTTGTTCCCAGTTCCAGTGTTCACACAAGGTCAGCCATGAGGCGCGAAAGTGCCATGCCAAACAATGAAAAAAGCCTCTTTGTGGTCCACTCATGTCTCCAAGATTCACTGAGAGCGTCCATTGCGGAGATGAGGCGGAATGGGGGGGGGGATATGGGGAGAAAGCTCCGAAACAACTGCAGGTTGCAGTCACGTGGTACAAAACTCTGAAACACAGCTTAAAAGTCACGTGATCAAAAACTCCCCACGAGGTGCAACTAGGTTTTGACACACTTTTAATACTTGCCTCGAAGATAGTGGTAAAACTATGTCATGTGCCATCATTTACTGACACATGAAGTAGTAATTTTAAACGAAAGAGCATTTTCAGAAGTTATGAGCCGCAAAATTTTTAAACTACGATAGTTCTTGCTTACAGTTCATAGCTATAATATAGACCTTTCACGTATCGGAATGGTGTTGTGTTACTTGTAAATACAGTCTCGCTATCAGTGAAATGTGTCAACTGGCTCACCGTGCCATAATTGTTTATGTAATTATCGACTATTCAAATTTCTCATCTGGCCAATCCAGAATGGCAAGCTTATGACCATTTGGCTCTGTCTTGTTTTCTAGCTAGCTCGAAGCAGGGATATATCAATCTTTTCAATCTTTAAGCACTTTCTTTCCAGACGGCATATGCATTTAAGAAGTGCACTCACTCCTCAACTACTTTTTACTTTCAAACCCAGTCCTCCCTCTATATATTAAGGGCTCAAAAGGCAGTTCTTGCTGCATACATCACTCAAGAGAAATTTGTCACTGAGCACGAAAACTTTCCGGCAAATTTTCTTCTGCCTTTTCGCATATAGTTCTTCATCAGCTGGCAACTCGATGTACTGGTGACCCCTTCAGTATGAGACTTGCAAAAGGTCCCAGTTTTGCATGCAGAATGCTGCAGCAGAAGAACAAAACACGCATGCACTGACTTTATAAGAAAAGATAGACCTAAAAACAGAAAGGTACAATGTATAAACTGATGCTTCAGTATAAATGTAGTGCATCATCAACAAGCTATTTTTACGAGTAATGATGATCGCAGGAAAAATGATGATGATGATGATGATGACTTCACTGTGGCTCTTGCCCACTCAGGGGGATTGGCCAAGAATTGAGGATATGAAAATTAAAGCCTTTCGAATGGTACCTAATCCTAACAGGAGGAGGATAAAGCACACGTAGGTACAGAACGAGTGCAACATTTTTTTGCCATTTTGACCAGACAGAATAATATGTATCTCAAATTGAAATTGCAGTAATTTTGAACACGTTTAAAATTGATGTTTAGAATTTGATTATTAATATTTTAATAACAAATATGCAAACTAAACTTTAGAGGTGCATTCGTATTGTTTCACGTAGATAGCTGCAAACGACATGAAAGGCAATGCTGTGGCTGAAGCGCAGAACCGAAGCACCAAAGGAGAGTATATTCTCAATGGTAAAGGGCAGATCAAGGTTAGCAAATGAGATGGCAAGGAGACGTTTTCTGATGAGACTGTAAATTCGACATGACAAAAAATAATTTTCTATTAATTCCAGATCTGTACAAAAGTTGCATAAGGGAGATATTCTCAGACCAGCTCTGTGTGAAAATAGATTAAAAGGGGGCGCACGTCATCGCAGTCTTGTTAGCATCACTTCCAGTGGTCTAGTATAACACCAGCCGGATTTCCATCGATATTTCAAATGTCTAAATTCAGTGCATGGCGTTACTGATTCTATGGCATCAGCCCTGAGAGCAAATTTTCAATATCTTATGGCCGTTAAACTGGGAAGCACCGAAAGTACAGAAAGGTTTGAGCCATATATTCTCATTCGAGCTAATGAGTCCGCCATTTCATTTAACTCTAACCCGCAATGTCCAGGTACCCATGATAATTTTAGGAGCTTAAGCTGTGGAGGAATCAGCGTAAGGATAGTCCTTAAGTCATCTGATTGAGATGAAGCTGTCAGTGACGTACATACGGACAGGGAGTCTGTAATTATTATTGCAGTGTGGGCGTCCAAAGTAAGTTTTTGTAGTGCTAGAACCATTGCCGAAAGTTCAGCTTCAAAAATTGGTGTACAGTCTGGTAGCCTTACTGAAAACGACCAGTCAAGTGAAGTAGAGTAAAAACTTACTCCTGCCTTCTCATCTATTACTGAAACATCATTGGCTATTACATTACTTGTTTCCACGTGTGTAAGGTAATCTTGAAAGCGGCTATTTAGTACCCTGTGTTATTGAAATTTTGGCTTACAAGTAAAAATGTCATCATATTTTATGATGAGATTTTGATTTTGCTCGTTTGCTGCTGGTATACCTCGAATTTTTACGTTTACTCTGTCTAGTTGCTTCTTGACAAAATTTATTTGTGGTGTATGAAAACGTGGCCAATGAGCAAGAAAGAAAAAGTCTGGGTCAGTAATGAATACATAGTATGATCTTCTTACTGAATAGCTATAAAATTTTAGATAAGCCTGAACCGCCAGGATACGGAATCGACAAGGCAAGGTTGGTAAGCGTGCCTCCTGGTACAAAACATTGTTCGCAACAAACGTAGAGAGCCCAAAGCATAGTCGCAGGGCCTCAGGCTTCAAAAAAATCACAGGTTTAAGCTTATAAGCTGGGCCACCTAAGAATAACACACATCCGAATTCTAGACTGGGACGCATATTCAGGAAAAAGACTGCAACGACATCTTCGTCTTTGGCATCGGCCAAGGACACTCGCGGTGCTTCATTGTCGCCACCACTGGCCAAAACGCGCGGCATTATTTCCCCTTTAAAGAAAACATCACCCCGATGTTAAACGTTCGAGAAGCAAGGCAAACCCAAAACTGCAAAGTTAGTCACTGAAATTAGGGTTTCATCCGAAGCACGTGGACGATTTCTTGTGAATGTCTGCGGTACTTCGAACACTGCGCGTCGTACGGAACAACCTCGTAGTTAACGTCACTGATGCGTCGCAAAACCTTGTAGGGTCCGAAGTATCTTTGCAATGGCTTTTCGGAGAGCCCACACTGAAGAACAGGTGTCCAGACCCCTACTTTGTCGTCCACATTGTATATGACTAGTCTGTGCCAGAGGTTCTAATGTTTGGCATCGTCGTCTTGTTGTTTGGTGATTCGCAACCTGGCAAGTTTGTCTGGTTTCTTTTGCTAGCTGGGTAAACTCTTCGCCGTCCGTCTCAGTGCCACCATTTTTACGACCGAGCAATGCGTCTAACGTTGTCGTAACATAGCGTCCATAAGAGAGACTGAAGGGTGTCTTTCAAGTGGTCTCCTGACGAGCCGTGTTGTACGCGAACGTCACGTAGGGCAAAATGACGTCCCAGTTCTTGGGCTCTACATCTACGTACATTCCTATCCTGTGAGCCAGGGTCTTGTTGAGGCGCTCGGTACGTGACGTACGTGACGGGATTGTGACATTATTTATGTGTTTACCAGCGCATCATATTCATCAAATCATCTTACCCTCCCATGCTAATTTTGGTTCACACGAAGTTAAAGGGGTGACCACAAGAGCACCCAAATGTAAGCGGCTAGATAGATAGATAGATAGATAGATAGATAAATAGATAGATAGATAGATAGATAAATAGATAGATAGATAGATAGATAGATAGATAGATAGATAAATGGATAGATAGATAGATAGATAGATAGATATATAGATACGTTCAAAGTCGCTGAAGTTCGCTGAGAAATGCTTCGCATTTAAAATGAGAACGTTCGGCAAGGTAGTGTTATTGGGGTTGTAATAATGTAATGTCAGTGTTGGTATACGTTTAACTGCAAAACGACAGCTCATCACTGCTGCTTGCACAATCAACTTCAGCTGCTTAGATTACTGGTGCTTTCGAGCGAAGTGGGCCGAAGCTGTGCTTTCTGTACAGGCCATTCAATCCCGGAAACCTAAAATAAATACACAAGAAACAGGGACCGAAATTTCACAAAGAGTGCAACATACAGTATGCAACCTGCATAACTGCTTTCTTATGTGTAAGTATAAATTGAGTGCATAGCAAGCATATTCAGCGGCATCGGGCTCCACTGCAGTGAGAAATGCTAGAGAAGGCATGCAGAGCAATAAACGCCTTAGAAAGCCCGTTGTGGCAGAATCATTATACCTTTCGTGCTGTAGATATGAACCTCAATTTACCCTTTCAGCTTGCGCGCGCAGGCAAATAAAAAGTTGCTGCTCCAAGTTGATAATGTTCCATTAGCTGCATACATCGACCAATGTAAGTGAATGTCAAGTTATATGCTTAAGTATGCATCAACACAGCTGCATGTGTATTTTTGCAGATCTACCAGTGTACTCATTTGAGTACTTTATTAAAAGGAATGCAGTACGATGCGCAAGAACATATACATACTTTATCTGTATTGCACAAAAGCACAATGCATGCCACTGAGCATAGATGATAGTATGCACATTGAGAAGTTATTCAGTGCAGGTAACTTGTAAATGATGAGATAACGCTGCACCCATCGGTCGAAGCCATATCTGCGTTGTGTGACCGCTGGGAAATGAATGTAAACCCTGATAAACTAAATTCATTCGCATCACTAACAGGAAACAGCCTTTTATTTATTCGTACAGTATAAAAGAGACCACAATTTAACTGCCAGAAAGTTACAAATATCTTAACGTAACAATCACTAACAAACTAACTTGGTCTTCTCACATTGAAAAGATTTGTTCATCTGCACGTAGGAAATTAGGCATGCTAAGGCATAGACTCAATAGTTCTCCCCCCAGTACTAAACTTCTACCTTATAATACAATAAAGAGGTCTGGTTTTGAATATGCATGTGAGGTGTGGGATCCACATACTAAAACAGATATTAACAGTCCAGAGAAAATTCAAAGGTTAGCCGTCGGCTTTACTTTCAACCGATTTCGCCGATCTGATTCCCCAACTGACCTAATGCATAATAACGAATTTCAAACTCTAGAATGTCGCGGAAAAATTGCAAGACTAAAACTTCTTTTCTATCTATCCAGCACAAAAACTCTATTTCACCTATCAAATATTCTTTCTCCGTTATCTTCGCGTCCAACTAGACGATATCATTCAGAAAAAATCACTCCTATCTTTGCTCGAACTAAGAATTTCAAACACTCTTTCTTTCCTCGCACATTAACAGAATGGAACGAACTACCACATGTTAAGGTGAACTACCACATGTTAAGGTGAACTACCACATGTTAAGGTGAACGAACTACCACTTGTTAAGGTGTATTGAAAATTTTCTTGAATTAACTTAGATCTTGTACCATAATGTGTTGTATAATAACCTGTTAGTTTGTGCCTCCTGTATTGTTGCTTTTTTGGTCATATCTTCATACTGTACAACCCCCACTCCTGCCTGGGCTATTCTTAGCCTGCAGTATTTTCGGAATACATAAATAAATAAATAAATAAAAATAAGTACTGTGTAGTTACGTATCAAAATACGAATGATAATAGTGTTTTTGAACTGGCTCACATTGACACGAATATATGATGAAAGAATTGGCTATTTGGTCATTTAACGTCAGACATCCCACCCATGTTGGCAACCATCTGAAATGTATTCGAAAAAAATTGCGCTGAATATACTGCATTAAAAAAGGTAACTGCTAGAATATTTCGGAGACAAATGATTTTTGGTCACGTGGCTGCCTCCTGAACTTCCCGGATTCTCGTCTGGGTGTTTGTGAAAAAAAATTCTTTCATAAGTACCTCTTCTTCTTTCGTTCCTAATTCGGTCTATAAGTAAGATGAAGAGCTTGCATAAAGTTTTTGAAGCTCAACTGAGCGTAGTCACCAACTCTTCTTTATCAATTAGACGTGTCATCATCATTTGTATAATTCCTCATCTGTAGATACCATCATCAGTTTTTGCCATCTCGAGCCCGTCTCGACTAAAGCTCTTTCTCATAAGTGGAGAACGGTTCTTCTCGATCCCCAAGTCTTTTCGCACATTAGCACAGGAGCTCCGCTCAGGTCGTCGTCTACTACCACCAGCTATGGTAGTGCAAGACAATCCTGGTTCATCTAGCACCACCGGCCGGTCCAGTGCAGCCTGCGCCGTTGACCCTGGCCATCCACAGCCACCAGCGTGATCCGTCAGTGTTTTCGGATCTCAAAGGAGATGACGTTAAAGAATGGCTACCCACATACGACCTCGTAAGTGATTTGAACAGGTGGGATACTCTACACAAATTACGTACGGTTCCTTTCTACCTGAGTGATGTGGCCAAAACCCGGTTTCAAAACCACCTCCAAGATATTTGCGACTGGGACACGTTTGCACGGCAGATTCGTCAGATTTTTGGTTCCCCCAGTGTTCGCGCTGAAGCAGCAACGAATAAGCTTGCTGAACGCATTCAACTGCCAGGTGAATCATACACTTCGTACATTGAGGATATTTTTGCCTTGTGCAAGCGTGTAAACTCATCTATGCCTTAAAGCGACCGAATACGCTATATTATCATATGCATAAGTACCATCGCATTACACGCCCTTGCGTCGCAAAATACTACCACGACACAAGATGTCATCACCATTTGCCAGAGACTACACAAAGTTCAGTCTCTTCGTCTCTGCCATGATGCATCGCACACTCGTCTTTCTGAGGCCCTCGACATCCATTCCCTGGTCTGCGACATCGTTCGTGAGGAGCTTCATGGGCGCTGCTCTTCTTGCACACCCCAATCTACTTTAACCTCAGCTCCAACCAACTTGCAGGACATCATTAGGCAAGAGATTGCATCTGCGTCAAACCCACCGTGTTCCGCCGAATCCAGACCTCGTCAGGTACCAACGTACGCAGAAGTTGCGGCGCTCTCAGCACCCACCCCTATCCCAGGGGCTACACCAGGTGGCCATTTATCTGTGGCGTCAGTGTCACCACCGATGCGCCCACAGCCGTATTACGCCATGCCGCCTCCTCTTCGTCTAATCTGTATGAATGCGGCTATAGGGGTCATATATCTCGCTTTTGCCGAAGGCGCCAACGGTACGAACAAAGTGGCTAGCTACAAAGGAACGCGGACGCTTCAGTGCACCCATGAACTACCAGTGCACGCCTTACCGATCTTTCTTCAAGCGTTCGCCCCCTCCACCTTACAGTTTGGGTCTGCCTATGAACTCCCGTGAGTCTCGCCACCGCTCACCATCTCCCGATCGCCGTTCCGTGTCGCCTCTGCGACCTGCCTCCAATGTTCTGAATGCCCATTCGGAAAACTCTATAATGCAGTTTTAGGAGGGGAAACTGCATCCACCGGACAGCCAGCAATTCCTCCAGACAGACCATCGACCTTGTTAACAGTGTTAGTTGAAGGTATGCGCATCGAAGCTCTAGTGGATCCTGGCGCTGCTATTTTGATTATTGGCTCTGACCTTTGCTCCCGTCTCCGCAAAGTCCCAAAACCTTACTCAGGCCCATCTCTCCGTGCTGCGACGAATGTCATTACTCACCCACTCACCCAGTGTACAGTTCGTGTTTTCATAGACAGTATTCGTCATCATATTGCCGTTGCAGTTCTCCGTGAGTGCACCCACGAACCTATTTTGGGGGTTGGATTTCTCGTCGTCTCCATGCACTTTTATATATTGTCATCGGCGCCTCATCCAGCTCAATCCCACCAACTCTTCTGTATCGGAACACGAAGAGCGCATTCGTCTCGTCACCACTTCAGATTATGTTCTTTGGGCATCCCGAGAAGAAGTAATTAGCGTTAATTGCATCAACATTGTAGATGGTGACGTGCTTCTATTACCTTATGGCCACATGGTACATTGACGCATTCTGATCATTCCAGGCCTGGTTCGTTTTTCCAAATGGTCGGCTTTTTTTACTGCGTTAAATCACACCTCCTAACTCTTATTGTTGCCCTGTGGATCAACAGTGAAATGCGCTATTGACCAACATCCCGTTGCGATTGTTGCCCTTCCAAGACAAGAAGAGCTACCAGAGCAAAGCGCGCTGCCACTCAACTCTCCCACTCCTCTATCGTTGGCGACAAGCCCTGATCTGACAGCAGCCCAGAGTCAACGATTGCTGAATTTATTGAACAGGCATCGCTCTTTGTTTGACGTTCATTCTGCTGTCCTCGGTATCAAAACTTTGGCAACTCATCGAATTCAGACTGATGGCTCCCGAATTATTCACCGGAGCCCACACCGCGTGTCTCTTAAGGAAAGAAAGAAAATCAAGGAAGACGTCTCAGACATGCTTCGACGGAATATCATACGTCTTTCCTCGAGTCCATGGTCTTCGCCATTTGTTTTGGTGCAAAGGAAAGACAGAACAGTACGTTTTTGCGATGATTACCGGGCACTGAACAAAATAACGCACAAAAATGTTTACCCTCTCTCACGAATGGACGACGCACTAGATTTATTGCATGGCGCAGAGTATTTTTCCTGCCTAGATCTTTGATCGGGCTACTGGCTAATACCAGTGTCCGAATCTGACGAAGAGAAGACGGCTTTTACCACTCCAGATGAGCTATATGAATTTAACGTAACGCTTTTCGGACTTTGTAACGCGCCCGCTACCTTCGAACGTATAATCGATAGCGTACTGCGTGGCCTGAAATGAAAAACCTACTTATGTTACCATTTTTCAACCGCATACGCCTCAAATTATTTAGCCGAAATGTGTTATATCTGCATTTTTTATATCAATACTGCACTTTGAGTATCTGAGGAGTGAATAATTAATCCACATAAGGTAAATATAGAGGAAAAAAATATTTTAGATCTCTCAAGCTCTCAAACTTTAGAAGAAAACTTGCGAATTTCAAAAAATAGTTGTTTTTTCTGTAATGAGACGCAACTTACACCATGTGGTGGTTGAATAAATTGGACTTTGTACCTAATTCGAAAGCAAATAGACAGTTTGTTTCATGTGCCAAATTTCGACAGAGCAATTTATGTTTTAAGAAAAAGATCACAGAATATCCACGGAGCGAATGATGATGAGGGGGGTGTACCATCTGTCCGTCCGGGCGCACAAACAGATGGACAGACAGTCTGACACAAGCATGGACGGACAGAAAGACGGACGGATTCATGGACAGACCGACGCACGGAAGCCCAGACGGACGGATGCACAGACAAACGGACGAAAGCACAAAAGTACGAACGAACGATTCGCCCCAAGAATCATCATTTCGCCTGTGTATATGCTGTGAAAACCTTTAACGCTATCTATTGTGCAACTCATAAAGTGGCTACACAATACTAGTACGACTACAGAGGAGGGAACGACTCACGGCCTCAAGAGCTTTGCGCCTAAATGATTTCTAAAGTTCCAAGATCCCTAATTGCCATTTGGTCATACGGCAGCCGACGCCTCGAAATTCTCCAATGCCATTGATAGGAAAATTCAAAAGTTACTTTATTTCTTGAAGTAAAAATTGTTATAAATAAACTTGTCACATACAAAGAACTGCTTATTTGCTCTCAATTTAGGTAAGAGGTGAGTTTAATTGGAGCACCATAAGGTACAAATTGCGTATCAATATCAACAAATATGTCAATTCTGTGAAATGAGTGATCTTTTCTCTTAAAGGTTAACAGATTAAGATGTCTCAAAATATTTTTTCATCAAAATACCTTTTCTGTAAGGTAGGTAGTCACAGTTCAGATATTCATACAAAGTGCAGTATCGCATTGCGTAAATGCAAATATAGTACATTTTGGCTAAACTCTTGCAGATGTATGTGGCTGAAGAATTATATTAATAATACTATTTCAAACACCTTACATGAGCCCCTTTTTTACATGTACCTAACTTGGTATAAAAAAGGAGCGCTACTTGTAAAATAATTTTTCACAAACAACACTCAAACAACATTCTGGGAAGTATAAAAGGCAACCACGTGACGAAATTTTTTTTCTCTCCGAAATATTCAAGCAGTTCACCATTATCAGTGCTTTAAGACAGCACAATTTTTTTGCAAACACATTTGCCATAGCCACAAAATTGGACAGGACTTTTGGAATAAAGTGACCCTATTACTTTCCCTCAATGACCAATGCATACTGCTAAAATTTGTTTCAATCATGCCTGCAGGCTGCGAAAGCATAACTCCTTCCAGATGTAGCGTAGGCTGTTCAGTGGCTGTGCTTGTTGTGTTTTCAGATAATTATGCTGCCAATTTTTACATTTTGGCTGCAATACATACTTAGATACCGTACAGTATGTATAATAATTAGGTGTTTTTGCAACAAAAAACTAATATTACGCTTCACGCAGCGAAAATACCTTTAACATCTGGAATACTTCGCGAAGTTGCACGCCAAAGCGAGGCGATGGCAATTGATCTCTGAAGAACAAGAATATTTTGAAAGTTAAACATGATGGAAACAACTTGAATAAAATGTGCTCTAACGTTAGCAGTTATGTTCAAACAAGCGTTTGCACTGTTCATAGAGTCGATACGACCACACACAGAGACAAAAGGTCTGTTCAAACAAAAGTCCAGCTGCAGAGCTCGATCCGCTACACAGGCACGGCGGTCGGCAGTGTCACGCTACGTTGCGGGTGAACAAAAATACTGGTGAAGAGGAATTTAACGAAATAGCAAGTACGCAAACTTCGCGAGGCACACCTAAGGTGAAGCAATATGCTGTGTTGTCACCCGATGCATCAACCCAAGTTATCACGGTAGCGTATTTGCACAAAACGAAAAAAGACCAAAAAGAACGACATGGACACCACGCTCTTGTTTTCGGTTCTCGTTCTTCTTTTGCAATAAAGAAAAAAAGAGAGTAAATGAACTACCAACCTTCCCTAGCATATGCGTCTTAGATACGGTTCATTCTTAGAGCTTACAGGTGCTGTCCCCACACATGTATTATTCAGTAAACTGAAACTGATGTGCATAACGAGAGGGCCCCGTTAAACACGTCTGTCAACAAAGGGCGCCGCAAAAATCTGTTCAATTTCTTCGCTTAACCTCAGCGATGCACGCTCACTACATACACATATCTACAGCTACATACACATATAAACACATACACATACATACATACAGACACACACATACACACATATATGCATACATACCTACATACATACATACACATACATACACACCCACACATACACAGATACATACATACATATTGTTACGGTGCATCATCGACAGGAGCAAGCGTGGCACTTAGCGAAGATGAAGAAGACGCGTGTGCGTTAGGCGCTTGCACGAGAGGCAACTCAGACATCTTGTTCGGCTGCCGATTCTCGGTGGACGCTGTCCTGTAAGCCAAGACCTCGCTCCGTCACATTTGGTGGAAGTGCTGGGCAACCGCCTCGCAACGGAACTTCGCAGTGGCCGACGTTTGAAGGGTCATTCCACAGCGATGAGGGAGTGTACGGCGTGTGCATCTGCTCCTGGTGTTCCTGCGGCCGGAGATGATGCGGTAACTACATCTCCTTCTGCGACCACAACCTTTGTGCTCGAACCCCCGCGGGATCCTGGCACGTTCAGTGGTTCCGGCGATCCAGATGAAGTTGACGTTGAAGATTGGCTGGCAGAGTACGAACGTGTGAGTACTCGATACCGATGGGGCCGGACTCTTATGCTGGCAAACCTGTTATTCTCTCTTAGGGGAACCGCCAAATCGTGGTATGAGAACCATGAAACAGAACTTGTGAGTTGGGCAGTGTGCAGGGAGAAAATGCTAGACCTGTTCGGAAAGCCGATTGGAAGAAAAATGGCCGCGAACAAAATGCTCGCGTCTCGGGCGCAGACCTCGACCGAGTCTTACGTCTCCTATATAGAAGATGTGTTGTCGTTGTGTCGCAAAGCCAATGCCGATATGCCGGAGGCTGACAAGGTCGGGCATATTCTTAAGGCGATTGCGGATGACGCATTCAACCTCCTCATCTGCAAAAACTTTTCTACAGTGGACGCCATTATAAAAGAATGTCGGTGCTTTGAGTAAGCGAAGAGCCGGCGCATTAACAGCGTGTTCACCCGCCTTCCGAATACGGCTGCAACATCATCTTGCGAAGACCGTGCAAGAACACAGCCACCACCTCTAGATTCATCGGATCAGGTGACCCGAATTGTACGGCGCGAACTTGAAGCTATTGCCTCTGCTCCGGCTCACACCGCTGCAAGTGACACCACCCCACTCACTGCTAACATGGTTCAAGCTATCGTCCGCCAAGAACTCGCCAGCATAGGTATTCCCTCGGTGTGCGCTTTGCCCAGCCCGCAGCGAGCTTCATGGCGTCCACCCTCGTCCTATCGCGAGCAGCAGTTCACGGCCCGATCTCGTGACCCTGCGGCGTGGAGAACCGTCGACAATCGACCAATTTGTTTTCATTGCCACCGTATCGGTCATGTCGTCCGTTACTGCAATTACCGCTGGTCCTCGCCACCTCGGACTTCATCTCAACCTCACTACCGACAGGACAGCACCCGCTTCGCGTCTGCCGTGCAGCCTTCCCCGCAAAACTACTACAGAAGGTTCAACAGCCGATCTTCGTCAACGCATGGTCATCAGTGGCGTTCGCCTCCAGGACGTCGCCAGTCGTCTCGCTCACCGCAGACTCGCAGGCCGTCATCTCCATTCAACCTCGCTCCTGCCTACCCGGAAAACTAAACGGTGCAGCGCCCGGAGGTGACGCTGCATCTTCGACTCCCTTCACAATTCCTCTCTTGACGCTTCCGACGAGACAAAATTTGTTAGACGTTGCCGTTGACGGTGTGCCTATTTCTGCCCTTATAAACACTGGAGCGCACATTTCTGTAATGAGCGCGAACGTTCGCCGACGCCTACATAAAGTGCTCACGCCTGCCGCTTCCCACAAACTTCGTGTCGCTGATGGGAGGACCCCTGATGTTCAAGGGATGTGCACGGCCCGTGTGTCCATTGCCGGTCATCCTACATTAGTTCAGTTTGCCGTCATTGAAATGTGTCCTCATGACCTAATACTTGGTTTGGACTTCCTGTCACGTCATTCTGCGCTCATTGATTGTGCCACTGGTGCTCTTCAGCTTGAACTGCCGCAGTTTGCCGATTTTCCAGCAGACTATTCTCCCCGTTTACGCTCTCGTCACCACGTTCGCTTGCCTCTGCAAGCTGCTACATATGTCACTTTGTCGTGCTCACGTCATGTGCCCGACGGTGACTACCTCGTCACTCCTATAGTCGAGGTACTGATGGCCCGAGACGTCGCCCTTGCTCACACTGTTGTCGCCGTCGCTAATAATACAGTGGTTATACCACTACTTGACGTGAGTCTCTTGACTCAAGTAATTCCGCAAGACATGTCTTTGGCCACCCTATCTCCACTTGACAGCTGCAACGTTACTGGTTTGGACACCGATATTAAATCCCCCTGTCTTGGCCGCAATTACACTCTGCCTGCAGATGACATTAACAAGATGATTGCTCCCGACCTCACTGCAGTGCAAGCTGCCAGCCTCGATAGTCTGCTAACATCATATAGAGACGTTTTCGACTTTGACCACCGCCCTCTCAGCCAAACAACTGCAGTGACTCACCTGATCAACACTGGTAATGCCAGCCCTATACGGCGGCGTCCATATCGCGTATCTCACAAGGAACGCCAAGTAATTCAAAATGAAGTGGATAAAATGATTACTAAAGACGTAACAGAATCCTCATCCAGCCCCTGGGCCTCCCCAGTCGTGCTCGTTGAGAAGAAAGATGGCAGCTGGCGCTTTTGCGTGGACTATCGCCATTTAAACAAAGTGACCCACAGAGATGTCTACCCTTTGTCTCGGATTCATGACGCCCTCGATTGCCTCCATGGTGCCCAATACTTTTCGTCTATCGACCTTCGATCCGGCTATTGGCAAATTTCCGTCGACCCCATGGATCGTGAAAAAACCGCTTTCGTTACACCCGACGGCCTCTACCAGTTCAAAGTCATGCCGTTTGGACTGTGTAATGCGCCGGCAACTTTCGAGCGCATGATGGACTCCCTTCTCCGAGGATATTAGTGGTACATCTGCTTATGTTATTTAGAAGATGTCATCGTCTTTTCACCCACCTTTGACAGCCATATAAGACGTCTGTCAGCCGTTCAGGATGTTTTTCGAAGAGCTGCTCTCCAGCTCAATTCTGCAAAATGCCATTTCGGACGTCGCCAAATCACCATACTCGGCCACCTTGTCAGTGCCGATGGTGTTCAACAAGATCCGGAAAAGGTGCGAGCAGTACAACAATTTACTGAACCACGCTCAACCAAGGACGTCCGAAGTTTTGTAGGGCTATGTTCCTATTTTCGTCGTTTTGTCTGCAACTTCGCCGACATCGCTCGACCGCTTACTGATCTCCTAAAGAAGGACGTTCCCTTCTCATGGGGTATAGAGCAAGCGGACGCCTTTTCGGCTCTTATCTATCTGCTGACTACGCCACCAATACTGGCCCATTTCGACCCAGCATCACCTACAGAGCTTCGGACCGATGCCAGTGGCCATGGAATTGGAGCGGTCCTTGGCCAACGACAGCACGGGAAGGACCGCGTGATTGCTTACGCCAGTCGTCTTCTTTCACCTGCCGAACGGAAGTTCTCCATCACTGAGCGTGAATGCCTAGCTTTAGTGTGAGCCGTGGCGAAATTCAGGCCTTACCTGTATGGCCGAACTTTTTCCGTTGTTACGGACCATCACGCTCTTTACTGGCTGTCATCGCTAAAGGACCCATCTAGACGTCTTGGTCGCTGGGCGCTCCGTCTGCAAGAATACTCATTCGTGGTTCACTACAACTCGGGACGCCTCCACACAGACGCAGACTGTTTGTCACGTTATCCGGTTGAAACGCCCGACTTGACAGACCTTGATTCAGACCCCTGCGTTCTCTCCATCCACGCTTTGGGTGATATCTCCACTGAACAACGACGTGACCCGTCGTTACACTCCTTTATCGAGCGTCTGACCTCTGCTCCAACAGACCCTTCCGTTCGCCTGTTCGAACTGCACGACAACATTCTGTACCGTCGCAGCTTCAACGCTGATGGCCCGGAATTACTACTCGTGCTTCCTTATCACCTGCGTACCAGCGTTCTCGAACAACTACATGACGTACCTACAGCCGGTCACCTAGGCGTCTCTTGTACCTACGATCGTGTGCGACGTCGCTTTTTCTGGCCCGGACAGTGTCGTTCTGTGGTTCGCTACGTCACTGCTTGCGACCGCTGCCAACGCCGCAAGCGCCCCTCTGTGCTACCGTCTGCCCTCCTACAGCCCATTGACATACCGACGGAACCATTCTTCCGTGTTGGCCTTGACCTGTTGGGCCCGTTTCCTACGTCCACCTCCGGAAATTAATGGGTTGCAGTCGCCACAGACTATGCTACACGCTTTGCCATCACTAAAGCATTGCCGACAAGCTGTTCCACTGACGTCGCTGACTTTCTCTTGTATGAAGTCATTCTTCATCACGGCGCTCCGCGGCAGCTGCTCAGTGATCGAGGAAGGTACTTTCTTTCACGTGTAGTGGATGAGATTCTCCGCGCCTGCTCCGCTGAGCACAAGCTTACCACCGCTTATAATCCACAGACAAATGGATTGACCGAGCGTCTGAACCGAACGCTGACGCAGATGCTGTCAATGTACGTTTCGCCAGATCACCGTGACTGAGACAAAGCACTCCCCTTTGTCACGTTCGCGTACAATTCTTCACGGCACGACACAGCTAGTTATTCGCCGTTTTATTTGCTATTTGGCCGACATCCAGCATTACCATTTGACATGCTTCTTCCTTCGGCTACCTCTTGTCTACTGAGTACGCCAGCGATGTCGTTTCTCGAGCCCATGCAGCCCGTCAGCTTGCCCGTGATCGGCTGCACTTGTCGCAAGCGCAGCAAAAAGACTGCTAAGACAGTCGCCACCAAAGCGTGCACTTCTCGCCGGGGTCTCTGGTACTTCTCTGGACACCAAACCGCCAAGTCGGCTTATCAGAGAAGCTACTATCACACTACCATGGCCCCTACAAAGTGTTACGACAACTTAGTGACGTGAGCTACGAGATCGCACCCCTAAACAATGCCTTTTCGACCACCTCACTCCAGACAGACGTTGTACACGTTTCCAGACTGAAACCGTATCACCCTCCTCGTTCGTCGCCGCCGTACTAAGCGCCGTGACGGCGCTTCTGCCGCAGGGAAGTGATGTTACGGTGCATCATCGACAGGAGCAAGCGTGGCACTTAGCGAAGACGAAGAAGACGCGTGTGCGTTAGGCGCTTGCACGAGAGGCAAATCAGACATCTTGTTCGGCTGCCGATTCTCGGTGGACGCTGTCCCGTAAGCCAAGACCTCGCTCCGTCCCAATATGTACAGACATACACACATACATACACACATACACAAATACATAAATACACACACATACATTCATACATACATACATACCAACATACACACATACTCATATGTGTACACACATACATACACACAAACACACACATGCACACATACATGCATACACGCATACATACATACATACACATACACACACATACACGCATACACACAGGCACATACACATATAAACACACATAAACACATACACACATACACACACATAAACACACATACATGCACATACATACATTCACACATATACACACTTATATATACACTCATACATACACATATACATACACACATACATACACATATACATACACACATACATACACATGCACACATGCATACACATATACATACACGCATACATACACAATTACTCACACATACACACACATACACATATACATACACATGCACACATACACACATACAAACAAACAAACAAACATACATACATACATGCATACATACATACACACATACATACACGCACATACACACATACACAAGCATACACACATACACGCACATACACACATATATACACACATACGCACATACACTGATACATACACACAAATACACACATAAACACATACATACACACATACACACATATGTAGAGATATATACACACGCATACATATATACATACACACAAACACGCACATACCCACACACATACATACATACACATACACATGCATACACATACACACATATATACATACATACACACGAATATGCAAAAACGCACACACATACACACTCTCTCTCACACACACACATACACAAACTCACATACACACACACACATATATATAAATACACATACACACATACTTACGCACATACATGCACACACACATACATACATACACACGCAGATACACACACATACATACATGCACACACATACACACACATAAACACGCACACAATCACACACATACATACATACATACATACATACGCATACACACATACACACGCGTACACACATACACTCATACATACACACGCTCACGCACACACAAGCACACACGTACATACATACATACGTACATACATACCCACAAATGCACAGATACATACCTAAATGCGTACCCACATTCACACACAAACACATACACACACATACATACATACATGCACACATACATGCACACACATATATATACACATACATACACACATACAATCACACATATACATACTCATACACACATACACTCATATACATGCATACACACCACATACACACAAAAACATACATACATACACACATCTATACATAAATATACGCACACATACACACATGCACACATATATAAACACACAAATACATGCACATACATACATACGTACACAAACACATACATAAATACATACACACATACATCCGTGCATACAGTACATACATACATACATACACACATATACACACATACAATCATACATACACACGCACACACACATACACACATACAATCATACATACACACGCACACACACATACAATCATACATACACACGGACACACACAAACAAAACATACATACATACACACACATACATACATACATACATACTATAGATACATACACACGCATACACATATACACACACATAAACACACATTTACCCACACACATACCTACATACATACATACACATACACACACATACATACACACACGCACACGCACACACATACATGCATACATACGTACACGCACACACATACATACATACATACGTACACACACCTATACATATATACATACACACACAAATACATACACACACACAAAATCACACACACGTACACAAACAGACATACACACACACGCAAACACACACACACACACATGAACACACATATACCCACATACATACATACACATACACACACATACATACATACATACACACATGCACACACATACATACACACATACATACACAAACAATTATACCCACATACACACATACATACACACATTCGGATACATACACACATACTTACACACATACATACATACCCACACACATAAATACGCACATACATACATACATACATATGTCCATACAAACATACATACACACACACACATACATACGTACACACGCATACATACATACATATACATACATACACACATACATACACACATACATACATACATACATACATACATACATACATACATACACACAAACATACACACATATACACACATAGATACACATACACACACACATATATATATATACACATATACACACATTCATACACACATACACACATAAACACACACGCGCACGCACACATACATACACACACACATAATACACACACATACATTTATTTATTTATTTATTTAATACATACTGCGGACAGTAAGTGGTCCAAGCAGGAAGGGCACGTCACGCATACCACAGACGTAATGACGTACATCATACGAAAAACACACTTTGTTTTACACGCTACAATACACTTTATTATGTAACAACATCACGCTTTGCTCTATACACTACAATAAACTTCAATATGCAAAGCAAGAACACACCCGGTTCTACAATACTACATTACACTATGTTCCACATCACAAGTAGTAACTTGCACCAAACAACGACAATACATTGCATACCTCATACTTTACAATACGTTACTCATACGTTACAATGAATGAGGTTCGCATAACTTGTTCCAGTCCGACACTGTTCGCGGAAAAAAAGAATACATAAAGGCATCGGTTCTCGCAAAAAATGGGGTTAGCAAATTGAGATGATGATGTCATGTGTTCCTTGTTGACAGAAAAGATAAGTAAGGCGATAAATCGATTGCGAGTTTTTGATTAAGTAATAATTGAAGGAAATCCAGCCGTTGTTCGCGTCTGCGGGATTCAAGGGTCTGAATGTCGTTTGCAGACATCAGCGCGGAAGGTGAAGCCGATGGTAAGTATTTTGAATATATAAACCGAACAGCTTTCTTTTGAACCCGCTCAAGTTTGTTAATATTAAGCTTAGTGTAAGGGTCCCATACATTGCTGGCGTATTCCAGTTTAGGTCGTATGAAAGAATAATAACTAAGAAGCTTTACATTGGCAGGACAGGTACGCAGTTTATGTCTTAGAAAACCAAGTTTCCGAAAGGCAGCTGAACATATGTTGTCTACATGCATGTTCCAAGACAAATTACTAGTTATAGTTAGGCCCAAATATTTGTAGCTTGTAACCTCTCTAAGAGTTGAAGACCCAAGCTGGTACGTATTATTTAGGAGAACTTTCTTACGTGTCAAACGCATGCAGAAACTCTTTTCTGCATTAAGGATCATTCCCCACTCATTGCACCACTGATGAATATTATGAAGGTTTGAGTTAAGTTCATTTTGATCATCTAAAGATTTAATATCCCGGAACAAAACACAATCGTCTGCAAATAATCTAATTTGTACAGAAGGGGTGATGACATATACAATATCATTTATGTATAAAAGAAAAAGCAATGGCCCTAGGACGCTTCCTTGGGGTACACCTGATGTGACCTGTAGAGACTGCGAACGCTGGTCATTAATAGCAACAAACTGTTCACGGTTATTTAGATAGTCAGCAATCCAGTTTACAAGGATTTCGGGAAGGCCAATACGTTTAAGTTTCAAGATCAATTTGTCGTGTGGAACCCTGTCGAATGCCTTACTGAAATCCAAAATTATTATGTCAGTTTGCCTATTGTTATCCAGGTTAAGTGCAAATGAGTGAATTATTGTAACTAGTTGCGTCACTGTCGAATATCCCTTTCTAAAGCCGTGTTGAAAATTGGTCAGGATTGAATGTTGAGTCAAAAAATTTCCAATTTGTGTAGCAATTATGTGTTCTATTATTTGCAGCAGGGTGAGGTCAAGGATATGGGTCGGTAATTTTGAGGCGACGAGCGATCACCTTTCCTAAATACAGGACTTATGCGTGCGGCTTTCCAGTCACATGGTAGCTTTGATGACAACAATGAAACACGGAAGATTTCATGTAGGAATTTAACGACATGTTCGGCATATCTTCTTAGGAACACATTTGGGAGAGTATCAGGTCCACAGGACTTTTTAGAATTAAGATTCAGAAGCATTAAAAAAACACCAAAATAAGACACGAAAGAGACTTCGCATGGGTCGAACACTCTACCGTTTGGAACATAAACACTAGAGCCGGAAAACACACTTTGAAAATACGCATTAAGATGATCAGCAATCTTTTTTGATCGGTTACAATCACGCTATCAATTGCCATTTCAGTGAGAGGTTTCTTTCTGTCACCAATGTAGTTCCAGAATTTAGTCGGGTCAGTTTTTATGAAGTTGGGCAGCA
This sequence comes from Rhipicephalus annulatus, assembly GCA_013436015.1. Lineage (NCBI taxonomy): Eukaryota > Metazoa > Arthropoda > Arachnida > Ixodida > Ixodidae > Rhipicephalus > Rhipicephalus annulatus. Next base: position 78,937 of record WOVY01000124.1, on the reverse strand, counting down.
GCGTCTTAAAAAAGTGATCTCTGGATGAGCGTATAGCCCGTGCAAGGCTGGCTTTCAGGACTGAGAGGGAACGAGACTGCGCATGCTTCTGCCTTAGGCGTTTTATCTTTCGCTTTAAGGATATCTCACGTTATCCAGGGAGTTGTTTTGTGCACGTTTTCATGTTTATGCGGTATAAAACGATTGATGCAATGATGACACATTTCTTTAAATGGATTCCACATTGTATCGACATCATCGCCCACCACAAAGACAGCAAAACACGACTCCATGTATTCTATTACAGATACGTCATCTGCTCGCGAGTAATCCTTAAAGGTACGCACTGAAGATTTTCTAGTACTTGGAAAATTGTTAAGAGGAAACGAAACTGTAACCAATTTATGATCGGACAGGCCCTGTTCTACTGAAACAGAGTGCAGCCCAAGTTCACGGCTTATAAATACTAAATCCAAAATCGAACTAGAGGATCCATGCACACGAGTTGGCTCCCTCACAACTTGCATAAAGTTATGGGTTAGCATGATGTTAAACACAATCTCAGTTTCTTTTTTGTACAATGGTCCCGTCGTATAACGTTCCCAATCAACAGAAGGTAGGTTAAAATCACCTGCTAACGAAATTTTGTTGTTGCAAAATTGAGACATATGTTCAGCTAACTTTTTCATGGATTAAAACGTAGCCTCTGGGGGTCTGTATATTGCATACAAGATGAAAATGTGGCTCCAACAAGACAGCTTAATGCATACACATTCTAAGTCGTCAATGTAACCAATTAATGAAGCCTGCAGTGTTTCTTTCACAGGTATGGCTATTCCACCTCCCCTTGTAGTTCTGTCTTTCCTAAACACCTTATACGAGGGCGGAAATACATCATCATCAGCTATTTCGGGGAGCAACCATGTCTCAGTCACAACTTTTACATGTGGATCGTGTTGAAGTAAGGCAATTTCCATTAGTTCAGTTTTGTTATTGACGCTTCGGGCATTTATGTTAACCAAGCGAAGGCATTTTTGTTTAACGCTTTGCTAACCGGTAACAAAAAATTTACTTTTCGTTGAATAATTTTTTGAAGAGAATGCGAGTTGTTTTCCTACGTGTGATTCAGTGATTGGGCATACCATCTGGTCCTCGGGCGGGTTTTGCTTCCGTCGTTTTTTTACCGGAATTCTTTCGCCTTTATCACTGTCCCAGACATACGCCTGGTCATCGATATACAGTTTATCAAATTCTAAGTTTACCTTCTCATTGTTATCTCGGTTAGCTTTTGCACTTGCCCAAAGCTTTCTTCTAATATCTCGTATTTTCGGAGAAAAGTCTTCCCCGATAGCTAGCGTGGTATTTTTAAGTTTGGACTCGTTTTCAAGTATTCTAGCTTTGTCTCGCCCATCAAGCAATTTGAAAATGACTGGCCTAACTTTGCCAGTTTCAGGTCTACCTATACGATGAATACGCTCGATACTGACAGGTTCAAGTTTCATGGTATCTTTAAGAATGCCTGTGTTGACGGCACTTTCAAGCGTTTCGTTGTTTTCATTTGCTCCCTCGGGAAGACCATAAACGATTAGATTCGACCGGCGACTATGGTTTTCCAGTTGATCGATTTTAGTTTCTAGAACACTTATTGTTTTTGCCAACGAAGACAGCTGCTCCTGACAGGCATTTACCTTCCCTTCAAGCCCAGATAGGGCATCGAGCTTCTTCACAATATCTGATAGTCACTTTTCTTTGATATCTTTAACATCAGTTGCTATGTCTGCTAACATTTTGGCAATCTGCTCCAGACCCGGGCCTGGTTTCATCTCAATATCGCCGCACAGTAACAATAACTTCCTCAGTACAGTTTCAGCGCGGCACAACAAACAACTGAGCCATGGGCACGGCAGCACCAGCAAAAAGGAATCATCAGAGGGAACACATTTTCCATACTGCTTTCTTACCTGTACAATAAACAGGAACGGATTACAGACGGTCCGCATGCTGGTACAGCCGCCGTGCCCAATTGTCGAGATGACCGCCGGGCGCGAACTTATAGCCGCGCTGAGTGGTGCTCGTGCTGCAGTCTGCCAGTGTTCCATGGCGCATGCTGTCGACGAGTGACGACTCAGGTTCTCCCAGGGCAACGATGCTCGCAGTGCAGGCGCATGCCAAACCGAAGAATCGCAGTCATGCGCAGCAAGCGTCGTTCCGCAGCTTCCTGAACACCCGGCACGAACTGGCGGTAGTAGGCTGATAATCTGTACAATAAACAGGAATGGATTACAGACGGTCCGCATGCTGGTACAGCCGCCGTGCCCAATACATACATAAACACAATACATACACACATACATACACACAATAAATACACACATACATACACACAAACATACTTGCACACATACGTACACACATAGACACCTATACACACACATGCATACACATACATACATACACACATACATACAGACACATACACTTCAGGGCGCGGGTTCGAATCCCGGCTGCGGCGGCTGCATTTCCGATGGAGGCGGAAATGTTGTAGGCCCGTGTGCTCAGATTTGGGTGCACGTTAAAGAACCCCAGGTGGTCTAAATTTCTGGAGCCCTCCACTACGGCGTCTCTCATAATCATATAGTGGTTTTGGGACGTTAAACCCCACATATAAATCAATCATCAAGACACATACACTTGCATACACATATATATACACATAAACACACACATACACACACATACATACACACATACATACACATATGCATACACATACATACTCATACATACACATACATACAGACATAATCACGCATACACACATAATACACACATACATACATTCACTCATATATACACATACACACATACATAAACATACATACACAGATATTCACACATACACACACATACACACATGCAAACACACACATACATGATTGATTTGTGGGGTTTAACATCCCAAACACACACATACATACACGCATACATATATACACATACATACATACACATACAAAAATACATACACACATACATTCATACATACTTACACACATACATACACATACGCATATACATACACACACACACACACACACACACACATACACTCACTCATACACATACATACACACATACACACACTAACACCTAGACACATACATACATATGGATACATACATGCATACACACACATAGACACATACATACATACATACTCACATACATTCATACACACATACACACATACACACATACACACATACATACATACACACATGCGCACATACATACATACATACATACATACATACAAATACACATTTATTTATTTATTTATTTATTATACCTCAAAAACCCCAGAGAGGGGTGTTACATGAGGGGTGGGCAATACAGGGTTTCTTCCATGTGCGCTTTGAAAAGAATGGGGCTGGAGTGGCGCACGACGTGGGACGGAAGATCATTCCAATCCTTCGCTGTCTGAACGAAGATTGACCGAAGGTGAGCAGTTGTACGGGCATGCGCAGGGTAAACTGAGTTGTTGTGGTTAGTGCGGGAAGATATGCGATGCGCGGGCATGATAACAGATACGTCGGACAGTGAGTGAATAAATTTATGAAAAAGAGCTAATCTAGCGACTTTGCGTCGCAGTTCAAGGCTGGGAAGATGGGCTTTAATCTTTAAGTTAGTAACGCTTGTGTGGCGCGAGTAATCGAAATATATAAACCAAGATGCTCTATTTTGGACAGATTCTAATGTTTTGAATAGATTAGGTTGGTGGGGATCCCAGACGGCGCAAGCGTATTCAAGCTTCGGACGGAGTAGTGTTTGATATGCTAAAAGTTTAACAGAAGGGGGAGCAAGTCGTAAATTTCTTCTTAGGTAACCAAGGACTTTGTTTGCTTCGTTAGAAATGTTTGTTATGTGGGAGGACCAAGTAAGATCTGGCGTAATGTTTATACCTAAATATTTGTAGGAATTCACCAGGGATATTTCGCAACCAGAAAAAAAGTATGAAGTAGCCGGGCGAGATTTCCTGCGATGAAAAGAGATGACGGAGGTTTTCCTAATGTTCAAAGTCATGAGCCATTTTTTGCACCAGGTTTCTATAGTTATTAGATCATTTTGAAGGATCTGGGAGTCATTAGGGCAGTTAATAGGACGATAAATCACGCAGTCGTCAGCGAATAGACGGATTTGGGACGATATATTGCTAGGTAGGTCGTTAACAGAAATTAAAAATAGAAGGAGACCGAGCACCGTACCCTGAGGTACACCTGAAAGGACAGGACGCGTGGTAGACGATGTCTGGTGGGAGTAAACGAACTGTTCCCGGTTTGACAAAAAATTTCGTATCCATTTTAAAACTGCTGGGTCAATGTTTAAGCGGCAAAGTTTTAAAAAAAGGCGTTTATGGGGTACTTTATCGAAAGCTTTTTCAAAATCTAGGAAAAGAGCATCTACAGGAACATTCTGATCTATACTTGAGCTGATGTCGTTAATAAAGAGCGCTAGTTCTGTGTCACAGGAGAGGCCTTCCTGAAATCCGTGCTGACTGGGATAGAAAAAGTTTACAGAGATCAGGAATTTGACTGTTTGAGAATAAATTATATGTTCCATTATTTTACAGCACACGCATGTTAGTGATATGGGCCGGTAGTTTGAAGGTGAGGATGACGAACCTTTTTTGGGTATCGGAATGACCTTGCCAACCTTCCAGTCCCGTGGCACCACTCCAGATGACAGTGATTGCTGGAAGATGTGCGACAATATGACAGCACAGAGATGTTTGGTATTTTTTAAAACTTTAGAATTTATACAATCAATACCAGCTGATGACGTCACTTTTAAGAAATTAATGACTTGTATGATGCCATTTGGTTCGAAAATGACACTGGGCATAGCAGGACAATCATGGGACGGCACACATGGAGATACATCGGGAACACATAAAAATGCATCGTCAGGTTCATCAGTAAACACTGAGCAAAACGTGGAGTTTAGTGTTTCGGCGACCTTGAACTCCAAATTGGGAATATTATCTTCATCTAGTAAAGAAATGGGTTTAGCATGGGTTGGGTTGATAGTGTTCCAGAACTTTTTGGGGTTTGTTCGTAGCATGTCTGGTAGGGTTGACGAGAAGAACGTCCGCTTAGCGTCCGAGATCATGGATGCGTGAAGTTTTTCAGTTTCACGATATTTTTCCCAAGCGTTACTGGATTTTGATTTTTTGGCTGACCGAAATTGTCTTTTCTTTTTGTTGCTAAGTCGTTTCAAAGTATTATTGTACCATGGCGAAGTAGGCCGTTCTGTGATGGTAACTGTGGGGATGTACATGTTTATTAATTGCTGCATTTTGTTTTTGAAGAGCTCCCAGTTCTCGTCAACAGAACGTTTGGAAAAAACCACGAGGAACCAATCGGAAAAGAAAGCTAGTTCATCATTCATTCCTTGATAATCTGCTTTGTTGTATAGGGTTATCGTCTTTTTTACTTTTTTTGGATTAGGCAAGTTGCATCGAAAAGTGGCATGAATGACGACATGATCACTGAAGCTGCTCGGACTAGAAACGGACGAAACTTTCTCTGGTTGGGTCGTGAGAAATAAATCCAGTAAGCTTGATGAATTAAAAGTCGTTCGCGTAGGAAAGCTAATCATTTGAGATAAGTTGAAAGTAAGGCAAGTATCTATGAAGTCACTTTCAGTGTTCGGTTTCGACATTGCTAATGCTAGATCAGACCAAGTTATCGCCGGAAAGTTAAAATCACCAAGGAGGAGAATAGGGGCGTTATCCGACGCTGACGTTAATAGTTGTAGAGCATCATGAAGCTCACCAACGAAAGAAGGATCGGAATCAGGGGGGCGATAGCAGATGCCAATGACAACGGGTGGAACGGCAGCTTTGCAGTGAATAAAGACTACTTCAAGACTCGAAGGAATGTCAACAGTGCAGCATTGTAAACTGTGGTGAGCGGCGATTAACACTCCACAACCCCGCTTGTTTTTTGCGATCGCAACGGAAAATATCGAAGTTGTTGAACAGAGGAAGCAATTCAGAGTCCAAGATAGATGCATTAAGCCACGTTTCGGTTAGGAGAACTAAGTTACAGTCACTTGCTTGAATTACGCTGTGTGAGGCATCGCGTTTGGGCAGTAGACTCTTAATATTAGTATAGATGAGCGAAATAAGGTTTACATTAGACTCGGTACGGACTTTAGCAGATAGCTACGGGGCACGTGGGACTACCATTTGCGTAGTCGGATCAAGAATGTAGGTGACCTTATCGATGGTTAATTTTCGGTATGCAAGTTTATAGGGTCGGGACTGGGCTTAGCCAAACGCAATCAGCTGCTTGTGTATCAAGCGGGTGTTAGGCGAGTAATCTTGCGAAATGCTATACGTGGTATTTTTCAGCTTTTTTGCGTTAGAAAGAATACGGTCTTTATTTTTGAAATGCGTGAACTTCACAATGATTGGTCTATTTTTGTTAGAATGGAAAGATCCCAGTCGATGTGAGCGGTCAATATCACGTGGGTTGAGCGTTACTTTGAGCGTATTTTTGCAGATATTTATGATTAGTTCCTCGGACTGGGCCCAGGTTTCGCGATCCGAATCAGTGTGTCCATAAAATATGAGATTGTTTCGCCGGGCGTGATCGTTTGAATCGTCAAGACTGCAGGTTAATTGCGATATTTGTTCGGAATTTTTGACAGTAACTGAGCGAATGACCTCAAAGTCTGCCTGAAGTGTGCCTACGGCGGTACATTCTTTTTCTATTTTAGCAAGCCGTTGATTAAAATCGTCAAACGTTTTAACAATCTGGGACAGTGTATATTGCATGGCTTTCATTTCTTTCATAAGGTTGTCTTGGTTTCATCTAATTTCATCGAGTGCTGCCAAGATATCACCAGGAATTTCGCTGGAAGCGGAACGTGTAGTAGGACCTGGATTTTCTTCTATATGGCCGGAAAGAAGTAGCAAATTTAGAAAACAGTGGCAGTATTGACACAAAGCAGCAATACAATACCGTGGGCTCGGCAACACTATCAATGCATAGTACCGTGTTGGTTTGACGAATATGAAGTAACGGTTAGTTACCTGCACAAAAAACAGGCGTTGCTGGTAAGCGTCCGCCATCCTTGACGTGTTGCCGAGCCCACTGGTGGGACCATGGTGATGTTCGGGCTTTTATCTTGGCGGTGAATTGGCGGCATCGAATCGGTGACGTAGTTGGCACGTGGCATCAAGGAGGGGACAAAGCGGGGCAGATCAGGTGGCGGTTTGGCGGTACATTGCGCATCATCCGTGTGAATTTCCGTGAAGGGCGGCAGCGGCAAGTCGGTTGGGCGTAGCGGCCGAGTTTGCAGCCGGACCAGGCCTCCGTCGGTACCATGAGGCCCCATGCAGGAGGCTGGTGCGAAAATTAACCAGGCGACCATCTGCACGAAAAACAGGCGTCGCAGGTAAGCGTCCGCCATCCTTGACGTGTTGCCGAGCCCACTGGTGGGACCATGGGTGATGTTCGGGCTTTTTCTTGGCGGTGAATTGGCGGCGTCGAATCGGTGACGTGGTTGACACGTGGCATCCGGGAGGGGGCGAAGCCGGGCAAATCAGGTGGCGGTTTGGCGGTACATTGCGCATCATCCGTGGGAATTTCCGTGAAGGGCGGCAGCGGCAAGTCGGTTGGGCGTAGCGGCCGAGGGTGCAGCCGGACCAGGCCTCCGTCGGTACCGTGAGGCCCCGTGCAGAAGGCTGGTGCGAAACACAACCAGGCGACCATCTGCAGGAAAAACAGGCGTCGCAGGTAAGCGTCCGCCCTCCTTGACGTGTTGCCGAGCCCACATACACACATACATACGTACATACTTACATACATACATACATACATAAATACATGCACATACACACATACACACATACATATATATATATATATATATATATATATTTATACAAGCACACACAAACACACACATACATACGCACATACATCCGTATATACATACATACACATACATGCACATAAACACATACACATGCCAACACACATACGCACATACACTCATACATTCACACAAATACACACATAAACACATACATACACACACATACACATACATACATACACACTTACATAGAGATACATACACGCGCATATACATATACACATACACACAAACACACACATACCCACACACATACATATATACACATGCATACACATACACACATATATACACACATACACACGCAAATGCAAAAATACATAAACATACACACACACACACATACACAAACTCACATACCCACACACATACACACACACGCACATATAAATACACATACACACACATACATACACACATACATGCACACACACATAAATACACACGCAGATACACACACATACATACATACACACATGCACACACATACACACATACATACGCAAACTTACATACACATATACATACACACATACACACACACTCACATACATACACACACACATTCATACACACATACACACATACTTACACACACATAAATACGCACATACATTCATACATATATACATACATACACATATACAAACACATACACAAATACAAACACACATACATACACACAAACGCACACATACACACCTAGACACATACATGCATACATACATACATAAGTACATATACATACATACACATGCACACACACATACACATACATACATACATACATGCATACATACATGCATACAGACAGACAGACAGACATACATATATACACACATACATACTTACACACACATACATACATACATACATAGACACATACACACATACATACACATTTACACATACATACACACATGAACACATACATGCACATACACACATACATAAACATGCACATACACACATATACATACAGACACATACATACACACACATACATACATACATACAAAAATTCACGCACACGTACATACATACACACGCGTTCAAGCACACATACAAACACACACGTATACACACATACACACTCACAGAAACACACATGCATACACACATACACGCATATATATTCACAAATATACACACACATACACACATATATACACAAATATACACACACATACACGCATACACAAACATACATACACACTCATACACACATATATTCATATATACCTACATATATACACATACACACACATACATACATTTTTACACACACATACACACATGCACACACACATACTCCCACATATCAGTAGTAACCTCAGCTGCGTTACGGCGCTTGATGTTCCTTAGACTACGCCTTCGATTAGCTCCTGCAGAAACAAAACTAATTGCGTACAAAACTTTCGTCAGACCTGCGTTAGAATATGCCAATATTGTTTGGTTCCCACTTTCTGTCACCAAAATTAACAAATTAGAAGGAATTCTGAGGAAAGGAATGAGTTTTATACACAACAAGTATCGATTTTCTGACTCACCCACTGAACTTAATAAAATGCTGGAATCCTAACTCTTCAAAACCGAGCCAAATTAGCACGACTACGGTTCATGTACCAACTCATACATGGAGAGATAAAGATTAATACAACCAAATACATTTCTATTGCACAAACAAGACTGACACGTCACACACATTCTGAAATGCTTGACGAGTGCTCATTTCACACAGATTCATTTAAATATTCACTCTTCCCATTGGCAATAAGGGAATGGAACCGGCTGAGACCTTCTATACTTCACTGTACTTCACTGGATCATTTTACCGCGGCAGTCAAAGAGCATTTACAAGGCGACAACGAATAACCCGTCTACACTGCAGACTCTCTGAATTACTCGTGTTCTGTACAAATTTTGTGTTTTTGTTAAATCAATAAAAGAAGGTAGTTGTTGTCAGGTTGTCATAGGTACAAGTATGAACATTGATTGTTGTTTTGTTCTATATACTGCGGGACTTGTTTGTCATGCTCGTCACACTAGGTATGATGCAAATTATGTTACGCCTTTACTGTTCATCCCTTTTCCAAACAATTACCCTGTGCTAAAAAGTGCCTAGCTCTCAACATGTATTCCCTGCGTGTATGTATGTGTTATAACTTGAAAGCCCAAATGATTTGTTTTTTTTCTTTTTATTGTTCACATTCTATGAAATGCCCTTCCTGCTAAAATCCCAAATGGGATTAGCAGTATCTGTAAAAAAATAATAATATACATACGTACATACACATATACACACATATACATGTACATACATACATACACACATACACACACACTTGCATACACAAATACACACACACATACACCCACACGTACAAACATACATACAGATACACATTCACAGACATAAACATACATACACACATTCACACATGCATACACATAAATACACATACATACACACACATACATACATACATTCATACATACATACACGCATACATACATACGTACATACACAAACACATACAGACACATGCACATGCACACATACATACACATATACACACATACATACAGATACATACATACATACATACATACACATACATACACACATACACAACATGCATACACACATACATAAATACACACACATCATACATACATACATACATACCAACATACACACACATACTTATATGTGTACACACATACATACACACAAGCTCACACATACACACACATGCACGAATGCACACATAAATGCATACACGCATACATACATACACATACACACACATACACACATACATACACGCACATACACACACATACATACACATACATACATACACACATACATACACACATACATACAGATAAATACACTTGCATACACATATAAACACACATAAACACACACACACATACACACACATACATGCACATACATACATTCACACATATATTCACATATACATACACTCATACATACACACATACATACTCATTCATACACATACATTCACACATAATCACGCATACACACATACATACACACATACATACACATACACACATACATACACATATACATACACACATACATGCACATATACATACACACATACATACACAGATACTCACACATACACACACACATACACATATACATCTATATGCACACACACATACACTCACTTATACACATACATACACACATACACACTAACACCTAGACACATACATACATACAGACACATACACGCACACACATACATACATACATACATACACATACTCACATACATTCATACACACATACATACATGCATGCACAAATACATACATACATACATATATACACAAACACACACATACACACACATATACATACATACATACATACATGCACATACACACATACACACGCATACACACATACACAAACATACACGCATACACACACAGATACACACACATACATCCGTACATACATACATACCTGCATACATACATAAATACATACATACATACATACATACACATACGTACATGCAAATACACACATACACATGCATACACACATACACGCACATACACACATATATACACACATACGCACATACACACATACGTAGAGATATATACACACGCATACACGAATATGCAAAAACGCACACATACACAAACTCTCTCTCACACACACACATACACAAACTCACATACACACACATATATATAAATACACATACACACAGATATTTACACACATACATGCACACACACAAATACATACACACGCAGATACACACACATACATACATACATGCACACACATACACACACATGAACACGCACACAATCACATACATACATAAATACATACGCATACACACATACACACACATACACACCTACACTCACACATACACACGAACACGCACACACAAACACAGACGTGCATGCATACATACATACATACATACATAAATACCCACAAATACACAGATACATACATATATACGTACGCACATACAAACACACAAATTACATACACACACATACATACATACATGCACACACACCTACACACACTCACGTACAAACACACACACATACTTACACACATACATACACACAAATACATACACAAACACACACACATACACACAAATACATACACACACATACATATACACATACATACACAATTACACACATATACATACACAAACAAACATACATACATACACACATACATACACAAATATATGCACACATACACACATACACACATGCACACATATATAAACACACAAATACTTGCACATACATACATATGTACATAAACACATACATATATACATACACACATAGATCCGCACATATATAAATACATACACACGCATACACACAAACAAAACATACATACATACACACATACATCTATACATACATACATACATACATATAGATACATACACACGCATACACATATACACACACACTTAAACACGCATATACCCACACACATGCATACGCGAGCACACATATACATATATACATACATACACAAATACATACACACACAAAATCACACACACGTACACAGACATACACACACACACGGAAACACACACACATGAACACACATACATACATACACATACACACACATACATACATACATACACACACGCACACACATACATACACACATACACACACATACATACGTACCCACGCATACATACATACATATACATACTTAAACATACATACATACAAACAAACATACATACATACTTACATAGATACATACATACATACATACACATATATATGTATACGCACCGACATACACAAACATACATACATGCACACACACCAACACACACATACATAAACACCTACACACACATACACATACATACACACATGCATACACACATACATACATACATGCACATACATACAACCACATACATACACACACATGCGCACACACACATACATACCTACAAGCACATACACACATACAAACATACATACACACATACATACATACACACATATATACACACATTACACACATTCATACATACATACACACACATACACACATAGATACACATACACACATACACACACATACACACATAGATACACATACACACATACACACACGCATACACACATACATACACACATACATGCTCAAAGACACCTAAATACACACGCACATACACACACATACATACGCACGGATACATACACACATACATACATACACACACACATACATACACACACAGACACACACACCTAAACACGCAAATAAACACACAGGCGCACGCACGCATACATACACACACATACATACACACAAACATAATTACACACGTACACACATAGACACCTCTACACACACATACTCACATACACACACATTCACACACATGCATACACATACATACATACACACATACATACAGACACATACACTTGCATACACATATATATACACATAAACACACACATAAACACACATACACACACATGCATACACACATACATACACATATACATACATACATACTCATACATACACATACATACAGACATAATGACGCATACACACATATATACACACATACATAAATTCAATCATATATACACATACACACATACATACACAGATATTCACACATACACACACATACACACATACAAACACACACATACATACACGCATATATATACACATACATACACATACATACATATACACACACATACATACATACACACATACATACACATACGCATATACATCCACATACACACACATACACTTACTCAGACACATACATACACACATACACACACTAACACCTAGACACATACATACAGATACATACATGCATACACACACATAGACACATACATGCATACACATACTCACATACATTAATACACACATACACACACATACATACATACATACATACACACACAAACACACAGAGACATGCATACACGCACATACGTACATGCATACATACATATATACATACACATACATACATACATACATACATAAATACTTGCATTTACACACATACACACACATACACACATACATATATATATATATATACGCACACGCACACACAAACACACACACATACATACATCCGTACATACATACATACAAGCATACATACATACATACATACACATACATGCACATAAACATATACACATGCCTACACACATACACACACATACGCACATACACTCATACATTCACACAAATACACACATAAACACATACATACACACACACACGCATACATGCATACACACTTACATAGAGATACATACACACGCATATACATATACACACCCACACAAACAAACACATACCCACACACATACATACATATACATAGATGCACATACACACATATATACACACATACACACGCAAATGCAAAAACACATAAACATACACAAACACACACACATACACAAACTCACAGACCCACACACACACATATAAATACACATACACACACATACATACACACATACATGCACACACACATAAATACACACGCAGATACACACACATACATACATACAGACACATACACACACAAACATACACACGCATACATACATACATGCACACACATGTAAACACACACACATACATATACACATACATATATACACACGTGCACACACATACACACAAACATACACACATTTACACACACATACATACATACAATAATAGTGCACTTGAAGTTGTAAAAGACTATGTCTACTTAGGGCAGGTAATAACCGCAGAGCCGTACCACGAGATTGAAGTAACTAGAAGAATAAGAATGGGGTGGAGCACATTCGGCAAGCACTCTCAAATCATGGCAGGTAGATTGCCACTATCCCTCAAGAGGAAGGTATATAATAGCTGTATCTTGCCGGTACTTAGCTACGGGGCAGAAACCTGGAGACTTACAATGAGGGTTCAGCCTAAATTGAGGACGACGCAGCGAGCAATGGAAAGAAAAATGGTAGGTGTAACCTTAAGAGACAAGAAGAGAGCAGAGTGGATTAGGGAACAAACGGGGGTTAAGGATATCATAGCTGAAATCAAGAAGAAGAAATGGACATGGGCAGGGCATGTAGCGCGTAGACAGGATAACCGCTGGTCATTAAGGGTAACTGACTGGATTCCCAGAGAAGGGAGGCGGGTTAGGGGGAGACAGAAGGTTAGGTGGGCAGATGAGATTAAGAAGTTTGCGGGTATAAATTGGCAGCAGCAAGCACAGGACCGGGTTAATTGGCGGAACATGGGAGAGGCCTTTGTCCTGCAGTGGACGTAGTCAGGCTGATGATGATGACATACATACAAACACATACATACGCATACTTACATACACATATACATACACACATACACACACATACATACACACACACATATATATATATTGTCACGTTACAACGTAAATGTAACCCGCTGATAATGGCACAGAAGAATGTCAAACTGATCGAACAACGGCAGTACGACTATTGTTTTTCTCTGCACGCGCATCTTTGTCCTCTTCTGAACAGCGGCACATACAAGCATGCCAGCATCTGTGGAAATAATAGTTTCTTGTACTAGTGGCATTACCCCCTTTCCAAAGGACATCGTCCTGACGTCATAACATTACTGCCAGATGAAAACACGCACGATAAGCAGTACACAATGGGGTTCTCACAATCACTGTATGTCTACTCAAGGGAGTGTGACGAATAGTTAGCATTGTTAAAATGGTTTCATCCTCGAAACATGGACGAAGTGTGGCTGTTGTGAACGGCGGGATTGACGAGCCATGTGCTCGTCAAGAACCTCGTAGTTCACTTCACTGAGACGACGGAGAACTCTATAGGGACCAAAATAGCGGCGTAACAACTTTTCTGACCGGCCCCGTTGTCGAATGGGAGTCCACAACCATACTCGTTCTCCGGGTTGGTAAGAGACATCGCGACGACGAGCGTTGTACCGCAGCGAGTCGATGCATTGTTGCTTATGGATTCGTTCGACTGCAAGCTTACGAGCCGCGTCTGCCAGTCTGATAAATTCGTTCGTCTTGACACTAATTTTGTGTCTGTCTGGTAGAAGCATGGCATCCAGTATTGTAGTGACCTCCCTGCCATGAAGCAACCGGAATGGTGTGAATCCAGTTGTTTCTTGCACAGCGGTGTTGTAAGCGAACGTGACGTAAGGGAGGATGTCATCCCAGTTTTTGTGGTCTTGGTCAACGTACATGGATAGCATGTCAGCGATCGTCTTGTTTAGTCGCTCTGTAAGGCCGTTGCTTTGTGGGTGGTATGCAGTAGTTTTTCGATGTGTTGTGCCGCTAAGCTGCATGACGTCTTGTATCATCCGGGCGGTAAAAGCTGTGCCACGATCAGTTATGACAACTGCTGGTGCTCCATGTCGGAGGACGATGTTTTTCATAAAAAAGTGGGTGGTCTCAATGGCGGTGCCACGTTTTAATGCCTTCGTTTCGCAGTAGCGCGTCATGTAATCAGTAGCGACTACAATCCAGCGGTGGCCGTCACGAGACTTGGGAAAAGGTCCGAGTAGATCCATGCCTATTTGTTGAAACGGTTGTGTCGGAGGAGCGATGGGCTTCAAAAAGCCGGCTGGGTGCTGATGTGGTGCTTTACGGCGCTGGCACTCGTGACACGTCTTCACATAATGCTTCACGTCTCGGCTGAGCTTAGGCCAGTAGTAGTGTTGGTGAATCCGGGCCAAGGTACGTGTATATCCCAAGTGGCCTAAGGAAGGCTCATCGTGACAGGCGGACAAGACATCGGCTCGTAACGCTAACGGGACAACGAGCGGATACTCAGTTGCGTAAGGGTCGAAGTTTCTTTTATAGAGGATATTTCTGTGAACGCAGAGCGATGATGACGAGCGGGCGAATGCTGGTGGTGGATGCGGCGTACGGCCTTCGAGATATTCGATGAATTGTCGAAGCTCGGAATCGTTCTTCTGCTGTTTAGCCAAGTCGGATACACTAACCGCGCAGAGAAAACGGCCGTGGAGATCGTGATCACCTGGCGCTGTTTTGAGAGGAGCTCGGGAAAGGCAGTCCGCGTCAGTATGCTTCCGGCCAGACTTGTACACGACTGTCAAATCGAACTCCTGGAGGCGTACGCTCCACCTGGCCAGACGTCCGGAAGGGTCTTTAAGGTTCGCCAACCAGCAGAGCGCATGATGATCGGTAACAACTCTGAACGGGCGACCATACAGGTACGGTCTGAATTTAGCTATTGCCCAGACAACAGCTAGGCACTCCTTTTCAGTTGTTGTGTAATTCGCCGCCGCAGATGATAAAATCCAACTCGCATAAGCAATAGGGCGTTCGACGCCGCCTTGCCACTGGACGAGGACTGCACCAAGGCCGATGTTACGGGCGTCTTTGTGTAGTTCAGTGTCGGCATATTCGTCGTAGTGTCCGAGTAAGGGCTCAGATTGGAGACGCTGCTGGAGCTCGGAGAAAGCGCGTGTTTGCTCACGGCCCCACACGAAGGGAACATCGTCTTTTGTCAGAGGAGTGAGGGGTTCGGCAATGTTTGCAAAATTCTGCACAAAGCGTCTGTAGTATGCGCAGAGGCCTAAAAATCGACGCACATCACGTTTGTTGGTAGGTGGTGGAAAATCTGCGACAGCCAATGTTTTGTCTGAGTCCGGCCGAATACCGTCAGGGCTAACAAGGTGACCGAGGAACTTCAATTATTTGTAACCAAAATGACATTTTTCTGCTTTCAGTGATAGGCCTGCCGTGCGAATTGCAGCAAACACAGATCTAAGTCGCTGCAAATGCTGCTCAAACGTTTGGGAGAAGACAACGACGTCGTCTAAGTAAGCAAGGCATGCTTCCCACTTGAGACAGGAGAGCACTGTATCCATCATCCTCTGGAATGTCGCAGGGGCAGAACACAGACCGAAGGGCAGCACCTTGAATTCGTACAGACCATCAGGCGTTATGAATGCTGTTTTCTTTCGGTCGCGTTCATCAACTTCGATCTGCCAGTAGCCACTGCGTAAATCCATAGAGGAGAAGTATGGGGCGCGTCTGAGGCGGTCTAGTGAGTCGTCGATGCGCGGAAGCGGATAAACGTCTTTCTTTGTGACTTTGTTGAGTTTGCGGTAATCGACGCAAAAGCGGTGAGTGCCATCCTTCTTTTTTTACTAGTACGACGGGGGACGACCATGGACTGTTCGAGGGTTGGATTACGCCATCTTCGAGCATCTGCTTCACTTGAAAACGTATAGCCTCTTGTTCCTTTTGTGATACTCGGTAGGCGTGCTGACGTATGGGTCTCTCAGCATGGTCAGTGACAATGCGGTGCTTTACGTTTGGCGTTTGTTTTATCTTGGATGTAGACGCGAAACAGTCGCTAAACATGCAGAGGATACAGCGGATTTGCTCTTTCTGTGCACATGACAGCTTCGGATTGACATCGACTGTATCGGCCACCGCGGTGTCACTTTCAACAGCTGCGGAAATTGGGGCTATCGTCGTACACGCTTCATCGTCAATGGATGCGAATTGAGCGATAGTTGTTCGCTTGGCCAAATGTTTGTATGCTCCACTAAAATTGGTGGCCAACAACTCAGTCATCCCACGTTTAAATTGAATTATGCCGCGGGCAACACAGATTTGCTGAGACAAGAGCACCGAAAGGTTGGCTTCAGCGATACCACGACTGTCATGGTCTATGTCGCCCTGTACTGTAACGAACATACTGGTGCGTGGCGGTAGTTTGATGGTGTCGTCGACAATGCGAAGCGCAGTCTTCTTCGGATTGGTATATTTAGACTCCGGGCCATAGTCGTCAGAAAACGTTACGAGGCAGTTTCGAAGATTTATAACAGCGCCGTGCTCACGAAGGAAATCCATGCCAAGGATAACTTTCCGGGAGCATTCGGGAAGCACAACAAAAGAAGCAACGAACGTCGACTCACAGATTTGCAGCCTTGCGGTGCATCTCCCGATTGGTGTCAAGAGATGACCACCGGCTGTCCGAAGGTTTGGTCCATGCCCCCAAGGAGTCGTGACTTTCCTGAGCTCAGCCACAACTTCAGCGCTGATAACTGAGTAGTCGGCACCGGTGTCGACCAGAGCAGTCACTGGATGGTTGTCGACGCAAATGGCAATGTCAGCAGAAACGGGTTCGTCAGCGATGTGAGGTGTCGGCTGAAAGGAATCGTCGAAGGGCGGTGGAAGGGTCGGAGGAGGCTGTTTTGACGATAGCTTAACAGCGGTCCCACCCCCGGAGGCCGCTGATTCTAGTTTTCCCGGCGTGGACTTGGGGACCTAGCGGATCGTCTCGCAACAACATCGGCGAAAGTGGAGTATTGATTCGCGGACGTAGAGCGTCGAGGAGACGGAGAGCGTGATTGGAGAGCTCTCCGGAGAGCGTGAAGCACAACGAAAGAAGCAACGAACGTCGACTCACAGATTTGCAGCCTTGCGGTGCATCTCCCGATTGGTGTCAAGAGATGACCACCGGCTGTCCGAAAATTTGGTCCATGGCCCCAAGGACTCGTGACTTTCCTGAGCTCAGCCACAAGTTCAGCGCTGATAACTGAGTAGTCGTCACCGGTGTCGACCAGAGCAGTCACTGGATGGTTGTCGACGCGAATGGCAATGTCAGACGAAATGGGTTCGTCAGCGATGTGAGGTGTCGGCTGAAAGGAATCGTCAAAGGGCGGTGGAAGGGTCGGAGGAGGCTGTTTTGACGATAGCTTAACAGCGGTCCCACCCCCGGAGGCCGCTGATTCTAGTTTCCCCGGCGTGGACTTGGGGACCTAGCGGATCGTCTCGCAACAACATCGGCGAAAGTGGAGTATTGATTCGCGGACGTAGAGCGTCGAGGAGACGGAGAGCGTGATTGGCGTCGCTGACGATTCGGAGACGGTAGACTTGCCAAGTATTCTGCGATGGCGCGGGGTCGTTCGCCGTCCCTGGGCCCACGAGCGTCTGGCCGAAATCCAGGTAGGCCCGTCTGTCTGTACGAACACTCCCGGTACAAGTGACCTGGCTCACCACAGTGGTAGCATAGTGGCCGATTGTCGGAAGCGCGCCACACGCTAGATTTCTGCAAATTAGGTCGCGGATTCTCATAGTGTGGTGGGCCCGAGAAGTACTGCGGCATCTGCAGGCAAGTCGGTCGTTGGTTTTCATAGCGTGGCCCGCCCGAGAAGTGCTGTGGCGTCTGCAGAATAGTCGGTCAGGGGAAATAGCTGGCTGCCGGTGCAGGAGTACGTACAGCTTCCGCATACGTTAGCAGAGGAGCTTCGGTTGGAGGTGGCGCTAATGGTCGTACCAGCTGCCGCACCTCTTCACGGACGACGTCTGTCAGAGCAGCCACTTGAGGCTGTGAAGGCACTGCGTGAAGCTTTTGCAGCTCGTCGCGTACAATGCTACGGACTAGCTCGGCAAGGTCTCTCACGCTCGTGACATCGGGTGTTACCAAGGTTGCTGACAGACATGCAAGGTTGTCGGACCGCTCATACTGCGAAGACCGCTGTCCTAGCATTCGCTCCATTGTCGTCGCTTCACGGAGGAATTCTGCCACGGTAGCTGGTGGGTTTCGTACAAGTCCTGCAAACAGTTGCTCCTTGACACTCCGCATCAGAATGCGCACCTTTTTGTCTTCCGTCATTGCAGAATCCGCTCGACGGAACAGACGAGACATCTCCTCAACGAACATGGCCACGCTTTCATTGGGTCGTTGATTGCGAGAATTGAGGAGACGTTCGGCTTGTTCTTTCCGGTCAGCGCTACCATAGTGTTCCGCAGCTGAGCGCAAAACACTGGCCAGGTTGTCAGGGCGGCCTCGTGATTCTCGAACCATATACGCGCCGAATCCTCCAGGTAGAAATAGACATACCGCAGTTTCCGGTGCTCGTCCCACTCGTTGGCGACGGGGACTCGATCGTATTGGTCCAGCCAGTCTTCAACGTCTTCGTAGGGCTCCCCATGGAAAGGCTTTGGCGTTCGAGAGGGTGGTAGCCATGGTGCTGGCGGAGTCGCGGTCTGTTCAGTCTGGCTTGCAGTTGTCGCATATGCCATGGTTCTGGAGCGTTCCGGAAGAGGGCTGAACTGGGGTGGTAGGCCTAGTTGCCGCCGACTGCGTCGAAGGTTGGCTGTTTCTACTAAGGCGTCGATGTTGGAACCGAGATCTTCCTCGTGGTAACAGTGCATAGACTATTACCCAGCACCTCCACCAGTATCACGTTACAACGTAACTGTAACCTGCTGATAATGGCACACAACAATGTCAAACTGATCGAACAACGGCAGTACGATGATGATGATGATGATGATGATCCTTGACACTCTGGCGCACACTCACAAAGAAAGATCGGCCAAGAACCGGGCGGCAGGATCTTAACTAAAAGGCTAATGGTTTTTCAAAGAAAACGTAATTTTGGGCTGAAAAAAAATATAGAAAGAAAAGCCGAAAATCGAAAAAGGAGTATATCTGAGCAGGTAGCGATGCAGGCCATCAGATGCGATTTGAGACAGAGGTAATGGTGGGTCTAAAATGATATATATATATATATATATATATATATATATATATATATATATATAGGCAGATTAACATGGCTTTCGCTTTGTTTCAATTATGTATTCAAATACCGCAGAGCAGACGTCCCTGTGGGTATAACCGAATTTAATGCTGCCAAACAACAAAATTACTGCCATATTTAATTCTAATCCCAATTTTTCAAGTGGAGCTACCAGGTATCTTTTCCGCTGATAAAAATACCGGCGACAGAACAAAAAAATTGCCCGCAGCTTCACTCGCTGGAACACTGAGGAGGATGCGGAGCATATAATTGGTTAACGGGGTGTTAAAGTGCGACTTACTTGGGTCGATGGCTAAATTGGTTAACGTGGTTGTGAAATGGGGTGTTAAATTGCGACTTCTTGGGTCGACGGCTAAATTGGTTAACGTGGTTGTAGGAGGGGGTGTTAAATGAGTGAACACGTACACACGTATGCGAAAGGGCGGCGCTGGTTGAAGAGACGTCGATCATTGTGTTTGTGGATTCGTTGGAATTCGTTTCACCGCGACCTTGGACGTCGACGCGCCGTACAAACCAACCGACGAGCGGCAACTGAGCGAGCGAGCGCCGACCTTGAGTATATATACAGCGCGACGGCGCATGCGCTGTCAGCTGTCGAATGTTCTCGAAGGAGAAGCGCGCGCGGCACAGATGGTGGGCGACGGCGCGACGGCGCATGCGCGCGCGTCAGCTGTCGAATGTTTGAGAAGCGGTGCGGACGGCGCACTACAAGGCGCGAGTATAAGATGCTTCCGCATCTAAAAGAAATGATCTATCGTTTCCATTTTTTCGCAAGTCTGACATAAAGGTGACGCCTTTAGACCAACTTTATGCAAATATTAATTCAGTTGAGGGATTCTGCAACGCAATCTTGTAAAAGTAACTTCCAAGTGCCGTGTTGCACACCACTGTCTATTCCAGCGGCATTTTAGATGTGTGAAATCTCGATATTTATCCAATGAGTAGCAGTCGTATTCGCGCAAACAGAGGTTTCTAAACCTTATTGCTGTCGCGTAAGCCGTATCAGGCAAAATCGGGATAATGAGACCGCTAAGAGATACTGTGGCTAGTGCATCCGCCATCTCATTGAGATATATGCCACGATGACCTGGTACCCATAAGAGCTGCAGTTTTTTCAAGTTTGTCGGTATGAGTTGTCGAAACATGTGCATAAGTGTTAAGTTGGCTCCTGAAGACAGAGCAGCACATACTGAAAAAGAATCTGTAATTACGACTGCTTGCGATTCGCCCAAAGTTTCCGTAGTGCCAGTACAATAACAAATAATTCTCCCATGAATATTGGTGTGTAATCTGGAAGTCTAACCGAAAAGAACCAGTCAAGGGAACGCGAGAAGATACCTGCCCCAGCCTTTTCATTTGATACGGATGCATCGGTGGCAATTATGTTGTTCAAGTTCACATGCGCCAAGTAATCCTGCAGCCGATCATTTAAATATTGAATCTCTTGTTGTGAAAATATGTTTGATTTTGACGTTCAGTGGTTCTAGCAGCGCTTGAACGAACAAGATCTGTGGGCAGTGGAATCGTGACCACCAAGTTTCAAAAAATAAACTTGGTTCTTTAATAAAAGCATAAAATGATGCTCTCTGGGGCACAGTGTATAGTTTTAAAAATGTTTGGATAGTAAGCATTTTGAATCTATTCAACAATGACGGTAGACGCGCTTCCATGTATAGCACATTGTTAGCAACAAACTTGGGCAGTCCAAGGCACAGTCGTAAAGCCTCCCTTTCTAATAGTATTAGCGGTCTCATTTTATATGTCGCACTGCCCGAAAATAAGACACAGCCGAATCCCATGATAGGACGAATGTACATTTTTTAGACCATTACCAATGTATTTCTTCGCAACCCTTTTTTTATGTTGCTGAGCTTGCGTAACCACCCCATGGCTCGTGTTGCTTTGGACGCAATGTGATCGATGTGGCTTTTCCAATTTAACGAGCTGTTATATATGATGCCTAAGTATTTAAGTGAATCCACCTGGGGGATCTGCTCTGTGCCATACATCAAGGAGGTGTTGACAGGATCCCTGAACGAGAACGCTAGAAGAGCGCTTTTGTTTACATTTAGAGACATTCCAATTTTTTGAAGCCATTCCTCTATCATGATTAGGTAATTCTGTAATGTCCGATAAAGTAACTGCAGATCACTGTTTGTCGCAAAGAAAGCAATGTCATCTGCATAAACATATAAATGAATATCTCTATGTGTTGGAATCGAACTGAGGAAGATGTTAAACAACACCGGTGAAAGCACTGCACCTTGTGGTACGCCACGGTATTGTCGATATCTGTTAGAAAAACAACCCCTTTGAAAGCAATAAAACTCTCTCTCCCTTAAAAACTCTGCTACCCATGATGTCATGTATTTTAGTAAGTGTGACCTTTCCATCTGCTCTATTAGTATTTTATGCTCCACTTTGTCATACGCCTTGGCCAAATCCAGAGTAACTAATGCACAATACTCTCTTCTACGCCTAGCCAACTGTATACGACTCTCCAAATCCGCGTTCGCACACCATATGGAGCATCCCGATTTAAAGCCAATTTGACTGGGGTTCAATATTGATTTTTCCTCAATGTATTTTATTACACGTGCATTCAAAACTCTTTCAGTTAGTTTAACCAAATTAGATGTAAGAGAAATTGGCCTCACATTGTCAAGCGTATACCCAAGCCCCTGTTTTTTAAGTATCAGAATTATTTTGGAAAGTTTCCAATCCGCCGGTATCCAAGAATTTTTCAAAGAGTAATTAACCATATTACAGAGTTCATGTGGGGAAATGTCATATAGTACTTTTATCATTGCTGAAGTTACTCCGTCTGGTCCAGGTGCTGTAGGAGGTAAGTGCCTCACTACCCCCGCTAGTTCCGCTAATGTCACCTTGTTGAACTCCTCCCCTGCAATTGGCTTTACTATGTGTGTTGGCATTGTTGATCTGAATCTTTCTTCTAATCCTTTAGCAACATTTTCTAAGATTTCAGTGAGTTCGCTAGGCGATAGAATTGAAGAATCAATATTGTGTGATGTTGGTATCATTTTTCTTGAACGCAAAAATCTAAAAAGCGCCTTTCTGTTGTATGGTTTTGAAAGATAGCTAAATTTGTTAGTGTCATAGTCATCTTTTGCTTTGCGTACTGTGCGTTTAAATTCTGCTGCCACGTATTTATATTCACACCAGTTTTTTGGGCATTGGTTGTGAATAACTTGCTTCCACGCTGTTTTTCGTTTTCTATACCTCCTCGTACAATCAGCGTTCCACCATGGGCTAAACGACCCGCCTGTGCCTGAAGTTATTGAAAAAGTTGACTTTTTTATTGCTCTTCTCAGTACCGCACGCAGACTCATAGCCCGAATGTCTTCCTGCATGTCCTTGCGAAGAACCAAAGTAGGCTTTAAGTCTTTTTGTAAACGCTCATAATTTACAAACGAGCCAATTTTACCAGTTAAAAATATCCCGGGAAAGTTGATATCAAAGCTAATAGGAAGGTGGTCACTGTTTGTTGCGCAATCTAATGTTTTCCACGACGAAATGTTTAGTGAGGAGCTGCAAAAGGTCAGATCTATCGCCGACTTTGATTGTCTCCTAATAAACGTAACAGTGGGGAAATTTACACAAGATAAGTTATTATCAACAGTCCATTCCCACAAGCACCTTCCATTTACATCAGTCTTGAAACCCCAAGACACGTGGTGTGAATTAAAGTCACCAGTTAATATTACATCCTTCCTGCAGGAAGCTAACATTGCATCTAAGCATCTTGTGTCCTGTACTCTTAGCGGAAAGTATGCGTTAACAAAAGAAAAAGGAGAACAGCCTGGCAGAGTGATGTCTAATACCATAATTCATAGTTAGAATCCATGCACAGGTAGTTAATCTTCGCTCTATGACTAAATTTAGTAGATATAAAAATGGCAAGTCCACCACCTCTGCTAGGTCTGTCTAAATGAAATAAGCGATAATTTTTAGGTAAAATTTTTGTCCATTTGTAAGCCAAGTTTCTTGTAAAGTAATAATATCTGGGGAAATTGGCGAAGAAATTCACGATAAATCTGTGATAGCCGACCCTATTGATCGACAATTCCACTGTAATACTTTTAAGGAGCCTATTTTGACTCTATAAACCCGCCGCAGAGACTGCTTGATCCAAAAGATCTTTCTTCAAAAAGTCTTTTTTGGAGAGGTTCTCCAAAACGTCTTTCTTTGACAGGAACTTTTTAGATTTTGATTTCTGTTAAGACTTTTTCGATAGGGGAGATCTGGCGCGCTTCAAGAAATTATGAGATTCCGCATCCATATCTGTGAATTCATCAGTGTCATCTAATACGGTTTCTGGATCTGCCCGCAGTGTCTTATTGGAGGGTCCTGCTTTAGGAGATGCGCATCGTGTAGGAGCTATCGGACTTTCTGTCCCGGCACAATTTGAAACCTCCAAATCCTGTGAAGTCTGATTTTTCATAGACACTGAAGCAATGATTTGGGTCAACTGAGATGTTAACAATTCAGCCACGACTGCGATAATACTGCTGGCAAGACGCTCCATCGCCTTTTCCGTTGCCTTCTCTACAGCCTCTGCTATATATTTTGCTAACTATGCATCCATAGCAGTGGTATGTCGTGCTGTTACGCTTGCGTAACCTTCTGAGCGTTTTTGTAATTCAGTCACAGCTTCCCTCCGGGAGCAACGCCTGCGTTCCACAATTTTCAGCAGCTTAACTTCTCGTTCTTTCGCCTCACAATCTAAAGAGTCTGCAGGAGGCGCTTCATGACATAAACAGCACTTCTCTTTCGTCGAGTTGCACTTACGGCTGTCGTGATTTTCTCCGCATAGTCGACATCTGGCAGTTGATTTGCACCCTTTCACGCTGTGGCCATATCTCCAACAATTCAAGCACTGCAGTGGCTTAGGGGATAGAGGCTCTACCTTATAGATAAGAGGCCAAGCTTTAATTTCAGATGGTCTTATCGTTCCCGCAAAGGTTACTATGACCGATTCGGTAGGTGATTTTTATTGTCAACCAGACGCGTGCACTTGTATACTGACACTGCACCTGCTACTGAAAATAACTCAAGAATTTCTGCAGGGGTCAGGCGCGTATCTACACCGCGGACTATGCCTTTCGAACATGCCAGATGCGCTGGAATAAACGGGCTCACCGGCTGCGCTGCAAATTCGGAACAGTTGAGAAGCTCTCTGACGCGCTCCTGATCAGCAGAGCAGCACAAAATACCACCACGACCGAAATGCCGGACCTCAGTGATCTTTTGAAAGTGTGTTGTGGCTTTCCGAAGCTCCATTTGAATCATCTTCGGGTTCTTCATAGGTATCGTACCTCAATTGGTCGGTACCAGAGCCACGGGGACGTTGATAACCCCACTGCAAAGAAAAGAATCAATCGGCCAATCCTTGACCGGTATAGATGCTAGCCAAGGAGAAGGCCCTTGGCCAGGCGAAGAAACCGACATTTAGATAGCCTGAGTCGCTTGAACTCAGAAAATCATATGGCACAAACCACAAACAACTGCCAGAAAAGCACTAAAACAACAAAGAAGCAAACGTTAAACTCAAGTGCAATCCCGCCGCCCGTCGTTCAAGCCGTTCCATCCCGTGAGCAGCAGCGCAGAACAGGATCAACGCGAACACGAACGATCAGCACGAACGATGTCACGAACGAAGGTCTCTGCACGCGCATCTTTGTCCTCTTCTGAACAGCGGCACATACAAGCATGCCAGCATCTGTGGAAATAATAGTTTCTTGTACTAGTGGCAATATATATATATATATATATATATATATATATATGCACACATACATAAATACGCACATACAGACATACATACACACACATGCACACAGACATACATACTTACACACATACATACATATGTACATACATATATACATACATACATACATAGACACATACACACATACATACATACATACAAAAATTCACACACACACATACATACACACACGTTCATGCACACATGCAAACACACAAATATACACACATACACACTCACATAAACACACATGCACACACATACATACACACATACATACACACATATACACACACATACGTACACATACACACATACACGCATATATATTCACAAATATACACACACATACACACACATATATATACAAATATACACACACATACACACATACACAAACATACATACACATACACATTCATACACACATATATTCATATATACCTACATACATACACATAAACACACATACACACACATACCTACAATTTTACACACACATACACACATGCACACACACATACTCCCACATATCCATAGTAACCTCAGCTGCGTTACGGCGCTTGATGTTCCTTAGACGACGCCTTCGATTAGCTCCTGCAGAAACAAAACTAATTGCGTACAAAATGTTCGTCAGACCTGTGTTAGAATATGCCATTATTGTTTGGTTCCCATTTTCTGTCACCAAAATTAACAAGTTAGATGGAATTCACAGGAAAGCAATTAGGTTTATATACAATAAGTATAGATTTTCTGACTCACACACTGAACTTATTAAAATGCTGGAATCCTAACTCTTCAAAACCGAGCCAAATTAGCACGACTACGGTTCATGTACCAACTCATACATGGAGAGATAAAGATTAATACAACCAAATACATTTCTATTGCACAAACAAGACTGACACGTCACACACATTCTGAAATGCTTGACGAGTGCTCATTTCACACAGATTCATTTAAATATTCACTCTTCCCATTGGCAATAAGGGAATGGAACCGGCTGAGACCTTCTATACTTCACTGTACTTCACTGGATAATTTTACCGCGGCAGTCAAAGAGCATTTACAAGGCGACAACGAATAACCCGTCTACATTGCAGACTCTCTGAATTACTCGTGTTCTGTACAAATTTTGTGTTTTTGTTTAATCAATAAAATAAGGTAGTTGTTGTCAGCTTGTCATAGGTACAAGTATGAACATTGATTGTTGTTCTATTCTATATACTGCGGGACTTGTTTGTCATGCTCGTCACACTAGGTATGATGCAAATTATGTTACGCCTTTACTGTTCATCCCTTTTCTAAACAATTATCCTGTGCTAAAAAGTGCCTAGCCCTCTACATGTATTCCCCTCGTGTGTGTGTGTTATAACTTGAAAGCCCAAATGATTTGTTTTTTTTCTTTTTATTGTTCACATTCTATAAAATGCCCTTCCTGCTAAAATCCCAAATGGTATTAGCAGTATCTGTAAATAAATATAGTAATATACATACGTACATACACATATACACACATATACATGTACATACATACATACACACATACACACACACACTTACATACACATATACGTACACAAATACACACACACATACACACACACACACATACAAACATACATACAGATACACAATCACAGACATACACATACATACACACATTCACACATGCATACACATAAATACACATACATACATACACACATACATATATACATACATACGTTCATACATACATACACGCATACATATATACGTACATACACACACACATAAACACACATGCACACATTCCTACATACATACATGCACACACATATATACACACACATACACACTACAAACACACATACACACACATTTAGACACACGCACATGCACACATACATACACACATACACACATATATACACATACATACATACATACATACAAAAACACATACACACACATATATACACATACATACGCACACATACACATGTACATACACACACATACACATATATGCGCATACATACATACACAAATACACACATACAAATGCACACACACATACACACATAAATCTATTTATTTATTTATTTACATTACCTCCAGGGCCCATAAAGGTGTTACTGAGGGGGTGGGTAATATAA
The DNA here is from genome assembly GCA_013436015.1 of Rhipicephalus annulatus. NCBI lineage: Eukaryota > Metazoa > Arthropoda > Arachnida > Ixodida > Ixodidae > Rhipicephalus > Rhipicephalus annulatus. The sequence continues at coordinate 49,389 of WOVY01000124.1, read as the reverse complement.
GAAAAATGCAGCAATAACAGAACACAATAATACAACCAAATAATTAGAATACATATTCAAACAATATTCAGTTATTATAGGCCTAATGTATGATCGGGTAGTGCAGTCTTGGATGACACGTCCTTGAAGGCGATGAAGGGGGGAAGGTGGTTCCACTCTGCACTGGTCTTTGGCAGAAAGGGGTCTGAAAAAAACGTTAGTACGGCAGAAACGAATAAAAACTTTATACTGATAATCAAGACGTGACGATATGTATGAAGGTCGCGAGATGAGTTCCTGTTTGAGTGAATTATTTTGGTAAAGGATTTTGTGAAAAAGGCATAGACGAGAAATTTTTCTTCAAATTCGCAAGTCAATTAGTCCAAGGTTTGATTTCCTTGGTGAAACGATAGATGTGCGGGTAGAGTTTGAATTAATGAAACGCGCTGACTGATTTTGAACCGACTCAACGATAGCTGAGAATGTTTTTGACCGGGGTTCCACACAGTTGACGCAAACATAAGCTTAGGTCTAATTAGCGTTTTGTACAGCATTAACTTTAAATAGGAGGGGGATTTAGAAAAATTTCTGCCTAGGTAGCCGAGGGATCTGTTGGAATTGTTAGTGATGTATTCGATGTGCGCATGCCAAGAAAGATAATTGCTTAGCTGAAATCCGAGATATACATATGATGTTACGTAATCAAGATTGATGTTATTGATAGTATAGCCGAAAGAAGTGGATGAGCCAGAGCGACGTGAAAAAGACATGATTTTGCATTTATTGGGATTTAGGAACATTATCCATTGTGAGCACCACTTAGATATGTTATCTAGGTCTGACTGAAGAAAAACGTTATCGTGCTGATTAGTTATTTCACGATATAGAACACAATCGTCGGCAAAAAGTTTTGTAGAGCTATTAATTACAGTAGGTAAGTCGGTATAAATAAAGATAGCAATGGGCCCAAGACGGAGCCTTGAGGAACACCTGACTTTACGTGACAGCTCGGGGATGCAGCATCATTAGCGGTTACAAATTGAGTACGGTTAGTTAGAAAGCATTCTATCCAACTGAAGATGTTATGATCAATATTAAGAGTACTGAGATTAAGACGTAGTAAGCGATGAGACACCTTGTCAAAAGCTTTAGCAAAATCTAAGAAAATACAATCAATAACTTGGCCTTTGCCTAAACAGGAAGAAATGCTTTGTATAAACGATATTAGTTGTGTTTCGCAGGAGTAGTTCTTGCGAAACCCATGCTGAATCGAAGTGAAGAAAGAGTTTGACTGAAGAAATGAAACGAGATTTTAAAATATGATATGTTCAAGAATTTTGCAAGGTACGCTGGTAAGCGAAATAGGTCTGTAATTGAGAGGAGAATGCGGGTTACCTGATTTCAACGGCGGTACCACCTTCCCCACCTTCCAATCGGCGGGCAAAGTCGAGCACTCATTAGACTGGGTGATAATGAACATAAAAATACAGAGGAGTACACAGCAGTATTTCTCAGAAATTTCGAAATAATTTCGTCTGCTCCACAAGAAGAGGATAGTTTTGAACTATGAATTAACTGCGAAATTCCCGCAAAATCGACAACAAGTGGATCCATGGGAAAAAAATCTTTTTGCGTATGTACGGGACTGTGTCAGTACAGCAGTCGGAAAAGGACTTTGCAATGGTGTCATTCAGAACTATTCAACATTCTTCATTGCTTATGGCGCAACCACCAGTATCTGTAAGAGATATGTTATTTTTCTTTTTATTTGAATAGTACTTGAAAATTTCGATGGATTAGTAGAAAGAAGGGAAGGTAGATATGTATTAAAGAAGACGACCTTTGCTTCTCTTAATGCGATGCGATATGCATGCAGTGTGTTTGCGTAATCATTCCAACGAGTAGATGTTTGACAGCGTTTCGCAAGACGAAAAGTGCGTTTCTTCTTGTTTGATAATCTTTTTAGTATCGTTGAAAGCCAAGGGGAGCGTTTCTTTCCGGAAAGCCTGCGCAGTGGAATATATTTAGCGACAAGTGACGTGGCTTTGTTCCTAAATAGTGTCCAATTATCTTCTACGGTACGGCTAAAAAATTCTGGCATGAACTCGTCAATGAATAATGCAAGCTCATTATTGATTGGTGCGTAATCTCCTCTCTCTAATAATCTCGCATAATCTCTGATAAATTTTGGATTGCTTTTCTGACATGTAACACGGCCCTTTACAAAAATGTAAAAAACAATAATCACTTATTCCGGGTAAACAAGTTAATGAATGCACTAAATTAGGATTACTGACAAGGACCAGGTCAAGTGTGTTCGATGAAGTAGTGCTAGTTCTAGTAGGCCCAGATACAAGTTGAGCAAGATTGAAATTTAAGCACAAGCTTATAAAAGATAGACTTTCAGCGGACAAACCAAAAACGGAGGAAAATTGCGAAGCCCAACTTATTCTAGGAAAGTTAAAATCTCCAAGAAGCAACGGAGAGTGTGCAAATTCTGAGACGACAAAATTAAGAACGTCATGCAGCTCATCGCAGAAAGTAGTTGGTGCATTTGGCGGCCGATAACAAGCACAGATCAATTCGTTTTGGTGGTCTATGAGAGCACGCACACAAACCATCTCTAAGGACAGTGTAAGTGCAATCCCAGCAGACACTATATTGTCGGCAACGGTAATTAGAACGCCACCTCCCGGTTTTAAATCGCGGTCACGACGGTGCACAACATACTTCTTGTCGCAGTGAAACAGCTTTTCACTACAAATTTTATCGGTCAACCAGGTCTCAGTCAATGCAACCACGTCAGCAGCGCATGAATCAATAATAGGTGTTAGGGAGCGTCGCGTTTATTGATTACACTGCGCACATTTGACAATAAAGATGATAAGCCTTGAGAAGACTGGCTGCGTTGCTGATGCCTAACATCTGCTAGGAAAAAGACACATCAACACGGCGGTTTGTAGCGGCAGACGACAGTTCAGCAGTACTGGTGGCATTGCCCAAATGCAGTTCACAGACACTGTCGGTATCCGGGAGTAAATGTAATATTTTTTGTTGATATACAGCATGTTGTACCTCACAGTGAAAAGTTCGCCGCTTTTTCTCCAGAATCGTACAATTTTGTCCTTACAGTTCTGGTTGCCTTACAAAAGTCTTCACTTACGGAGACACCACTTGTTTTTAACTTGTTTTTTGAAGACAGAATCGTTTCTCTTAGTTTATAGGATGAAAACCGGACAATAATAGGTCTGGACTTATTAGGGGCAAAACGGCGAAGCATGTGCGACCGGGAAATGCGATCATCGCTGCTATCTATGTTCAGGCTTAAAACTGAATTTATTATCGAGCAAACTTTTTCCTCTGACTGTGCCCAAGTTTCAGCGGTGGCATCTACTACGCCCTGAAATATTAAATTTTCTCGACGTGAACGGTCTTCAAATTCATTGAGCCGTTGGTTTAGTACGGCCATTTGAGGCACGAGAATACTTCCCTGTTTCCCCTCTGACGATCGAATGCTTCGTTCAACTGCCGCGAGCCTATTGTCGATATCGGCGATTTGTTGCTCTATTGAATACTGAGCCTCTTTGACTTCACTCAAGGCAGACATCACTTTATTAGTATGGAATCAAATTTTTCGTGCAGTGATTTAATGAGCTCCCGCAATTCTTTGTTAGGATCGTAATTTGGGGGCCATGGTTTAGTTCTACGTCGCCGGACGTGAATAGCAACTTAGCGATAAACACAAATTCACATGTTAATTGAAACAACGTTTGTGGGCCTGGAAGATCTAGCAGCCAAACATTGCTTGACTTTTTACAGTGAAATGGAGGTGCTGTACTCACCAGCACCCAAAAGCGAAACGGTGTTTGAAACATGTTGACGGCTGTTGTGCTTCCATTCCCACTGAAGTGGTGTAGGCCATTCCAGCTACTTTTAAGGCTTGCCGATGTTGATGCGTCTGTCGATTTGGTAGCCGGGAATGACAGCGCTGCGGTGAGACGCGGCCAGCTTGCGCGAAATGTCTCGGTGGCCTCACAGCGGAACGGGTGCTTATTCAGCCGGTTGGACGAGTTGAAGCCTCCGTCATTTGCTGCCGGGATTGCCAGCACTTGCGCTTGCACAGAACCAGTGAGGCTGTTCCACGCGGCGAATTCGATGAAAATCTGCACCCAAAAACGGAACTGTTTGAGACATGTTGATGGCTGTAGTGCTTCCATTCCCACTCATACACATACATACACACACACACATACACACACATACGCACATACATACACAAATACATACATACATACACATATATACATACACACACGCATACATACATACATACATACATACATACATACATACATAATTGATTGATATGTGGGGTTTAACGTCCCAAAACCACTACATGATTATGAGAGA
>WOVY01000124.1:35000-42500 GCA_013436015.1 Rhipicephalus annulatus | reverse complement strand
TGAGCTCTGCGAAACGCAGATGAATGACTTCAAATGGTACGTCAGAATGTTGAGGCAAAATCATCTCGTCTGTTTTCTGAAGGTACTTGCTTTGTGAACTTGACATCCATGACAAGACTGAGCATACCGCTAAACGTCCTCTTTCATGTGTTTCCACTAAAAACGCTGACAAATCTTCAAAAAGCCATTATATCCTCGAAAAGCCATTATATCCACCTGAGTGTGGGAGTCATAATAGAGCTCTAACATTCGTGGCACAATTTTTTCTGGGACTGTGAACTTTCCGTTTTGGAACTTAAGATCTTTAGTTCTCTCCCACAACAGTGTTGCGTTGACATTTTTATGATCAGGAATTACCGCAAGTTTCGAAAGCGCATCTGCGTCCTTGAGGCGTTCTTCAGGCATGTGGTGGACCATGAAAGTAAACTGCTGGAGTTCACTCACCCACCTAGCAATTTTTACACTAGGCTCGGCGAGGTTAAGGATATACGTTAAGGCTTTGTGGTCCGTAACGAGCTTGAAGCTCCTGCCATTCAGGTATGATCTAAAATAGCGTACAGCCATTAAGACTGCCATGGCTTCCTTTTCTGTAGTCGTGTAGTTCAGTTGAGTTTTCGAAAAGGTGTACGAATAGTACCCGACGACCCTTTGTTGACGGCTCCGTGGAGAGTCGGTATCTCGCTGGTAAAGCACTGCGCCTGTGCCATAATAAGAAGCATCGGTGTCCAGTTCAAAGGGCAACTTGAAATCTGGAAAAGTATGGACCGAATCCAATGAAATGATGGTCACAAGGCTATCATAAACAGATTCACACTCTGCTGTCCTCTGAAATTGCACATTTTTCTTATTACTTCTGTGAGGCGTTTGGTTTTCGTCGCATAATCTCTAATGAATGACCGGAAGTGCCCTGCAAGACCCAGAAACACCCGCAATGAGTGCAAGTCATATGGATTCTGCATTTTTGCGATTCGTTCGAGTGATTCCTGTTTTGTTGTTTTGGTTTGGCCGTCAAATACTCTTTACATATAAATACTTTACTTTTAAAAAACTGACATCACAAAGTGCTTCAAGTACACTAGCCAGATGGTTTGAGTGCTCTTCCTCATTGCGGGAGTATACTATTATATCGTCTATGTAGACGTTAGAAAACTTCCCGATAAACGGTCGCAATGCGTTGTTCAAAATTTTCCGGAACTAGAAGGGTGAGTTCTTTCATCCAAATGGAAGTCGGTTATACTCATAGATGTCAAAGGGCGTTTGAAGGCAGTATATTTCTTGCACTTTCAGAAATTGGAACTTGCCAAAATTCTTTACTTAGGTCAATGTGCGAGAAAATTTTGCAGCCACCCGTGTCATCTATGATAGAGTCTATACGTGGCATAGAAAACGGAAAATGCTCAGTCCGCTTATTAATTTGACTGTAGTTCGTGCAAAGTTGAAGACTTCGATCTTTCTTTGGTGCAATAGTGATGGGTGAAGCGAACGTAGACGTGGATGGACGGATAGTTTGCGCATCCAACATCTTTTGAATCTCGTTCTGAAGCCACACTTTCTTTGGTCGTAATATAATATAGGGCTTTTTTCTCACCACCGTCATATTACTGAGCTGGAATGGAACCTCAAACTTTGTAGTGGCTGTAGGATATCCTTTCAGGCCCAGCAATTCCAGGTAAAGCATCCTAACATCTTCACCTGACGATGGTTTCCGCGGAGTCATTGAAGGCGAAAGTGCAGAGTTGATAGCGCGGCACTTTTCTTCTGTGGTAATTTTGCCTGTCCAGTAGCTATAAAGGCGAAGTGCGCTGATGGCTGGACGTGAACGCAGTAGTTCATACGGAACTCCGTCGAGTACCAGTGTTTGTGCAGTGACAGTGTTGCCGAGACACGATATAGTTATACAAGTCCATTTATTGTGAACATCTCGTCTCATTGTATCCGTGTACTTCTACTGGTCTTTCCTCTTTTCCTTTCGCCCTCTTAACAACATTTGTGTTAATAACCATGACGCTTGCTTCGCTGTCAACTAACGCACTTCGTTCCTTTCCATCCACAAAAACAGATATGTACAATAGACTTGTATGAGACAAATAAACAGCTCCTCTTGATGTCATCGGGTGAAAGCCAAGACCCTCTCTATTTAGTTTTTTGTTACGTCATCCAGCTCTTCGCCATGGTCAGAGACTCCCTGGGCGGTCAAAAAGGATACGGGTGTTGCAGTAGGTCTACACCTTGCAAGCGGGCGTCGTTCCTCAGCTCGTGTGGCCCGGGTATTTCACGCAGTAGGTGTCAAGGGTTGAGGCTGGGTTCCTAGGTTCTGGAGATAGAGGTTTCGCATTCCCTTCAGAAGTTCTTGGACCATCTTGGGACCCAGCATTTGTATTTTCTTCTGGAGGTCCGGACTTAAACCATGAATGATAAGCGGAACCACAGACATCTCAGGCAAAGATGAGTCGGCCAGCTGTAGAAAGCGCCTTTTCTCATAAAAATAGCTGAGTGCAGATCCAGACCTGTATTTGAACGTGATTGCTTTGTCCCATAGCAACACCTTCTTATCGCTGAAGGAGCTCAAAAGCTTGCTTTCCACTCTATCCCTGGTTTGTTGCCGTGAGCGTCGAGACGCCATTCGTACCAACTATTTGCTATGCCTGATAGAAATAGTCGCATGTTTTTCACTTTATCTTCGTCGCTGTGCCAGCAGTTTTCATTGCATGCTTACCCGTAAAATGTGAGCCAGGACTCGGGACTACTAGACCCTCCATCAGACATGTCTGGCTTCACGTGTTCGCGACTCGGTCAGCCTAATCTTTCCGTCGCGTTTACAAGCAAGCACAATAAATCATTTTACTGCCTATTCTGTTCTTGGTGCAGTTCTAGAAACTTACTGATCAGCTCGACGGAACTTTCAGGCAAAGCAGCAGTAGCAGGCTTCGCGTCGTTTCTTACTGGAGTCAGCACAAAATTCTCATGATCCTGAAGTTTCATGTTGATCCTCACCATTCTTTCAGCAAGTATATGGTGTGGAGTGAGCTTCATTTTAGTGCCTATATAGGAAACAAATGCGACAGTGCTCACTGCTTCCGGAAGAGCTAGTTCCTCTTCATCTTGGTCAAGATCTAGGTGCCACCGCGTTGATGTGCTTCAGTGGTGAAGTCCACGCACATCTTGAATGTCCGCACTGAAAGTATAAGCGGCTGCGCCAATTTGTAAAAATGCACAGTACTAGGCTGGGGTGTCAGCCATCTTCTTTAATCCTAACCTCTTCCTCCTCGTCTCCCTCCAACACTGCCTAACGTCCACGTACAACTTACACACACATACATACACACAGACATACATACGCACATACATACATACATAAATACACATATAAATACACAAATACATACACACACACATAAACATATACATACTCACATACATACATACACACACACATATACACACGTATACTTACATACATACACATACACTCATACATACACATACACACATACATACACACATATACACACACGCACACACACACACACATATATATATATATATATATATATATATATATATATATATATATATATATATATACACAATAACATACACACACATACATAAAAAGACATAGATACATACATACACACATACACATACATACATACACATACATACATATATACACACATACATACATACACACATACACAGATTTACACAAATACATAACACGTACACATACACACACATACATACACATATACATACACACATTCATACACACATACGCTCACTCATACACATACATACACAAACACATACATACATACATACATACATACATACATACATACATACATACATACATACATACATACATACATACATACATACATACATACATACAAACATACGTACAAACATACGTACTGTAGAGAAGACGAATGCCCACTACTAAAGCGGCATCAACACGTTGGCGCGAGACACGAGCTAAGACTGCCTGGTTGTTGCTGCGACGCTGCCCGTACACCTGGCCAGGTCTTGCTGCTTTTGCACAGACGCTGTCACCGCTTTTTACTTTGCATTTACATTACATTTTGGTGGAGAGTGCTGCGTTCTTCCCCAGTCCTTGAACTGCGTAGCCGAAAGCGGCCGTCCGTCATGCCTGACGACGCTGTCTTCACACCCCCACCGGCTTCGCCACGCAGCACCTGTTCCGGTGCCCAGTTCTTGCGAGAACCCGACATCTTCAGCGGCACCGACGAGAAAGACGTTGAGGATTGGCTGGAATCTTATGAACGAGCCAGCGCTACTAACAAAGGGGACGATCCCACAAAGCTTGGTACCGTGATGTTTTATTTAAGGAATATTGCCAAGCTGTGATACAGAAACCATGAGGCGGATATCCCCACCTGGACGACCTCCAAAGCCTGCATCGCAGATGTTTTTGGACGCCCTGGTGTGAGAAAACTTCGCGCAGAATAACGTCTACGAAGCCGGTCCTGAGAAACTGGCGAGACATTCACTACTACATCGACGACATCCTCGACCTCTGCCAGCATGTCGACCTGACGATGGCGGAACCTGACAAGGTACGACACACCATGAAAGGCATTTCTGACGACGTCTTTCAAATGCTGCTCTCTAAGAACCCTGTCACCGTCTCTGAGCTCATTGAGTTGTGTTAGAGTTTTGACGAGCTCCGACGACAGCGTCTTCTCACGCGACGCCCTTACGTCGCGGATGACACACTCTCAAGCCTAACCACCACATCTGACCATGAGTCCCTGCTATCTCATATCAAGGAGTTTGTTCGTGCTGAAGTCGCTCGTCAGCTATCGCTGCTATCGACAGTCGGCCAACCACTGTCACCTCTTCCAGCAAACCTTCGCCACGCCATCCAGGAGCAAGTTTGCGCGGCTCTTCCATCTGCCCGTGACGCTTCACCGTTGCCGATCCCCATTGCCTGTGCCGAGGTAAATGCACCTCTAAGCTATGCTGAAGTGGCCGCTCGACCACCTCTTCAGACTTTTACGTCACTGCCATCAGCCGTGCCACCCGGACCTAACACTTCTCGGTTCGCTCAGCCAAGGTCCCCCAGGATAGTGGACAATGGTATACAGTCGACAATCGGCCCATATGCTTTGCCTGTGGCCTACCTGGCCACATAGCACAATACTGCCGTCGACGTGTCCCTGTATACCACCAGGGCTACCACCAGAGCTTCGAACCTGCCCCTTATGTGCCACCGCGCCCTTTGTTCACAGGATCTCAGCCTCCTGACCACATGTCATCATACGCCGACCACCGCCCTCCTGTTAACCTTCGCTCGCCATCACCTCGACGCCGCTCGCCATTCCAGATGCGTCGTCGTCCTTCATCGCAGGAGCGGGAAAATTGATTGCAGCAGTTCCAGAGGCAGGAACTGCGTCGCCCGCGAAACGACCAAAGCCCCTCTCTTCCCCAACGAAAGTTCTCGACGTATATGTGGACGGCGTTGCTGCACTCGCTCTTGTCGACACTGGTGCCGCAGTTTCAGTGATCAGTGCCAGACTCTGCCGCTTGCTCAAAAAGGTTACGACGCCAGTAGCAAGTATATCACTTCGTACAGCCAGCGCAAAGCACATCACGCCAGCCGCTGCCTGTACTGCTCGCATCGCGATTGATGGCCTCATCTATGTCGTTAAATTACTAGTTTTGGATTCCTGCTCCCATGACCTCATTTTTAGTTGGGACTTTCTCTCCGCTAACAAGGCCGTCATCGACTGCTCTCACGCTGAGGTAGAATTTGAAGTGCTTGGCGACGCGCCGTTAAATGATGCTCTTGAAACCGAGGACAAACTATTTGTTGCTGAAGACGTCATCATACCGCCGCAATCTTTCGCCCTTACCATGGTATCCTGCAACTCGCTCGCCGAGTCGAGTGCCCTTTTCACGCCATCTGCCCTTTTCGTTCGCCGCAAGTGTTCGCCGCTACCTTATGCCCTTATAGAACTTCATGACGGCATCAGCAGACGGCTCATCTCGAACCTCTTGTCATGTCCTGTAACACTACTTCTGGGTGAGTGCGGCGGGCGGGTTTACAGTCTCGACCCTTCTGCAATTTTTGACATGTCGACTGGTCCTTCCGCCAAACACGAAGTCTCCGGAATAACTTGAGCCTCTTCACCGCAGACTACTAGGCCTGACGTACTCAGCAGCTCCATCGCCGACACGTTAACCATTTCGCAACGTGCTTAGCTTCTACGACTGCTGGAGAAGTTCCGTTCTTCCTTTGACTGCCAGCATACACTCTCGGCCGCACGTTCACTGTGTGTCACCACATCATTACGGGTACCAATGCACCATTGCGTCAAAGACCCTATCGCGAATCCGCAGCCGAGCGCCAGGTTATGGATGACAAAGTAGCTGACATGCTCATGCGTGGCGTCATCCAGCCTTCGAATAGCCCTTGGGCATCTGCAGTCGTTCTCGTTAAGAAGAAGGACGGGTCAATTCGCTTCTGTGTTGACTAACGTCGTCTTAACAAAATAACTCGAAAAGATGTTTATTCCTTACCGAAAATCGCTGATGCCCTTGACTGCCTCCAAAGTGCGGAATACTCCTTTTTTATTGACCTACGGAGTGGCTACTGGCAAGTCTCTATGGCACCTGAAGATCAGCCTAAGGTGGCCTTTGTCACACCTGATGGCCTTTACGAATTCTGTGTCATGCCTTTTGGTCTTTGCAACGCGCCCGCAACATTTAAGCGGATGATGAATAATCTTTTGCGTGGCCTGAAGTGGAAAACATGCTTGTGCTACTTGGATGACGTAGTTATAATTTCACCAGACTTTCCAATGCATCCCCGCAGGCTAGATGAAGTACTGCAGTGCCTAACTGACGCCGGCCTTCAGCTCAACCTGAAGAAATGCCGCTTCGGCACAAATCAGCTCACCATTCTCAGCCATGTTGTCTCTAAAGACGGTATTCTTCCTGACACAAGCAAGCTTCGGGCTGTTGCAGAGCTTTCTAAACCTGCATCTCTGAAGGATATGCGCAGCTTTCTCGGCCTCTGCTGCTATTTCCGCCGCTTTATTAGGAATTTCGCGATGATCAGCGCCCCCTTGACTGAACTTCTGCGCAGTGACTCAAAAAGTTACGCTTGGTCACCCGCCTGTGACGACGCTTTCGAAAACCTCGCCGCCAATCTTGCGTCACTTTGATCCGACTGCTCCGACTGAGGTACACACCGATGCCAGCGGTGTTGGACTCGGCACAGTGCTCGCGCAGCGCAAATCGGGATTCGAGAAGTACGTAGTCGCATACGCAAGCCGTACCCTCACCAAAGCGGAAAAGAACTATTCTGTGACAGAGAATGAGTGTCTGGCAATTATATGGGCTCTAGGTAAGTCGAGACCATACGTATATGGTCACACCTTCGACGTAGTCACCGATCACCATGCGCTTTGCTGGTTATCCACATCGAAAGACCCCTCCGGCCGTTTAGCTCGCTGGGCTTTGCGGTTG
>WOVY01000124.1:0-30000 GCA_013436015.1 Rhipicephalus annulatus | reverse complement strand
ATCACATCACCTTCGCTGTCTTAATTTCATGTGCTCATGAACTAATTTTAGATTGGGACTTTCTCTCATCAGCATCTGCATTAATTTCTTGCCGTCAACGTGTAGTCGAAATTACCGAGACCGATCACTACAGCGAACGCGTCGACGAAAAACCATTGCGTTTCTTCACAGCTTCCGAATCCATACTACTCCCGGGTCAAGAGCAACTCATCACCATCACTTCTCCGAATATTGCCAATGGTGACGTCCTTATCACCCCTTCCAGCAGCTGTCTAGCTCCTGGCGTTGTAGTCCCCTCCAGCCTGGTGCGGTTCAAAGACAGTGCAGCGATAATCATTGGCCTGAACCCTACCCCAGAGCCCGTCCTTCTACCCCAAGGTTCTGCAGTGTCATGTTATGTGGATACCCAACCGGTTTCTTTGGTCTCTCTTGACGCCTTGACAGCTCAGCCACAACAGGCCCAGTCTGTTACTTCCTCCTCCTTTGCTCCCGGGATAAATCCTAACCTTTCTGCTTCTCAGCGTGAGGCGTTGCTGAATTTGCTCAGGAAACACCAGGCCTCCTTCGACGCCAATGCTTCGGCACTAGGACAGACCACAGTTGCGCATCATCGCATCGACACTGAAGGTCAGACAAGGTCAGACTGTTGTGCGCCGTCGTCCCTACCGAGTCTCCTTGGCCGAGCGCAAAATCATCGAGGAGAACGTGACCGATATGCTAAACAGAAACATCATACGACCCTCTACCAGTTCTTGGTCATCAGCCGTTGTGTTGGTACAAAAGAAGGACGGATCGGTACGATTTTGTGTTGATTACCGCGCGCTCAACAAGATTACCCGAAAGGATGTATATCCGATGCCCCGTATAGATGATGCACTTGACTCATTACAAGGCGCCCAATACTTTTCCACCCTTGACCTTCGGTCCGGGTATTGGCAAATATCAATGGACGAAGCAGACAAAGAAAAGACCGCCTTTTCTACGACGGACGGTCTTTACGAGTTTAACGTAATGCCATTCGGTCTTTGTAATGCTCCCGCCACATTTGAAAGGATGATCGACTCTGTTCTTCGTGGCCTCAAGTGGAAAACTTGTCTATGCTACCTCGATGATATCGTCGTGTTTTCTTCCACTTTCGATGATCATCTGCAACGCCTAGATCAAGTGCTCACATGTCTCTCCAACGCTGGACTTCAACTAAACACAAGGAAGTGCCATTTTGGCAACACAGCTATAAAAGTTCTAGGACATCTCGTTACTAAAGATGGCATCCAGCCCGATCCAGACAAAATTTCCGCAGTCCTCAACTTTCCGCGACCCTTTCGTTCCAAAGAACTACGCAGTTTCCTTGGACTCGCATCGTACTTTCGCCGCTTCATTCGCAACTTTGCCACTATTGCTGCTCCTCTCCACAAGCTCCTTGCTAGTACCGCTTCCTTCGATTGGAATGATCAATGCGAAGCCTCATTCCAAGAACTCAAGCAGGCACTGACATCCCCACCGGTGCTTTGTTATTTCGATGACAAGGCACCTACGATATTACACACTGACGCGAGTGGACAAGGAATCGGCGCCGTACTGCTCCAGCGCGACCATGCCTTTCGCGAGAAAGTTGTCGCGTATGCAAGCCGCACTCTGACCACTGCAGAGAAGAGGTACTCGATAACCGAACAAGAGTGCTTGGCTGTTGTCTGGTCCATCCAAAAATTTCGTCCGTACCTACATGGTCGACATTTTACTGTTGTGACAGACCACCATGCTCTTTGCTGGTTGTCCACAATCAAAAACTTGTCGGGACGACTTGGCCGCTGGATTCTCCGATTACAATCTTATGACTTTGACGTCATCTACAAGACTGGCAGACAACATCAAGATGCCGACGCTTTGTCACGATGCCCTTTGCCGCAGTTTTCGGTGCACGTCACATCCCCTTGTCAAATTGGCTATACGGAGGACGCCTCGTCGATATCATCCATTTCTTCCCTACCTTCATCCACCCGTCCGTCAGCACTTGCTACTCACCAGCGAGCCGATTCTTATTGCACTGACATCATTGGTCGGCTTACCGGTGCTTCGTCTTCCCCTAATGCCAGGCTCCGGAAACAACTCCGACTATTCAAGATGGAGGACAATGTGCTATATCGATACATTTCGCACCCGGAAGGCCACCGATGGGTTCCCGTCGTACCACGCGTACTACGCACTGAAGTTCTGCGCGCTTCCCACGACGACCCGACGTCAGGACACTTGGGTTACTACAAAACATACGAGCGCATCCGCAGTCGATTTTTCTGGCCAGGTCTTTCCACGACAGTAGCTAAATATATTGCCTCGTGCGCACTTTGCCAACACCGCAAGCGGCCCACTACTGCTCCAGTCGGGACCCTACAACCACTTCCTTGTCCATCAGAGCCGTTCTCTGTCGTCGGAATTGACCTCTTCGGACCCCTCCCAACTACATCAGACGGCAAGCGGTGGATAGTCACCGCGGTTGATCACTTGACCCGGTACGCTGAGACGGCCTCAATCACTTCAGGAAGTGCTTCGGAAGTAGCAACTTTCTTCTTGAATGCTATTTATCTACGTCATGGAGCCCCTCGTGTCCTTTTGAGCGACCGGGGAAAGGCATTTCTTTCAAGCACGCTCAGTGAAGTTCTTCAAGCGTCAAAAACAGTTCATAAAACAACATCTAGCTATCACCCGCAAACCAATGGCTTAACGGAAAGATTTCATCGCACGCTGTGTGACATGCTGTCCATGTATATCCGACCGGACCATCGCAATTGGGATGCCATACTACCCTTTGTCACGTATGCATATAATACGTCAGTTCAACGAACCACAGGCTATTCTCCATTTTTCCTAGTATACGGACGCCAACCGACATCACCACTCGACGTTTCATTCTTTTCTGGCCCCGACTCTTCACCATTTGTTTGCGACCAGTTTCTGTCCCGCGTTGCTCGATGCCGTCGTCTTGCCCGCGTAAACACCGAAGCTAGCCAAGAAGATCGCAAACATCGTTACGATGCCACTCACCGCGTCGTTCTCTACCGCCCTGGCGACAATGTACTTCTGTGGACTCCTGCGCGAACGCCTGGCTTATGCGAAAAGTTTGAGTCACGCTATCTTGGCCCTTACAAAGTTATCGAACAGACCTCACCGGTGAACTACCGTGTCACACCTGTTCATGTCCCCACTGACCAACGCTGCCGCGGGACAGAGATTGTGCACGTTTCGCGTCTCAAGCCCTATTGTATGCGTTCCACACCGTAATTCGCGGCCAGGCTGGCCGCTTCTGTCGACGGGGGAAATTAGTGTGAGAATTCATTGTACGTCATCTTCCTCATCTATCAATAACCATCATCAGTCTTCGGCCCGTGCCTCTTCATGATCGGCGGCATTTTGCTGTTGCTTCAATAAAGCGTCAGCTGCACCGTTGTATTTCAATATATATATATATATATATATATATATATATATATATATATATATATATATATATATATATATATATATATATACGTACAAACATACAAACACATACATACACATACACGCATACACACATACATAGAGACACACTCGCATACACATATACACACGCACACATGCATACATACATACACACACATACATACACATACACACACATACACACATACACACATACATAAATACATACATACATACACACACATACATACACACACACGCACACACATACATACACATATACATACACACAGAGATACATACATACACACGTACACAAAATACATACATACATACATACATACATACATACACACATACATACACACAAACACACACACATACATACACACATGCACACATACATGCATACACACATACATACATACATACATACACATACACACATACATACATATACACACATACACACATGTGCACAGACACATACATACATACATACATACACACGTAAACACATACTTATATACATACATACACACACATACATACACACTACACACACACACACACACTAAACACACACACACAAACACATACACACATACATACACACACGCACACACACATGCACACATACACACACATACATACACATACACGCATATACACATACATACACATACACACATACACGCACACATACGCACACATATACACATACTTACGTAATATTACACAGTACAAGTCTGGTGTGTCAGCCATCTTCTTTTTTTCTAACCTCTTCTTCCTCCTCGTCTCCCTCAACCCTGCCTAACGTTCACGTACACTCCCCCTCTTTGAAGACTCATCCCTACTGGGGTGATACATGAAAACATTTCCAATAGTCGCAAACTGCAGCACACCATTATCGTTGGTGTAACCGACCCCTTTGAGAACGTCATGTTGTAGTGCGATCTGCGCCACGCGATAAGGTCCTATTTACACCTGCTTTGTGCCGGGAAGGTCTTTTCTGATCAGCACCAGATTGTTGAGTTGTATCTGAGGTATCCGTGTGTTGTGGCGACGGTGAAAATTCGTCTTCATACTTCACTAGTATTACTGGTAGGCTTCCGAATTTTTTCGTTTTTCGCACAATCGCAGGTAGTCTGCAATGCAAAGTTTTTGATCAGCAGGAAGCACTGGTACTTTTGCGAAAGCTGCAAAATATGCGCAACAGCCAATGCTCGCAGTGTGCGACCGATTGTGATGAGCGACAGCTGCCTCCAAGCAGCACTTTCATCCACCCTAAAAACCTGGGTACATTGAAATGAACTGCTTCAAATCCCGAGTGATTCTTTCAGCCATGCCATTTCCTGCAGGATGGTACGGAGCGCAACGTCGCAATACAACTCCTTGTTTCTTCACCCAATCTTGCAAATGGTGACTGAGAATAGCTGGCCTATTGTCTGATAATAATATTTTCGTATTCTTGAACATCTCTCGACACAAAAGAGCGATCACACTATTTGCGTCTTCCCTTCCCGGCCGTGCAGCCACTATTCTTGTGCACTGGTCTATTCCCACTAGGAAATACAGCGTTCTTCTTACTCCTGCAGCCTTCTTTTTGAGCTCTGCGAAACCCAGATGAATGACTTCAAATGGTACGTCAGAATGTTGAGGCAAAATCATCTCGTCTGTTTTCTGAAGGTACTTGCTTTGTGAACTTGACATCGATGACAAGACTGAACATACCGCTAAACGTCCTCTTTCATGTGTTTCCACTAAAAACGCTGACAAATCTTCGAAAAGCCATTATATTCTCGAAAAGCCATTATATCCACCTGAGTGTGGGAGTCATAATAGAGCTCTAACGTTCGTGGCACCATTTTTTCTGGGACTGTGAACTTTTGTTTTGGAACTTAAGATCTTTAGTTCTCTCCCACAACAGTGTTGCGTTGACATTTTTATGATCAGGAATTACCGCAAGTTTTGAAAGCGCATCTGCGTCCTTAAGGCGTTCTTCAGGCATGTGGTGGACCATGAAAGTAAACTGCTGGAGTTCACTCACCCACCTAGCAATTTTTACACTAGGCTCGGCGAGGTTAAGGATATACGTTAAGGCTTTGTGGTCCGTAACGAGCTTGAAGCTCCTGCCATTCAGGTATGGTCTAAAATAGCGTACAGCCATTAAGACTGCCAAGGCTTCCTTTTCTGTAGTCGTGTAGTTCAGTTGAGTTTTCGAAAAGGTGTACGAATAGTACCCGACGACCCTTTGTTGACGGCTCCGTGGAGAGTCGGTATCTCACTGGTAAAGCACTGCGCCTGTGCCATAATAAGAAGCATCGGTGTCCAGTTCAAAGGGCAACTTGAAATCTGGAAAAGTCCGGACCGAATCCAATGAAATGATGGTCACAAGGCTGTCATAAACAGATTCACACTCTGCTGTCCACTGAAATTGCACATTTTTCTGATTACTTCTGTGAGGCGTTTGGTTTTCGTCGCATAATCTCTAATGAATGACCGGAAGTGCCCTGCAAGACCCAGAAACACCCGCAATGAGTGCAAGTCATATGGATTCTGCAATTTTGCGATTCGTTCGAGTGATTCCTGTTTTGTTGTTTTGGTTTGGCCGTCAAATACTCTTTACTTTTAAATACTTTACTTTTAAAAAACTGACATCACAAAGTGCTTTGGGTACACTAGCCAGATGGTTTGAGTGCTCTTCCTCGTTGCGGGAGAATACTGATATATCGTCTATGTAGACGTTAGAAAACTTCCCGATCAACGGTCATGATACGTCGTTCATAATTTTCTGGAACAAGGATGGTGAGTTCTTCCATCCAAATGGAAGTCGGTTATACTCATAGATGTCAAAGGGCGTGATGAAGGCAGTATATTTGTCGCACTTTTCAGAAATCGGAACTTGCCAAAATCCTTTACATAGGTCAATGTGCGAGAAAGCTTTGCAGCCACCCGTGTCATCTGTGATAGAGTCTATACGTGGCATAAGAAACGGGAAAAGCTCAGTCTGCTTATTAATTTGTCTGTTGTTCGTGCAAAGATGAGGACTTCCATCTTTCTTTGGTGCAATGATGATGGGTAAAGCGAACGTAGACGTGGATGGACGGATAATTTGCGCATCCAACATCTTTTGAATCTTGTTCTGAAGCCACACTTTATTCTGTCGTAACATAATATGGAGCTTTTTCCTCACCACCGTCGTATCACTGAGCTAGAATGGAACCTCAAACTTCGTAGTTGCTGTAGGATATCCTTTCAGGCACAGCAATTCCGGGTAAAGCATCCTAACATCTTCATTTGACGATGGTTCCCGCGGAGTCACTGAAGGTGAAACTGCAGCGTTGATAGCGCGGCGCTTTTCTTCTGTGGTAATTTCGCCTGTCCAGTAGATATTAAGGCGAAGTGCACTGATGGCTGGACGTGAAAGCAGTAGTTCATACGGAACTCCGTCGAGTACCAGTGCTTGGGCAGTGACAGTGTTGCCGAGACACGATATGGATAAACGAGTCCATTTATTGTGACCATCACGTCTCCCATCGTATCCGTGTATTTCTACTGCTCTTCCCTCTTTTGCTTTCACCCTCTTAACAATATTTGTGTTAATAACCATGACGCTTGCTCCGCTGTCAACTAACGCACTCCGTTCCTTTCCATCCACAAAAACAGGTATGTACAATAGACTTGTATGAGACAAATAAACAGCTTTTCTGGATGTCGTCGGGTGAAAGCCGAGACCCTCTCTATTTAGTTTTTTGTTACGTCATCTAGCTCTTCGCCATGGTCTAAGCCTCTCTGGGCGGTCAAAAAGGATAGGGGTGTTGCAGTAGGTCTCCACCTTGCAAGCGAGCGTCGTTCCTCGTGTTCCTCGTGTGGCCCGGGTATTCCTTGCAGCAGGTGTCAAGCATTGAGGCAGGGTTCCTATGTTCCGGAGGTAGATGTTTCGCATCCCCTGCAGAAGTTCTTCGACCGTCTTGGGTCCCAGCATTTGTATTTGCTTCTGGAGGTCCGGACTTAAACCATGAATGATAAGCGGAACCACACACGTCTCAGGCAAAGATGAGTCGGCCAGCTGTGAAAGCGCCTTTTCTCATAAAAATAGCTGAGTTCACTGCTTCCGGAAGAGCTAGTTCCTCTTCATCTTGGTCAAGATCTAGATGCCACCGCGTTGATGTGCTTCAGTGGTGAACTCTACGCACATCTTGAATGTCCGCACTGAAAGTATAAGCGGCTGAGCCAATTTGTAAAAATGCACAGTACTAGGCTGGGGTGTCAGCCATCTTCTTTATTCCCAACCTCTTCTTCCTCCTCGTCTCCCTCCAACACTGCCTAACGTCCACGTACAACTTACACACACATACACACATACATACACACACACACACACATACATACATAAATACACATATAAATACACAAATACATACATACACACACACATATACATGCACACATAACACATACATACATGCACACATACTTGCATACACACATACATACACATGTGCACGCACACATACATACATACATACATACATATACACACATACACAGGTACATACACATACACACATAAACACATATATACACACACGCACGCACACATACATATACACATACATACACACATACATACATACATACATACATACATACACACATACATACACACATACACTCACAGATTCACATACATGCACACATACACATACATAAATACACCTACATACATACAAACACACTTACATACATACACATCATAGACATACATACACACATACACATGTACACACATACACACATACATACATACATACACGCATACACACACATACACATATATATTCAGACACACATTCACACACACATACATACTTACACACGCATTTATACACATACATATATACATACACACATTCACACATACATACATACACACATAAATGCACACACATGTACACATACATACATACACACACATACATACAAAATCATACGCACATACACACACATTAACACACACGCACACACACATACATACACACACATACAGATACACACCCACACATACACATACATACACACATACACAATTGCATACGCACATATACATACACACACGTACACACACATACAAGATACTGATGTATTTACATACATACATACCCAAACTTAGACACTAAACACACATATGCACACATACATGCATACACGTACACCTCATACAAACATGCATACATACATACGCATACACACATACATACACACACATATACACACACAAGCACACACACACATACATAAATACTTACATACATACATACATACATACATACATACATACTGCATAAATACATACATACATACACATGCGCACACGCAATCATACACACACATACATACATACACATAAATACACATACATACACATACACATATACATACACACACATACACACATACATTCACACATACACTACATAAATACAGACACATACATACATACATACACATGCATACATACAACCATACACATACACATACATATATACACATACATACATATATACACATATACATACATACACAAATACATACACACATACATACATACACACATACATACATAGACACACATACATATACAAACACGCATACATGCATACACACATACACACATATGCACATACATACATACATACACTTACATACACATACATACACACAGATACACACACATACATACATACAGATACATACACACATACATACTCACACATACACATATACATACACACATAAACACATACACTGACGCATACACTCACACATACACACATACACATACATACATACATACACACATACACAAATACATACAAACATACATAGACACATACATACATAAACACGTACATAGAAATACACACTTAAACATATAGATACACACATATATACACACAAACACTCACTCATACACATCCACACAACATACATACACACATACATACCTACATACACACACATACATACATATACATACATACATACACACACATACGCACATACATACATACATACATACACACACATACATACACACATACATACATTCACATACACACACATATATATACAGACATACAAGTACTCGGCTGCTGACCCGCAGGTCGCGGGTTCGAATCCCGGCTGCGGCGGCTGCATTTCCGATGGAGGCGGAAATGTTGTAGGCCCGTGTGCTCAGATTTGGGTGCACGTTAAAGAACTCCAGGTGGTCGAGATTTCCGGAGCCCTCTACTACGGCGTCTCTCATAATCATATGGTGGTTTTGGGACGTTAAAACCCCACATATCAATCAATCAATTATACACACATACACACACATACAAAAACACACATACACACACAGACATACATACATACACACTCACATACATACACATACACACACATACGTACATACATACATACATACAAAAACACACATACATACACTCATACATACATACATACACATACAGATACATACACACCAACACATACACACATACATACACAACATGCATGCATACACATACATAAATACACATACCTACATACATACACACACATTATACACATGTACATACATACGCACACATACGCATACACACACACACACACATATATATATATATATATATATATATATATATATATATATATATATATATATATACTACACATATACATATTCACATACATACATACACACACATACATATATACGCACAAATACACATACATGCATACACGCATACACACACATATATACACACATGTACCCACGTACATACATACATACATACATACATACATACACATATACATACACACATACATACACACATGCACACACATACACATACATACATACACACATACATACATATATACATACACATGCACACCACAAATACACACACATACATACATACATACACACACACGCATAAATTCACACGCATACACACTTATATGCACACATACACACACATACACATACATACACACACATAATCACGTATACAAACATACACACATACATACACACATATACACATATACATACACACATAAACACATACACTCCGACATACACATATATACATGTATATGTGTATGTGTGTATGTATGTGTGAATGTGTGTATGTATGTGTGAGTGTATATGTGTATGTATGTGTGTTCATATGTGTGTATGTATGTATGTATATGTGCGTATGTATCTCTGTATGTATGTGTGTATGTGTGTGTTTGTGTATGTATATATGTTTGTATATGTGTGTGTATGTATGTGTGTATGTACGTCTGTATGTGTATGTGTATGTATTTGTGTGTTTGTATGCATGTGCGTATGTGTGTTTTTATGTGTGTTTATGTCTGTGTATACATATGTGTGTGTATGTGAATGTATATATGTAGTTGTGTGCATGTGTGTGTATGTGTGTGTGTGTATGTGCGTGTATGTATTTGTGTATGTGCATGTATATCTGTGTACGTTCGTGTGTGTTTATGCGTGTATGTGCATGTATTTGTGTATTTGTGTGGTTGTGTAAGTGCCTGTATGTATGTATGTCTGTGTGTATGTCTGCATGTATGTGATTATATGTGCACGTGTATGTATGTATGTATGTATGTATGTATGTATGTATGTATGTATGTATGTATGTATGTGTGTATGTATATGTGTATGTGTGTGTATGTGTGTATGTATTTGTGCATGTGTGTGTATATGTATGTTTGTGTATGTATGTATGTGTTTATATATGTGTATGTATGAGTGTATGTGTTTATGTTTGTGTGTATGTATATGTGTATGTGTTTGTATGTATGTGTGTAAGTGTAGGTATGTGTGTATGTCTGTATGCGTGATTACGTGTGTGTGTATGTATGTGTATGTATGCGTGTGTGTATGTGTGTGTGTATGTATGTGTATGTATGTATGTGTGTGTATTTGTGTGTGCATGTGTATGTATGTATGTATGTGTGTGTATGTATGTGTGTGTATGTATATGTGTATGTATGTATGTATGTATGTATACGTGTATGTATGTATGAGTGAGTGTATGTGTGTATGTATATGTGTATGTGTGTGTATGTGTGTATATGTATGTTTGTGTGTGTATGTATGCGTTTATATATGTGTATGTCTGAGTGTATGTGTTTATGTTTGTGTGTATGTATATGTGTATGTGTGTAAGTGTATGTATGTGTGTGTATGTGTGCATATAAGTGTGTATGTGTGTGAATGTATGCGTGTGTGTATGTGTGTGTGTATGTATGCGTATGTATGTATGTAGGTATGTGTGTGTATTTCTGTGTGTGCATGTGTATTTCTGTGTGTGCATGTGTATTTATGTATGTATGTATATGCGTATGTATATATGTATGTGTATGGTTAGGTTAGGTTAATTTGGTTTTAAGGCGCAAAAGCTGCTAAGGTTATGCTGCGCCAGACATAAGACTTTCAGGAATGAACACTAAAATGATGAGATTTTAAAGCTTATTTAGCAAGTTACATTCTTTCAGAAAGTTTAGTAAGTCAGGCAGAGGTACTAGAGGGTCATCTCCTAGGAACAAACAGGGTGTAAAGGTACATGTTGTTTGTATAGCTTGCTAAAATGTTTTTGTCTCTTTGTTTCAATGGTAGGACATGTGATTAGGATGTGCATAAGTGTTAACGTTTCTTGGCATTTTTCACATGTTGGTTGTTCTTCCTTTGCGAGTAAGAAGTTGTGCGTCGTGTGTGTTTCCAATGCAACTTCAATAAACCGTTGCTGGTGACGGCAGGTCTTTCATTCCCCGAGTGTGGGTTTCACCAAGTGGAGATTATTGTTCGTGCAGGTGTCCCATTGCTTTTGACTTTTTGCTAGTAGAGCCAGGCGAATTGTTCTCTAGATATCTTTGAGGGGAATTTTTACTTTTGTTACTGTTTTATGGGCTGCCTGGGAAGCATACTTATCTGCTTTTTCGTTTACGGGTATCCCAACATTACTTCGGACCCAGCAGAAACGGATGAAGGCTGCCTGGCTGTTTAAGTATACCGTGTTTAAGATGTCGCCCACTATTGGCTCACATTCGGATTTTATATGTCGTGCTTTTAGTGTGCTTAGTGAGTCGGTGTATATGATTGCTTTCTTGTATTTTTCAGCGATGATTTTCCGGACTGCTTCACTCAAGGTATAAGCTTCAGCTGAAAAAATGGAAAAACTACGTGGTACTTTCACAGAAATTGCGCTTTTCGTCGTCGCACTCCCAATACCCCCGTGGTCCTCCGTTTTTGAGCCATCTGTGTAAAATTTTTGTAATCCTTTTGTTCGTGCTGAAGTGTATAAAATTCTTGGATTATGTGTTCTGGTGGGGTGCTTTTTTTGTTAAAACGGCATAGGGAAGATTCGCATAGCTGCGACAGGTCGAACCATGGCGGCAGTCTTGGTGGTTTAATAGCGACATCTAGTGATCCATCAGGGATGGTATAAAAGCGGCAGTATTCCTCGAAACGTAGGACAAGTGGTTTGATTAGGTTCGGTTTGTTGTGGTAGTGTGAGCGTGAGTCACACTTTGTGGTGATTTCGTAGCAGATGTGTTCAGGTGATGACCTTATTCTTAAAACATATGACAAGGTTAGTAATGCTTTTCGATCACATAGAGGGGGCTCATTGCATTCTACGTATAGACTTTGCACAGGTGATGTTCTGTAAGCACCACTTGACAGACGGAGACTGAGGTTGTGTATAGGGTCAAGACGGCGGATGTATGAGTTTCGCGCCGAGTCGTAGACTACGCATCCGTAGTCTAAAATGCTGCGTACAAGAGATCGGTAAATACGTATAAGGCAGAGTCAATCGGAACCCCAGTGTTTATTGGAGAGTACTTTGAGCACGTTGAGTGCTATGTTTGCCTTAGCTTTCAGTGCGTTTATGTGTGGCAGAAAGTTTAGTTTTCGGTCGAATATGATTCCTAGAAATTTGTGTTCTTGTTTTACCGGCATGTTGATGTATATTTGAGCGCGGGTTCAGGGAACAATTTTCTTTTTTTGCATAAAGAGAACAGCTGTGTTTTTGGGCTGAAAAGCGGAAACAATTTTGGTCGTTCCATTTCATAAGCCGATTTATTTAAATTTGGAGATGCGTTTCGCAGGATGATAGGCTGGAGGGTCGGCATGCAATTTGGAGATCTGCAACATAGATGGAGTGCATGACTGTATGGGATATAGCCCTGTTGATGGAGTTCATTTTCACTATAAACAGGATGGTGCTCAAAAGACAGCCCTGTGGAACACCATTTTCTTGGACAAACTTTTGTGATAGTACCGTGCCTAAACGTACTTGAAAAGTTCTATTCGATAAAAAATCCTGTAAGCAATTCAGCAATCTTCCGCGAATCCCTAAGTTAGCTAGATATCTGAGAATTCCGTATCTACAAGTTGTGTCATATGCTTTCTCTAAGTCAAAGAAGACTCAGAGAGAGAAGTGTTTGTGTAGAAATGCCTGTCGTATTTCTTGTTCCAGCCTAAAAATGTGATCAGTGGTGGAACAGCCCTTTTTGTATCCGCACTGGTGTGCATCTATTAGGTGCTCCGATTCCAGAGTGAAGATAAGTCTAATATTTTTAATGCTTTCGTAGGTTTTTGCAAGGCAACTTGTTCATTCAATGGGCCTGCAGCAACTTGGGGTTGTTGGGGGTTTACCAGATTTTAGGAATGGTATGACTAAGCGTTTTTCCAATCTTCAGGCATTATGCCAGAGTCCCATACTTTGTTGAAGAATCGGAGAAGGGCCTTCACGGATGCTTGGGATAGGTGTGCCAACATTGCGTAGTGTATCTGGTCAGAACCTGTTGCCATTTTTTCTCTGCAGAAAGTACCCTGTTTAATTCGTGCAGCGTAAGCGGAAGGTTATAACTTTCATTTGAGGTACTGCTAGTAGGCAATCTTTGTCTTTCTGCATTTTCTTTATATTTCAGGAATGTATTGGTGTAATTTGCTGAGCATGACACCTTATAAAAGTGTTCTCCTAATAGGTTGGCCTGGTCTTCTTGTGTTGATTGTGTGTTGTGTTGATTGTGTGTCCGGACTTGTAAGCAGTAGTATTGTGTAGGAGGAGTACTCTTCCTTGAACTTCCTCACCTGGTCCAAGATGTGTTTAGATGTGACTGAACTGTCAATTGTTGATATGTATTTTTGCCATGAATCCTTTTCTGCCTGTCTTCGAATGAATCGGGCTCTGGCTTTTGCCTGTTTGAAGTTGATGAGGTTGGTACAGGTAGGGTATCTTCGTAGAATTCCCCAGGCTTTATTTTGTTGTTTTTTTGGCATCAGTACACTTGTTAGTCCACCAAGGGTTGAGTATGTATGAGGTGTAAGTGTATGTATGTATGTATGTATGTATGTATGTATGTATGTATGTATGTATGTATGTATGTATGTATGTATGTATGTATGTATGTATGTATGTATGTATGTAGGTATGTAAGAATGAATGTATGTGCATATGTGTGTATGTGTGTATGCATCTATATGTGTATGTGTGTATGTATGTGTATATGTGTGTATGTGTGTATGTATATGTGTATGTGTGTGTATGTATGTATGTATGTGTGTATATGTGTGTGTGTGTATGTATGTATGTATGTGTATTTGTATGTATGTATGTATGTGTATTTGTATGTATGTATGTTGTGTATGTGCGTATGTATGTCTGTGTATGTATCTGTGTGTGTATGTGTGTATGCATGAATATGTGTGTATGTATGTGTGTGTATGTATGTATGTGTGTGAGGCCGCTGTGGTAGCTCAGTGGTTAGAGCATCGAACACGTATGTATGTGTGTGTATGCGTATGCATGTATGTATGTGTGTATGTATTTGCGTAAGTGTGTATGAATGTATGTGTACATGTGCATATGCATGTGTGTGTGTGTATATATGTGTGTATGTGTGTGTATGTGCCTGTATGTATGTATGTGTGTATGTATGTTTGTGTATGTATGTGTGTGTGTATGTATGTATGTATGTTTGTGTGTGTATGTGTATGTATGTGCGTATGTGTGTGTATGTGTATGTATGTGCGTATGTGTGTGTATGTATGTATGTGCGTATGTGTGTGTATGTATGTATGTGCGCGCACATGTGTGTGTAAGTGTGTATGTATGTGTGTGTAATTATGTATCTGTGTATGTATGTGTGTATGTCCTTATGTATGTGTATGTATGTATGTATGTATGTATCTATGTATGTGCGTATTTATGTATGTGCATATTTATCTGTATGTATGTGTGTATGTATGTGTGTTTGTATGTGTGTGTATGTATGAATGTGTGTGTATGTATGTGTTTATGTGTGTGCATATATGTGTATGCATGTGTATGTATCTGTATGTATGAGTACATGTATGTATGTGTATATGTATGTATGTGTGTGTATGTGTGTATGTATGTGCGAATGTGTGTTAATGTATGTGTGTACGTGTGTTTATTTGTGTATATGCGTGTATGTATGTGTGTATGTATGTATGTATGTGTGTGTCTGTGTGTGTATGTGTATGTATGTATGTATGTGATTGTGTATGTACGTGTATGTATGTGTGTGTATGTATGTGTGCGTATGTATGTATTTATGTATGCATGTATTTATTTATTCAAGATACCTCACAGACCCAACAGGGCATTGCGTAAGGGGAGCATAAAAGAAATACATATACAATTCGTAAAATTTTTATACAAACAATAACATGAACTAATTGTAAATTATTATACAAGTCCTAACAGGAATAAGAATGAGAAAATATTAATAACAAGTTTAATAGGAATACAACGGCAATGAACGTCAGATGAGTATACGCGTGAGATAATGACGTAAACAAGTTAAAAACACAAGTACAAATTGTGAAAATACTTTACAATATTCAAAATAAAACATCACTTATTAAAACACAGCAAAACTGAATGGCATGTTAGTATTCAAACCATCAAACAAAATAAGTTTATTGTAATTAAAAAAAGCAATATACTAGTAGTGATTAAACGCAAGTGTGCTAATTTCGATATGAATAAAACGAGCAGGTAATCCTGGGAATGGGTGAGTAGAAGGTGCCGGAATTTTTACCGACTGCGTTCAGCTACAATTTCATCTGGAAGGCTGTTCCATATGCGGATGACACGGGGGAGTTCAGGTGAGTTAAAAATGTATGTTTTACAGTATATGCGTGTTTATGAACGACGATTATTTGGTCTCTTTGACGTGAATGTAGACGTTTGCATTATCATTGATAATTCCTTGTTTCATGTACGTAATTATGAAATAATAAACGAGGTTTAGATCAGGTCACCTGCTCAAAAGGGAAAGTGATAAGTATTTTATTTGTGTTATGCTTGCGCTATGATCGTAGTTTTGTGAAATGAATATCGCGGCTCTATTCTGGATCGATTACAGTATGTTGGTTATTAGCTGTAATGAGTGGACCAAACTGCATAACGAATTCTAGCTGAGGGCGAACAATCAGTACGTAAGCTTAAGCGCGTATATTTGTGGCCGTCTTACGTAGATTGCGGCGTATGTAGCCTAATGATCGTGAGGTATCACTGCAGATGTTGTTGATTTGGGTAGTCCAAGAAAGGTGAGATGTCAAGGTTACACCTAAATTTTTAAAAGAGTCAACAGTAGATATAGGATTGCCTTTAATAAAGTAAGAAAACTGAGAGTTTGCGAGAGAAGCACATTACATTTACTTGAATTAAGGGACATTATCCAACTATTACACCGATAGCTGATGAGGGCGAGGTCAGTTTGGATCACTATGTGATCACAAGTACTAGTTATTGCTCGGTAAATTATACAGTCGTCGGCGCAAATGCGCACTTGTGAGGATAAATAACTTGGTAAGTCATTATTTTAATATGTATGTATGTATGTATGTATGTATGAGTGTATGTATATATATATGTGTGTATGGTTGTGTGTATATATATATGTATGTATGCATGTGTGTTTATGTGTGTGTATATCTGTGTATATGCGTGTGTATGTATGTGTGTATATGCATGTATATGTGTATGTATGTGTATGTGTTTGTATTTATGTCTCTGTGTGTATGTGTGTGTGTATGTATTTGTGTGTGTGTGTGTATGTATTTGTGTGTGTGTATGTGTGTCTATGTTTGTGTGCATATGTATGTATGTGTGTAAGTATGTATGTGTGTATGTATATGTGTATGTGTTCATATGTATATGTGTATGCTTGTATGTATATATGTTTGTATGTATGTAGGTATGTGCGTAATCTTGTGTATCTAATTATGTGTGTATGTGTGTGTATGTGTGTGTGTATGTATGTGTATATGTATGTGTATCTGTGTGCACGTGTGTGTGTGTATGTGTCTATATATGTGTGTGTATTTGTGTGTGCATGTATATATATGTGTGTGTATGTATGTATGGGTGTATGTATGCGTGTGTGTGTACTTATGTTGTTATGTATGTATGTGTATGCATGTATGTATGTGTATATATATGTATGTGTCTGTGATTGTATGTATGTATGTATGTATGTATGTATGTATGTATGTATGTATGTGTGTGTATGTATGTATGTCTAAGTATGTGTGTGTATGTATGTGTATGTATGCATATGTATGTATGTGTGTGAATGTATGTATGTATGTATGTATGTGTGTGTAAGTATGTGGGTGTATGTGTGTGTATTTATGTAAGTGTGTATGTTTGTGTGCATGTGTGTATGTGTGTGTTTGTGTGTGTTTGTGTGTTTGTATGTGTGAATGCGTGTATGTGTGTGTATGTATGAGTGTATATGTGTATGTATGTGTGTATGTATATGTGTGTGTATGTATGTAAATGTGTATGTATGTATGTATGCATTTGTGTGTATATATGTGTGTATGTGTGTGTATGCATATGTGTGTATGTGTGTATAGGTGTGTGTGCATGTGTATGTATCTGTGTGTATGTATGTGCGTTTTATGTATGTGTGTATGTATGTGTGTGTATATATGTTTGTTTGTGTATGTGTATGCATGTGTGTATGTATGCATGTGTGTATGTGTGTTTTTTATTTGTGTGTATGCCTGTGTATACATGTGTGCGTATGTGAATGTATGTATGTAGTTGTGTGTATTTCTGTATGTGTGTATGTATGTATGTCTGCGTGTATGTGTGTATGTATGTATGTATGTTTGTGCGTGTATGTCTGCCTGTATGTGTGTATATGTGTGTATGTGTATGTATGTATGTATGTATGTATGAGTGAGAGCATGTGCGTATTTATGTGTGTGTATGTGTATGTGTGTATTTGTATGTATGTGTTTATGTATATATGTGTGTATGTATGTGTGTATGTGTGTATTTGCATGTATGTGTTTATGTATGTATGTCTGTATGTATATCTGTATGTAAGTGTGTGTTTATGTATGTGTGTATGTATGCATGTGTGTATGTATATGTGCATGTCTGTGTATATGCATGTACGTGTATGTATGTATGTATGCATGTATATATGTGTATGTCTGAGTGTATGTGTTTATGTATGTGTGTATGTTTATGTGTATGTGTGTAAGTGTATGTATGTGTGTATGTATGTATGCATGATTATGTGTGTGTATGTATGTGTATGTACGTGTGTGTATGTGTGCAAAAAAGTGTGTATGTGTGTGAATGTATGCGTGTGTGTATGTACGTATGTATGTTTGTGTGTATGTATATGTGTGTATGTGTATTTGTGTGTATGTATGTATGTAGGTATGCGTATTTATGTATATATCTGTATGTATGTACTGTAAGTGTGTATGTATATGTGTGTATGTATCTGTGTATGTGTGTATGCATGAATATGTGTATGCATGAATATGTGTATGTATGTATGTGAATGTATGTGTGTGTATGTATATGTGTATGTGTGTATGTATGTATGTGGGTATGTATATGGGTATGTATGTGTGTATGTGTGTATGCGTGTGTGTATGTATGTGTGTATGTTTGTGTGTATGCATGTATGTATGTATGTGTGTGAATGTGTGTGTATGTATATGCGTATGTGTATGTATGTGTGTGTGAATGTGTGTGTATGTATATGTGTATGTGTATGTATGTATGTTGTGTATGTATGTATGTGTGTATTTATGTATGTGTATGTATGTATGTTTTGTATGTATGTATGTGTGTATTTATGTATTTGTGTGTTATGTATGTGTGTATGTGTGTGCTTGTATATATGTATGTGTGTTTGTGTTTGCGAGTGTATGTGTGTATGTATGTATGTATGTATGTATGTACGTAGGTATGTATGTGTATATGTGTGTGCATGTGTGTGTTTGTGTATGTGTATGTATGTGAGTGTGTATGTGTGTTTTTGTACATATATATATATATATATACATACACATATATATATATATATTGTAGAGAAGCCGCCGAACACTGAAGTGGGTCGAACTCTTAAGTGCTTTCTAGTGGGTCTGCCCAAAAAGAACGCCGCTCGCGCGGAGACCCCGTGTTTGGCCGTTACTGTCGCCATTGTGTAGACTCGCTGTGTTCCGGCTAATAAGCGTCATAACAAATTGGTGGAGAGTGCTACGATCCCCTTCGATGCCCTTGGAACTACGCTCACGTGCGCTGCAATCTACCATGTCCCACGACGCCTCTCAGCAAACGCCTCCTCCCATGCCACCCCATTGTCCCGGTGTCGCCAGGATCCGCGATCCACCCATCTTCACGGGCGCCGATGGCACTGACGTGGAGGACTAGCTCGCCATTTACGAGCGCGTCAGCGTCCCCAACAAATGGGACGAAGATGGCAAGTTGACAAACTTGGTGTTCTACCTTGCGGGCGTTGCAAGTTTGTGGTACACCAACCACGCGTCCGAGTTTGCAACCTAGTCCGGTTTCAAGACTGCTATCACCAACGTTTTTGGCCGCCCTGCCGTTCGCAAGCTGCAAGCCGAGCAGCGGTTACGTGAACGCGCTCAGCAGGCCGGTGAATCATTCACCAGTTACATTAAAGATGTCCTGGACTTGTGCAAGAAGTCCAACGAGAGCATGTCCGAATCAGACAAGATCCGGAACGTCATGAAGGGCATTGACGATGATGCCTTCACGATGCTGCTTGCCAAAAACCCAGGCACAGTAGCTGAGGTCATCACGCTGTGCCAGAGCTACGAGGAGCTCCGCCGGCAGCGTTCGATGACCCGTCGCTCCGCACCACGAGATGCAGGGCTTGCAGGCTTGGAGGCGAGCTGTGATCAGGTGGCACTGCTGGCAGATCTCAAGTCCTTCATACGTGAGGAAATCGTGCGGCAGTTCTCTCTCCTGTCCTTTGCCCACCCACTGGCTGCTCAACAATCGGTCACTACCATTCTTCCACCCATCCGCCGAGCGATTGAGCAGGAAATAGCGGAGGTCATGCCTGCGTACCACTCACAACAACTTTCGGCCCCTGCACCCCCAAGTTACGCCCAAGTGGTCGCAAGGCCGCCTCCAGTCGTTCAAGCGCCTGCACCAGTGACTTACGCCGAAGCTGCCACACGACCTCCGTCCTTTGCAGCGGGTATGCCGGCTGCATATGTTGGCGCAACCCCTCAGCCTCATTTTCAGCCCACCATGCAGCCTGTCCAGCCACCATTCCGGGCGAGACCCACCCCGGCAAACCGATGGCACACACCCGACAACCGGCCCATCTGCTTTGCTTGCAGTTACGCCGGTCACGTATCCCGTTATTGCTCTCGACTACAGCCGGCTCCCATTTTTTCTCCTGTTGCTGGCCACCTTAGCCGTTCGTATAACGACGAACTGCCATCTGTGCCACTGTCGTCTCGCCCAGGTCCGTCTGCTCGATGGTCGCCGTCTCCACGACGTCGATCTCTATCCCCCATGCGGCCAAGTTCTTCTGCTCATGAGCGGGAAAACTAGTCGTCACAGTCCCAGAGGCAAGAACTGCGACGCTATCGCATTGTGAAAGCCCTCAGAGCCGCTCATATAATGTCATTGACGTGCTTGTGGACGGCGTTCATGCATCTGCTCTTATTGACACTGGAGCTGCGGTACCAGTTATGAGCGAAAACCTTTGCCGCTTGCTTCGAAAAGTGACGACGACGATTTCTGGACTGTCCCTTCGTACCGCTAGCTCACATCGTATTAATCCTACAGCAGGCTGCACAGCTCGCGTTGTCGTTCAGGACGTTCTGTATGTCACCCAATTCATCATCATTCCTGCATGCTCTCATGACGTCATCTTGGGATGGGACTTTCTCTCCCGCAACGACGCCGTCATTCATTGTGCCGCCGCCGAAATTGAACACTCGCCCTTCTCGCATTTGACGCCAGAAGACGGTCCCTCGACACTGAACAAGATTCTTGTGAAAGACGATACTATAGTGCCTCCAAGCTTGACGATGGGTGTATCGGTCTACTGCACCGGTCTCTCCGACACAATTGCACTTGTTTCGCCATCCTACCGTGCTTCCAGGAGGAAAGGGTTGCTAGTACTTTCGCGACCGTGCAAATCACCCAGGGCAACGCCGCTATTTTCGTGACCAACCCATCCCCGCACACTGTTACCTTGGTTCGAGGGGAATGTCTCGGCAGAGTGGAACCAGTCGACGACGCACAAGTCCTGGACGTACCCGAAGACTCGCGTTGTCCCGATTCACGTACCATCAGTGCTGTTTCTACTTCTGACCCATCATCTCCTGATGTGTTTGGCCCATTCATTGATGACAACCTTACGTCAGTACAGCGTTCCCAGCTTCTAGACCTGTTGCAAGAATACCGTTATTCTTTCGATGTCGGGCGAAGTTCTCTCGGTCGCGCGTCCACTGTTACGCATCGTATTGACACTGGTGCCCATTCACCATTACGGCAACGTCCATACCGCGTGTCGCCTGCTGAACGCCGGGAAATTAATGAGCAGGTTTACGATATGCTCCGACGCGACATCATTCGGCCCTCGGACAGTCCATGGGCGTCTCCTGTTGTTCTTGTTGCGAAGAAAGATGGTTCTGTGCGGTTCTGTGTGGACTACAGACGGCTCACTAAGATCACTCGCAAGGATGTCTACCCACTGCCGCGCATCGATGACGCAATTGACAGCCTTCATGGAGCCCAATTTTTTTCTTCTCTCGATCTGTGCTCGGCTGATGACGCTCGACCGAAGACTGCCTTCATCACACCCGACGGCTTGTACGAATTCATCGTCATGCCGTTTGGTCTGTGTAATGCACCTGCGACATTTGAGCGCATGATGGACACCGTTATGCGCAACTTGAAATGACACACGTGCTTGTGTTACCTCGATGACATTGTTGTCTTCGCTCCAGATTTCTCCACCCATCTCCAACGTCTAAAAGAAGTTTTCGCACGTGTGAGCAATGCCGGCTTGCAACTAAATCTGAAGAAGTGCTGCTTTGCAGCACGCCAACTCACCATCCTAGGGTACGTCGTGTCCAAGGATGGCATTCTTCCTGACCCAGCCAAGCTTCGGGCCGTGGCTGAATTCCCAAAACCTGCGTCTGTCAAAGAACTGCGTAGTTTCGTGGGCCTGTACTCATACTTCCGACGCTTCATACGAAACTTCGCCACGATTATATCACCGCTGACGAAGCTCCTCGGAAGTAACGGGCCCCTCAATTCGTGGTCGTCAGAGTGCGACAACGCGTTCTTGAAGCTCCGCCACTTGTTGACGCCTCCTCTCATTCTCCGCCACTATGACCCTACGGCCGCAACAGAAGTGCACACGGACGCCAGTGGTGTAGGCCTCGGTGCTGTCCTGGTGCAGCGCAAACCCGGGTTCCCTGATTATGTTTTGGCATATGCAAGCCGTACGCTCACAAGAGCCGAGACAAACTACACCTTCACGGAAAAAGAGTGCCTGGCGATCGTCTGGGCTCTTACAAAGTTTCGACCTTATTTGTAAGGTCGCCCATTCGATGTCGTCATTGACCATCATGCACTATGCTGGCAGTCATCATTGAAGGATCCCTCAGGCCGCCTCGCCCGTTGGGCTCTTCGCTTACAAGACTACGACATCCGCGTCCTCTACCTCAACGGACGCCAGCATGCTGACGCCGACGCCCTCTCGCGCTCCCCTCTGCCTGAAGTTGACGTGCTCTGCTCAGCATGCTCGGTTGTTGTTTCTGCCATTGATGTTGACATCATCGCTACCGAACAGCGAAAGGATAATTGGATCGCCCAACTGATCGACTTGCTCTCTGATCCGTCCGCAACGCCATCCACGCGTGCCTTGCGTCGTCGAGCTCACCATTTCGGCATTCGTGACGGTCTCCTACACCGACGCAATTACGACGCCGATGGCCGGCAGTGGCTACTCGTGATACCCCGCAGTCTGCGGTTGCAGATATGTGAATCCTTCCATTCTGATCCACAGTGCGCTCACTCTGGGGTATTCAAAACCTACCATCGCATTAGACTACACTACTTCTGGCGCCGGATGTACCGCTACGTCCAGCAGTTCGTTCGCTCCTGTCTCGCTTGCCAACGCCGCAAACCGTCGGCACACATGTCACCAGCCGGTCTGCAACCGCTACCTTGCCTTGACCGTCCGTTTGGGCGCATAGGTATCGATTTGTATGGACCACTTCCTCTGACGTCCACTGGCAACCGCTGGGCCATCGTCGCCGTAGATCATTTACCGCGATACGCCGAAACCACCGCTCTCCCTGCGGCTACTGCGCGTGATGTTGCGTCCTTTCTACTAAATCGATTTATACTGCGCCACGGTCCACCCCAGGAGCTTCTCAGCGATCGAGGCCGTGTCTTCTTGTCAGAAGTCGTCGATGCCATTCTCACTGAGTGCCATTCTGTCCACCGCAAAACTACTGCTTACCACCCGCAGACGAATGGTCTGACCGAACGCTTTAACCGCACCCTCGGCGGCATGCTGTCGATGTACGTCGCCGCCAACCACACGAACTGGGATACCATACTGCCCTTCGTCACCTACGCCTACAACACCTCCCCTCAGAGCACGACTGGTTTTTCACCCTTCTTTTTGCTGTACGGAAGGCACTCGTCACACACCATCGACACGATACTCCCGTACACGCCGGATCCATCTGAGTGTACACCTATTTCCGAGACCGCCAGGCTTGCTGAAAAGTGTCGCAAGCTCGCCAAGACTTTTACGACGCATGAACAAGAGCGGCAGAAGAGTATTCGTGATGGCTCCGCCACTTCTGAGCCCACGTTCCTTCCTAGTTCTCTTGTATGGCTCTCAATCCCGACCTCTGAAGCTGGCCTTTCTTCCAAACTACTCCCGAAATATGAAGGTCCTTACCGTGTGATTGAGTGCACATCTCCGGTCAACTATCTTATCGAGCCAATTGAACAATCTTTGGACATGCGTCGCCGCGGGCGCGACATAGTCAACGTGGAGCACCTGAAGGCTTACTATGACCCGCTCGTAGTGACAAGCTGTTAGGTCGCCAGGCGGCTCCCTCTTCGACCCCGGGGTAATTGTAGAGAAGCCACCGAACACTGAAGTGGGTCGAACTCTTAAGTGTTTTCTAGTGGATCTGCCCAAAAAGAACGCCGCTCGCGCGGAGACCCCGTGTTTGGCCGTTACTGTCGCCATTGTGTAGATTCGCTGTGTGCCGGCTAATAAACGCCATAACAATATATATACATAGTGTGTGTGTGTGTGTGAATGTTTGTATGTGTGCATATATGTGTGTGTGTATTTGTGTATGTATGCATGTATGTATGTATGAATGTATGTATGTATGTATATTTGTATGTATGTGTATTTTATGTGTATTTGTGTGTATTTATTTGTGTAAGTGTATGTATGTGTGTTTGTCTGTATGCATGAATATGTGTGTGTATGTATGTGTGTATGTATGTATTCGTCTATGTGTGCATATATGTGTGTATGTATGTGTATGTATGTATGTATGAAGGTACGTAAGTTTGCATGTATGTATGAATGTATGAATGTATGTGTCTGTATGTATGTTGTGTATGTGTGTATGTATGTGTGTATGTATCTTTGTATGTGTGTGTATGTGTATGTGTGAGTGTATGTGTGTATGGATGAGTGCATGTGTATATGCATGAATTTGTGTGTATGTATGCGTGTATGTGTGCATTTATGTGTGTATGTGTGTGTACGTATGTGTGTGTATGTATATGTGTAGTGTGTATGTATGTGTGTATGTATGTATGTATGTTTGTATGTAGGTATATATATACATCTGTGTATGTGTGTGTATGTATGTATGTGTGTGTGCATGTGTATGTATGTATGTGTGCGCGCATGTGTGTGTAAGTGTGTATGTATGTGTGTGTATGTGTATATATGTGTGTGTATGTATGCATGTGTGTGTATGTATGTGTTTATGTGTGTGTGTATATGTGTATGCATGTGTATGTATCTGCATGTATGTGTGTATGTGTGTAAGTGTGCATATGTATGTGTGTATGTGTGTGTATTTGTGTATGTGCGTGTATGTATGTGTGTATGTGTATGTATGTATGTGTGTGTATGTATGTAAGTGAATGTGTATGTATGTGTATGTATGTGTGTGTATGTATGTGTGTGTGTTTGTGTGTGTGCGTAAGTACGTATTTATGTATGTATGTATTTATTTATTCAAAATACCTCACAGACCCAACAGGGCATTGTGTAAGGGGAGCATAAAAGATATACATATACCAATTCGTAAAATTTTCATACAAACAATAACATGAACTAATTGTCAATTATTATACAAGTCCTAACAGGAATAAGAATGAGAAAATATTAATAACAAGTTTAATAGGAATACAACGGCAATAAACGTCCGATGAGTATACGCGTGAGATAATGACGTAAAACAAGTTAAAAACACAAGCACGAATTGTGAAAATACTTTACAATATTCAAAATAAAACATCACTTATTAAAACACAGCAAAACTGAATGGCATGTTAGTATTCAAACCATCAAACAAAATAAGTTTATTGTAATTAAAAGAAGCAATATACTAGTAGTGAATAAACGGAAGTGTGCTAATTTCGATATGAATAAAACGAGCAGGTAATCCTGGGAATGGGTGAGTAGAAGGTGCCGGAATTTTTACCGATTGCGTTCAGCTACAATTTCATCTGGAAGGCTGTTCCATATGCGGATGACACGGGGGAGTTCAGGTGAGTTAAAAATGTATGTTTTACAGTATATGCGTGTTTATGAACGATGATTATTTGGTCTCTTTGACGTGAATGTAGATGTTTGCATTATCATTGATAATTCCTTGTTTCATGTACGTAATTATGAAATAATAAACGAGGTTTAGATCAGGTCACCTGCTCAAAAGGGAAAGTGATAAGTATTTTATTTGTGTTATGCTTGCGCTATGATCGTAGTTTTGTGAAATGAATCTAGCGGCTCTATTCTGGATCGATTACAGTATGTTGGTTAATAGCTGTAATGAGGGGACCAAACTGCAGAAGCGAATTCTAGCTGAGGGCGAACAATCGGTACGTAAGCTTAAGCGCGTATATTTGTGGCCGTGTTACGTAGATTGCGGCGTATGTAATCTAATGATCGTGAGGTATCACTGCAGATGTTGGTGATGTGGGTAGTCCAAGAAATGTGAGACGTGAAGGTTACACCTAAATTTTTAAAAGAGTCAACAATAGATATGGGATTGCCTTTAATAAAGTAAGAAAACTGAGAGTTTGCGAGAGAAGGACATTACATTTATTTGAATTAAGGGACATTAGCCAACTATTACACCAATTGCTGATGAGGTCGAGGTCAGGTTGGATCACTATATGATCACAAGTACTAGTTATTGCTCGGTAAAGTATACAGTCGTCGGCGCAAATGCGCACGTGTGAGGATAAATAACTTGGTAAGTCATTACTATAATATGTATGCATGTATGTACGTGTCTGTGTATGTATGTGTCTGTGTGTGTAGGTATGTGTGAGTATGTATGTATGTGTGTGTATGTATGTATGTGTGTATGTATGTGTGTGTGCATGTGTGTTTATGTGTGCGTATGTGTGTATGTGTGTGTATGTATGTGTGTATATATCTTTGTACATGCATGAGTATGTATGTGTGAATGTGTGTGTATGTGTATGTGTTTGTATGTATGTCTCTGTGTGTATGTGTGTGTATGTATTTGTGTATGTATGTATGTCAGTATGTATGTGTGTTTATGTATATGTGTATGTGTTTACATGTATATGTGTATGCTTGTATATATGTATATATGTATGTATGTAAGTAGGTATGTGCGTATTTATGTGTGTGTAATTTTGTGTGCATGTGTGTATGTGTGTATGTATATGTGTGCGTATGTATGTGTATGCGTATGTATGTATGTGTATGTATGTGTCTGTGTGTGTAGGTATGTGTATGTATGTATGTATGTGTGTATGTATATATGAGTGTATGTATATATATGTGTATGTATGTATGTGTGTGTGCATGTGTGTTTATGTGTGCGTATGTGTGTATATCTGTGTATGTATGTGTGTATGTGTGTGTGTGTATTTGTGTATGTATGTATTTGTGTATATTTTTTATATGCGTGTGTATGTATGTGTGTATGTGTGTGTATGTGTATGTGTTTGTATGTGTATATGTATGTATGTATGTATGTATGTATGTATGTATGTATGTATGTATGCGCGTATGTATGTATGTATGTGTGTATGTATGTGTGTATGTGTATGTGTACGCTTGTATGTATGTAGGTAGGTATGTGCATATTTATGTGTGTATGTGTGTGTATGTGTGTATGTATATGTGTGTATATATGTATGTGTGTATGCTTGTGTGTGTGTGTTTGTGTATGTATGTGTGTATGTGTGTGTATGTATGTGTATAAGTATGTGTATCTATGTGCATGTATGTGTCTATATATGTGTATGTGTGTGTGTATGTATGTGTGTATGTATGCATGTGTGTGTACATATGTATGTATGTATGTGTATGTATGTGTTCGTATGTATGTATGTGTCTGTGATTGTATGTATGTATGTATGTATGTATGTAT
This sequence comes from Rhipicephalus annulatus, assembly GCA_013436015.1. Classification (NCBI taxonomy): domain Eukaryota; kingdom Metazoa; phylum Arthropoda; class Arachnida; order Ixodida; family Ixodidae; genus Rhipicephalus; species Rhipicephalus annulatus. Next base: position 1,496 of record WOVY01000124.1, on the reverse strand, counting down.
GTATGTATGTATGTATGTGTATAAGTGTAAGTATGTGCGTGTGTGTATGTATGTGTTTATGTGTGTGTATGTATATGTGTGTATGTGTCAGTGTATTTGTGTATCTATGAATATATATGTATGTGTGTGTATGTGTGTGCATGTATGTGTATGTGTGTGTATGTATGTATGTATAAGTAAGTGTGTGTATGTATGTGTGTATGTGTGTGTACATGTGTGTGTTTGTGTGTATGTAGGTGTATGTGTGCGTATGTGTGAATGTGTGTATGTGTGAGTGTATATGTGTATGTATGTGTGTATGTATGTATTTATTTTATTTATTTCACATACTGTTAACCCTTTGCAGGGTTATTACAGGAGTGGGAGCGAAGGGGAAACAAAGAAAAACAGAAAACATTCACATCAATAGTAACAATCAATTTTGGACCGAGCAGCCCTTCTCAACAAGTTCAAATTAAGGAGGCTGCATGCACGAGTTAAAGTGGTAGTGGGCGAAAGAAAAGAAGGATAATAAATCATAGCTGTAAAAGTTGGTGCAAATACAAATGTTGGCAAGCAAGTCAATTCAAGGAAGTACACAAGGAAATGAAATACAATACATACTATGTAATCAGCGTTATGGTTAAGTACTATATGTGTATTTTGCAACATTGCTAGAAAGTCATCAACTGTACGCTGTTCGGCTATAAGTCGGTCAAGAGCATTCCATTCTCGAATGCATCTAGGAAAAAAAGAATAATAGAATGTGTTATTGTTGCAAGAGTACTCTTGGAGTGTGTGATCATGTGTGTGACGTGTTTGCCTTGTTGTCTTGGTTTTCACGTATTTAGCGTGGTCTATTTTAAGACAGTTGTGCAATAACAGGTATAAGAACTTTAGGGCGATGAATTTTTGCTCGACTTTCGAGTGTCGGCAAATCTGCGTGGCGTAGTAATTGTGTTGGGGAGTCGAGGCGACGATACCGGTTAAAAATAAATCTAATCGCTTTGCGCTGCACTCTTTCAAGCGTGCTGATACCACTATCCGTGAATGGAAACCAGATTATGCTCGCATACTCCAAGATTGGTCTGACAAGTGTGACGTATGCTAGGAGCTTAGTGTCGCGGTCAGCGTGGCGCAGCGTCCGCTTAAGGAAGAATAATTTTTTTAAGGCTTTCTCGGCTATGTTTTTCTAGGTGCACTGTCCAACTAAGATCGGAAGTTATAGTCACACCAAGATATTTATACTGGCTATACATTTCGTAGCACGATGTTGTTGTAACCGTAATGGAAAGGTAGGCGTGATTTCTTTTTTGTTACTTGCATGGCGACTGTTTTGTCGGAATTAATCACCATTTGCCAGTTAGAACACCATCGTACAACGTCGTTCAGGGCATCGTTCAGTTCAGTTTGGTCTCTGGAGCTTTTAAACCTGTTTGTACAATATGCAGTCGTCTGCAAAAAGGCCTTATTTTGCGTTAATGTTGACTGTTAGATCGTTTATGAATAGAAGAAAT